>NW_010583422.1:280676-330702 GCF_000705375.1 Tinamus guttatus | reverse complement strand
GCTTCCTAATCTGATAATCTGGGTTTTGATAGTAGCAGATTTTTTTGCACTGCCTGGAACTACAGTGTATTTCTTTTCAGAATGATGCCAGCACCTACCCAATACTTGCAGAGAATTTTTGAATTTCACTGCAAACCGATTTGTTTTTTCAAAGCTCATTTGCTATTCATAAAATAAGTACTTTTGTCTTTAGTATGTGCAATGGTAACAACAGTGCTTTAAAGAAACTATATTGTTTGGAAGCACTGTTAATATTAATCCCACAGACAATTTACCGGAAAAGAAGTGTAACTTTTATTATGCACAGATGTTATGATGGAAACAGGTGGAACTTGACCATGGCAGAGTAGAAGTGCAGATGTCACTCAGAAAATATATTTAGTTATTTGTGAGTTAATGACTAACGGAGTAAGACACCTTTCTGACCACACAGAACATACTCACAACAAAGCGCTAAACTGCTAAGATCTCCTTGACAGCTACTGGTAACTCTTTTAGAAGTGGCTGTCTGTGGTATGTGCCCAATCACAAAGTACGGACACACTTTGCACCTCTTGAGCCTGATACTTCTGTATTTTCTGATGAAAGATGCTATCTTATTGCAAGTACCTTCTAATTTGTGTTAGTAGATGCTTTTTGCAGAGAAATCAAAAAACTGCTAGTCCTTTGCACTTGAATAAGTGACTGAACTCATGCTTCAAGTACACCATCTGTAGAATCATGCTGATAAGCCTGACCAATCCTTTGTTCATTAGTATCTATCAAGCACACTGGACTCCTCTGACGAAAGATGTTACTGACGTTACCATAGATACAAAGTGTTATTATCCCATGTATATGATTTTACTCCTTACTTTCCCTAGAATTAACACTTGGCCTGCTCAACAGTGTACATATCAGGATGATATGGACTGAAATGCTAATGAAAAACTCCTAAGATCTCATTTAAAAATCACAATATTGAGGAAGCATACAGTTAAGTTTGGAACTGCGCATTTTTCACATTCAGTAGTGCAAGAACTAGTCAAATCACTTGTTTTTGTAATTAAAGTCATTTTTCTTCTCTTGCTTCAACATTATGCTCCTCCATTTAGTGATTCTGTGGAAAAGAGAGTTCTGCATCAGTAAGGACTGGTAGATTCTGCCTGGGCAGGAGACCCCATACAAAACACAGTGCTCCTTAGAACATGAAATCATTAGCAAGAAAGAACTGCTGCTCAATTCTGAATGTTTCACAAACAGCTATGCTCTAGAAATATTTTAATATGTAAAGCTTCATGTGTTCTCTGTCATTCACCCTGCCTCCAAAGTCACAGCTGGCAAAATCAAATGGGTCATTTTACCACAATAAGGCCAATGATGCAGTTCAGTGAGCACCATTTGTCCTTTAGATCATGCCATGAGCCTAATTACAGATCGCAGATAATAGATTTTTATAGGCCAAAGGAAAGTAAATCCTTTCATCTTAAGAATCTCCCTTAACAAACTAAAATTTTTGAAAACATTCTTAACATTTAAAAAAAAATATTCTAACAAATTTTGACACATCTTTTATAAAGATAAATCAAGACATAGCCTCCAGACTGTATCATCAGCCTACCGCATTGTTTCTAACAGAGGAATTAGCAGATGAATATCCAACACCTGGCACCATGACTAGGTTTTGGCAATCACAGCCAGGTACATGCATGTTGTGAAATTGTTTTTTGAGCAGTTTAAAGAAGGGCAACCAGCCACAACACTTGTGTTGACACTTGCCTAGGTTTATACAGAGGCAGATTTTATGTGAAATAAACCATAAATACCTACTTCCTAAAGCTAAGTGAAACAGCCACAGAAAAAGCTGAAAGTTAACCTTGTGTAATAATGAGATTTCATTACAAGAGGATACATAAAACATATGGTTTACATAAAAATTGCTGAATATTCGACTTTAATTTACACCTGACATTCTCATGCATGTTTCAAACGTTGCCCCTGAAAAACATCAGCAGCTTGAGCAACCCCAGAAACTAAACACAGGTGCTCAGCAGGGCTGACGGGGCTTCCTCGTGTCTTCCCTTTGCAACCCATTCCAATCAGCTCAGAAGAACTGCAGCTCTATTCCCTTCCACACAGAGCTTGCCATTTGTCTATGCGAGTTTTAGCCATTCTGAGCAATTAGGCTTGGAGCAGACCTCTTAGGAGCTATTAGTACTAACAGACCTAAATTCTAATTCACTCACCCTTCATGAACCTTTCCAATACACGAGAACCATAACCACAAGTCCTACACATGCTGCGAAGGAAGGGAAAGTCAAAGTGAAATATTCCTGCCAAATCCAGTCTCCAGCTGCCTTCTCCCTGGCAACTGATTCACTTGTGAATCCTTCTGCCTTTTCCACTCCTCCTCCCTCTTCTCTGCAGGGACTACTGTCCCTCTTGTAAATATCTAGTTCAAAACCAGCCACACTCAAATGTCAAAGATTCTCACAAGTAATGTGAGACTGCCTTATTCCTAACAAGGATATATTGCTTTAAACCAAGATCAAAACCTAGTCTGTGAACAGAAACAGTTAAGGGGAAGTAGGACAGAAGTCATTACTGCATCACTGCTGAAAGAGAAATATTCTTTAAGTATTTTAGTATCTTTTAATTACAAAGTTATCAGATATTTCCTCCATCGTTGGAACGGATGGTCTACATTTTCCATAGTGTGTACACAGTGAAAAAAAAATGGGACTGAATCCAACCAGAAGGTCTTAAGTGCTTGAAAGATTCTAGAGAAAAAACGCATTTTCAAAACTTTTTTTTTTTTCTTTTGCGGGGGGAAGAGGGAAGCAGGGGGAAGGGCACACAGGTAGAAGAGGGTACTAATTCAAAAAAAATACAAATTCAATCAATTTGCTTCCACAAAGTCACATATGCTCCACTTTACTTACAAGTTTTTATATGACTATTTATTTTATTGCTAATAAATAGGTAAATTAGCAGATTAAAATGAAATTCTGACCTAGCTGTAAATCCAATAAAAATCCACAAAAGCACAAAGCATCAACTGCTTCTTTAACACACATTTAATCAAGATTTATTCACAAGTCTCTGGCCTAGAATATTTCATCAACCAGCATAATAATGAGCAAAAAAAATCAATGATAAAATATAGTCAGTTCCACAATTATGCACAAATCCCCTTTTGATTTTCCAGATTCACGTTATGCATTGCCAAAAGAAAAGCACTTCAGGAAGAATACAAATAGGCTGTCAAAAGAAACCTCCTTCTTCAAAACACCTTATGTTTTAGAACGATATGTGGAAAAAAACAGAAGATCACTTTAAAGTAGTGAGCAGGGATATAAATAATGTGTTAACACCTTCAGTTATCCTCAAGGTCAAATAACAACGTTCAGGAAACACATTAAAAATAAATTCAGTTATATTTGGGGGTTTTTGTTTGTTTTTTTTAGTTTATGTGGACTGAAAGAAGATAGGCAACAAGGTACTGCAAGCTGTTCTGTTTGGGAACATCTGGGTTCTCTTCATTTGTTCCCCTTGAACACTGCAATTCACAGGCCACTGGTTTCGGTCTTATTTGGCAGCTCTAGGGTTTCATTAGGCCTTTTCAGTACCTGAAGATGCATCATTTATTTCTGTCACTTACTTTTCCAGTTTCAGTTTATAGCTTCATTGAGATAGAAACATGAATTTTATTTCACAAATACCTTTGAATGAAGGTGAACACACACAGTTTTGCTTTCCGGTGGTCAAGCTTCAAAAGAAATATTTATCATAACACAATTATAATTATGCTTTTATTGACACAACTTCAAAGAGTTAAGGAGGCATCTGCCCCCTTAACAACATTTAATTGAATTAAAAATTAACAACAGTAATTTAAGTAGACCAACTAATAGTCGAGATTTTTATTTAAAATCAGTTCACATCTTTAATGCAATGTAATATTTTGATTTTCTGTTAAAACCATGGCTCTGTGAATTTGCAAAAAAGTTTGCCAGAGAAAAATGGGACAGTAATAATTCCATGTCTGACTGAAATACATATGGTAGACATCTAGACATTGCAATTGAAATATTGCATTGCACTGAAATATTGCAATTGCATTGCATATTTGTAGGATTCTATCTGAAATTAAAATATGTTAGGAAGCAAAAATGAAAATTTCACAGATAAACTCCTAAGGGCAAGTCCTCCTGTGCAGTACATGTCACAAGCCCCAGTGCTGTCTGCCAGCAAGAGGTGTGAAGTTGGCCACCTGCCCAAAGACACTGCCCAGCAGAGCAGATACACTCTTGGAAAGCTGACTAGAGTTGAATGAGCGAGAGGAAAACTAACAGGGATGCACCAAATGATCCTCTAAGAGGAGGAAGATTAATGACAGAAAAAATCATATAGTTCAGAATGCTACATAAAACCTGCCTAGGTCTGCTGTGCTCCTGCTGAGGGCTGTGCTTCCCTGGGACACCCTGACACACAGGGTAAGGCCCCCTCTGTACCATGATCAGCCTGCCAACAAGCTGCACACTGCCTTGAGCACACAATGTAACACAGGCTCCCCCTTATCTTCCACTGGGCTGAGACATGCTTTTCAGAGCCCTCTTTTCCTACCAAGAGTCCATTATCTTCACCAATTTCTTTCCAGGCACAAGGGGACTTGTTTCACAGATCACAGAATGGCTGAGTTTGGAAGTCACCTCCGGAGATCATCTAGTCTAACTGCAAGGTCAGCTAGAACAGGTTGCTCACGGGAACACAGTAATTTATTACTCATTAACACTGTGTAAGTGAAGTTACCTGTGTATTCCTTGAATCCCTCTAGTGCACCTGCACATGAGGTGAACCTTTTCCCCACTACACAGTCACAGATTAACGTGGCTTGGAAAAGACCTGGACGCCTGCAGTTTGACCTCCTGCTCAAGGCAGGGACGTCTACAAGTTCAGACCAGGTTGCTCAGCGCTTTATCCCATCAGTGGGAATTCATTTACAGTCAATTATCAGCAAAGTTTCTTAAGCCATTCCTCTTCAGACAACATTACTGAACCTTTGCCAATCTACCATCCGATAGTTATTTATTCCAACCACATTTCTGTGTGTTTTCATGTGAAATTTGGTTTCCCTACGTAGAATGCAGCATTTGCCGTCTTAAACAGGAATTCTTGACCCCACCACAGTGACAAAAACTTGCATCTCCCATAGGATTCTAGCAAAAAGGAGCACCACAACTGTAATCTACATGTGTGAGAGCTTTCACTATCCTGAAAGCCCTCTTTTTAACTCCCTGAGCATGGCAGTTATCAAGATGTATAACCAATGTCTACAGCAATAATTTTTTCTTTAAAATTTTTATGAGTTCTAACTTTGATTACACCTGTGATAGAAAAGAAATACAAGACACTAATTTTTAAAAGTAAATGTGTAGATATGCCCCGTGCATTATTATGCACTAATCACATGTAATGATTAAATAGAATAGAATTTTAACATTAATCAAACTGATAACTGTAGCAAGCAAATCAATACCTTTTCAAGCTAAGGCTCCTTTTCACCAACTATTTTGCAAATAGTGTGATTACTTGTTATTGCCTATTTCTAAAAATTACTTCAGAGGTCAAGACACTCAGGCATATAGGGACTATTTATTATGAAAATAAAATAACCTGTGCACATTCATTACAATCTTAAAGAAAATTATAATCTTGTTAGAATGTGACTAGTATCACTCCTGCTTCTAACAGTGACTAAATGAATTCCTTTACCAAACACGAATATCAATATACTATTTTCTGAGAAAGGATCTGCTTTTTGATTACATTCCATGAAAGGTTTTTTTAGTGTGAAATGGCATCTTACTCTCTTTGGATATGAGGTATGTGAAGGGAATATCTTTTTTCAGGCAAAAATCTAATTTTCTTGGCTCAATTCATTACAAGTGATGTAGACTAGTGAACCACATTAGCCACAGTCTATGAAGTATGAAGTATGTTTTGGAAACCCACAGGGCTAACGGTTTAAAACACAGATTCTCTTCTTTGGGACTGCATTCAGTACCAGAACCGAATTGTATTACATTCCTTGCTTCTGCAAGGTACAAGCACAGAAAGCTGCCTGTACATCGATTGACCTGCAAAATCATAAGCTGCCTGCACAATTCATTAGGACACAGGCATGCATTTTATGTGTGCAGCAACTTACTGGTAAATGAACATACAAAAAAGAGACTGGTGTTCAACAAAAAAAGAGACTAGTGTTCAATAAAGTAGACTTTGCAGGTAAAATTTGCAAGTTTTAGGAACCTAAATCCATGCAAATGTTCCTAAGGCACTAAGTAACATGGCTTTGACCTGAGATTGCTTCAGAGTTAAAATTGAGACATGCACAGCAGAGAGTCCTTGTGGTCCGCAGATTCCCTCCTCTCAGTGTCGTGCCTCCAACGCATGTATCTTCCCTGTCATGTAGCAGTGATGAAGGGAACTACAGGCTCTTTTACTGCACAACAAGGCTTCAATTTAAACACCACCTTATACCAAAGCCTAATGCAGTAACAAGTCTCTCTGGAGCAAGTATGAAGACAGATACCAGGCCAGGCCATTCCTGACTGGCACAGCCACAAGGCAGATCGGTTAAGGAGGTCTTGTGGCTAGGGAGTCTAGGGGACCCATTGATTCCTCAGGTACTGGGATACATCATATCCCTCATGTGATACAAGTTGCTTTTGAACCTAGACTTTATTGCAGTGACTCCCTAAAGGAAGCTCCGTGTGGGAAAACCCTCTGTCCTCAACTGTGGGTAAGACCCCCTGTAGTGCAAATTGCGGCCTCTATGGACAGTTGCTTGGGGTTCAGTTTTTTAATCAATGAATAAAACACCAAGGCATTACTTGGTATTTGTGACCAGGAAAAGGAATTCAATGTTTTCCTACTTTCCAGTATTCACAGAATTTAGGACAATAACTAAGGCTTCATTTGCTTGCAGCTGTTTCAGGGAGAAAAAAAAGGGATGAGTTTACACAATTTAAATCCTGATGGAGCATTTTAAAAGGGAAGCAGAGTGCAATTTTAGCAGACTCTAACTGCCTGTTTCATGCATGCTCACTTTATACTGAACCAAGACATTCTTAAAATTTCAAGCAAGGAAACCTGCCCTGGTTACCTTGGTGATAAACTAAAGATAAAAATTGCACATAATTGTTGCTGATGTCACTGCTCACAATTGTTTCCAAGGCTACAGAGTATCTCAAATAATTGTGATGTTTCATTTTTAGACTATATTGGAGCCCATTTTCTGTTCTCAGTAAATTGTTTAGTGCTGCAAGTAATCTATCTAAACCTTATCTAATAAGGCATCAGCAGCCTCTGAGCAACCTCTGGTAATGATGTAGATTTATACATTGAAAATGTAGCTACCTAGTTCTTTACCAAGCTATTTGACTCCTAGATTATCTCAATTATTTTTATCCTAGAAATCTATTTCCATAGCCAAGTACATTAATCAATCATACAAAAATATCTGAGCAGTAAATATCTTACTGCACAGCAATATTACATGTGAATTATCTACCTGGAAGGCAACTGTTCTCCTGGCTGAATGGTGGAAAATTGGCTGTTAGCTATTTATAACTGACTGATTTTCCCACTCTGTCTTCAAGCTCATTTTAAATGCAGGGTCCTGCAAATAGTTAAACAAAAGAACAACAAAAAAAAAGAAAGAAAGAAAGAAAGAAAAAAGCTAAAAAAAAAAAAGGGCAATGCTACATCTGCTCCTTTACAACATCTAATTTACCATTCACCATAATAAGAATGTCCATAAAATCAGTAATTATTGTAGGTAATTCCATTGTCTTCAGAGTAGTTCCCTGCCTAAGTGTAACTACTGACACAATTGCGAACGTCTGTAGGTCCATATCAATTGCCATGAAAAGGTGTGCAGTTCTGCAAACATACTAAGAGCAATATAACTTTCAGTTTATAAAAGCAATAATTTGAGCTCAGTTCAATGCTTTAAATTTAACTACCCCACATCTCAAATCCTCATTTGTCTTGAAGACGAAAACAGTTAATAGATGTCCATCTACCACTTCTCCTTATGCTGGATGTGCCTTTCATCACTTGACTGCTCTCTGACTGTGGGGCTTGACCTTGTCAGAATGAAATTTTCCACTAGAGCAAAACAAAATAGCACTTACTGTATCTTAGTAGTCTGCTGTTACTTATGCAATGGATTTTGAAAAGTAATAATTTACTCTAGAAACTGGTTGACTAAAATAGTTTATGTGCATTTAACGCATGAAATGAACTGCAAATTGAGTCACTAAAAACATCTGTGAGGCATCTTAGCTTCTACTTAGAGTTCTGAGAAGGTTAAAGGGCAGTACACAGAACAAAAAAGAATATCAAAAATGATTTTTTTGGTTTGTCCAGAAAATGGTTGATAGTTTGGCATGTTTGTTTTCTCTATCATTCATCTGAATTTCTCAATCAATTCACTTAAGCTGCAAACAATTTATCTCTTCCCTAAGTAAACCCCATGAATGCTTTGGCAACAAATCTGTCAGGAATACTTCCTAAAACAGTGCGTTTTAAATAAATATTGCAGAATACTTATCTAAAACAACACTCTTATTTCTGTAATTGAACATATTTGCTAGAATCCCATTTGGAGGAGAGCATCTTAACCAAAGAAGAAGCAACAAAATATCATGCAAGCAAAGTCTACCCTAATGGCTGAAACACTAAATGCTTGCAGCAGAGTCGGGAGCTAGCCATAGAGCATGAATTACTTGCTGAAATTAGGCTGTGAATACATCTGAACAAAGAATGCATCTGTAAAATCAAAACTTATTCATATGTAATTTATGGAAAGGAATATATGGAGAAAATACACAAGAAAACTTATATACTGTATAAACGTTGATGTGATAACTGAAAGGAAAGAGGAAGGAAACTGTAAGATTTAATTTTAGGGCTGATTCACTTCTGCCTCATGCACTATGCAAAAAAATGTTTATTATATTTTAGTACTTTTTCAAATATATTAAAATGATTTAAGGTATAATAGCATAAGGCATGGGAAGCAGACACCATTTTGCTACAATATGACAGCTAACTGCACCCACTTCCATTTTTAGATCCACTGCTGGACTTGAAAGAGCAATTACCCTTAAATACGCCTGATATGGGCTTAGACACAGCTTTTCTCGCTTTCAAGACACAGATGGTGTAATGAAGATAGCTCTACCACCAACAACTCATTACTCAGTTCAACTCTGGTATAAATCTATTTAATTCTAATATTTACCCTTAGGATGTATTTGACTTTTTCCATTTCATACAGCTGTTAATATGGCTTGGTAGGGAATAACTTCCTATACAACTTTCTAATGGCTGAGTCCCTGTTATGGCATATTAGCACAAAACACTTTTTTCATGGAATATGTGCCCTGCCAGATTACACAAGAGCCAGAACATTCAACCTTGTCCTACTGAATAATGTAATAGGAATTTAGAATTGATCACTGTGGAAAACATGTGGTAGCCTCACACCACCCACTGGAACTGGAACCAGGAACTCCTTTCCAGCAATATTTTCACATTCTTTATCTGCATTTTTTTTTCACAGATAAATATTTTTTAACCTCACATCAGATGTCCGGTCTACCAAGAAAATAGCAATGAAGGGTCTTAAAGCTTTAGAAAAGTTCTGCCAAGAACACCTAAAACATGCAGTAAGGAAGACATAACTGAACACAAGCATTTACTGAGATTTTCGAAAACACCTCCATGCCTCAGCTTCTTTGAAATCTGTGATTCTGAACTTTTCTGAACAATCAAAACAAAGAACAGCAGTAAAAAAAGAGCTTCAGAGGAAGTGGAACATATAAATTGGAAAATTCCATCTAGCAGCACATCAAAGCACTTAAATTTGAAAATCTAGTCAAGATTGACTTGTCCAAGGTTATATAAAGAGACTGTAAAACACTGAAGAGCTTGCAAGGGTTTCCCCAATCCCCAATCTCAGATCCGTATTCTTTTATAACTGCAGCAAGATCCTCTGTTCCTGAATCCATTTGTCATTCATATACCAACCAAGAAGGACCATGAGGACATTGTATTTCTACTCATTAGATGTTTCTACAGTATTCTTGGGTGTGACGTATCACCTCACATTCTTCAAATTTATATTTTCTAAAAAAATACAACAAGCAAATGAAAATTCAATGTACCAAACAACAAAATGATTCTTAAAGGAAAAACAATTCCTTGGACCTGTATACAGAACTTTTATTTAAATTATGATGCCTTGCCTATACCCATGGGCAGAATCTGATCCTTTGTATTAATTTAGTAACAGTGCTTTAACTACATTTCATGTACCTATTAGGATATGAACAATATGCTATGAAACCTGTACAGCTGCCACCAAATTATTCATCATAAGACTATATTAAGCACGTTCCTTTAATTATTTCAAACAATTCATTTTAAATAACTACAATTCTATTAATTCTTTGGGAGTTTCTTTTTTCACAACAGCAATCAACTCTAAGCTTTACTGTCCTATAACTCAAACCTGTATTTCTTTACTGTCCTATGTAGCAGGATTCAACGTGTAGGCCACATGATACATCAGTATTAACGCAAATGGCAAAATTACAAAAAAAGCTGGTAGAACCACCTACAGTATGAAAGGCTATACTAGAAATTGTTAATACAAAGTTAATCCCAGAGAGTAGTGTCCCCTAAACTGCTTTCACTTGTTTAAATGGAAGAAATTACCTATAGTACACCAGCTGCTTTACATCACATGCAGCAAGACAAAGGAGAGTCACAGATACCTTGGCACCTCTAACTAAAATGACAGATCCACAGTCAGACCATCTATTAAAAGAAAGCAGGCCTATCTTGTCTCTTCACATTACCATACCTTAAAAGTGACAATAACTGGGCAGTCTTACAGAACCTCCCAAGAGTGCACTACCGATATTAATGATGAAGTGAGTGTTTGCACGGAGAGTACAAAGATATTCAGATCACCCATCTGTGAACTACCTGGGAGTTGAAGAGGTGATGGGATACAAAGTGGAGATACCAGAGCTGGTTTTGCTAAAGCCAAGTCAGCTCCTGAAGCAGTCCAGAATCACAAAACACAAAGTAACAGACACTCTTAAGAACCTCAGGCCCCAGTAAAGCAGCTGAAGCACTGCACCCTCCAAAGGGGTGCAGCTCAATCCCACTACATGAATTAATGAAGCATAGGTTTTTTTGTGAGAAAACTTAATGTTTCTTATCAACGGTCATTTTTAAAACAGGTGCTTTCTTCTGACTTCAGAAGAGCAACACCTGATTGATATTCCATTAGTGGAGAATTTGGCTCAGGTTCCTTTAGTATCAGTGTAGCCTAGAAAACTCTTCTTAATTTATCACCTCCTGATAAAGTGAAGAGACAGATCCTGATACACAGGTTGTACACAACTTGGTCTGAATTCTGTGTTTGGGCTAGTTCACACACAAACACTTTCCAGACTATAAAGTAGAATTTTTATCCCTTTTGCCACTTATCACAGCTATCACTTGTCTTTTCAAAATTACAAGTCACTGATAACTTAAGAGGTAGTGCTGATAATAACGCTTGTCATGAGAAAATAGAGTTGGAAGAATTTATGGGCTTGTTTTATTTTAAAAAGCTTAGGTATACTGGTAGTTGGCACTTAGCAATATTTCACTTCATACTATTCAGCCAAAACAGACACACCTAAGCTGAGGCAACAGATGGAAGAGGTTAAAAGTACCAACTCCCAAATTACCAACTTTCCTAGACCACCTTCCCTTCATAATTTATACCCTTCTGTTACAGGTTTGAAAATATACTCTAGACGGATGACATGTTAACAGAATCATTTCATGGTTCAGTGTCTTCTCAATATGATTTATCTCTATCTGTAGGCATTGGAGGTACCTTTTCCGGAGATTTATGAGTTAGGTCCAAGAATTCATTTCAATGAGGTAGAATGTGATCACCATTGAAAAACAGAACATTAACATTTGCTCTAACATAATGTTTTCTTCTCATATAAGTTTTAAGACTAACATTCATGCATGTATAATCAAAACTGTTCCCATGACACTGCATATTCATATAAATGTTCCTTGAATGAAAGAGGTCTTTTAAATTTGCATTAGTCCATGACCATGTAATCTTACCCTTTTCCAAAACTATGCAGTAGAGATAACAACTACAACTTAGGTCTAATGAATCATTAGAAGTTAGCTGCCATTTCTTCACTCCATCTTGGCTAGCAGATATTTGCTACAGCACTATATTCTCTGCAGTGCAAGAGAAGTTGTTAAGCACTAGAAGATATATAGGCATCACTCATATTCCACACCATATTATAAAAGTTATGAAGTTCATATCTACACAGTATTTTCAAATATGCTCAGTGTCCACTACCTCCTAATGTGAAATTTCTGGTCAGGTTTTCAGAGGAGTGCAGTGCTGTGGAGTCACCTGTTCTTCATGCCAAGCTTGAGCACTCAGAATTTTCTGAATGTCTCATCTTCCCTCTGAAATTTGGACACTTCGTTAAGATAAGTTTAATCTCTAATGACATGTTACATTGCTGAACTTAATGGAAGAAAACATTTTCATTGTTCTGTTCACACAGAGTCAG
The DNA here is from genome assembly GCF_000705375.1 of Tinamus guttatus. The sequence continues at coordinate 318,037 of NW_010583422.1, read as the reverse complement.
CTGGCAGCAGCAAGTCAGAAATCTTGATATGAGAAACAGTGTATTTATGTCTAACTCTCACCAAGAATCAATAATGTTTTCATCAATACACATACATCACCTATTTCGTACTGTAGGTAGCTCATACTTACAGCTTAAGACACACTAAAAATGGAGGACAGGGATAACATGTGTGCAGTCTTTTGAGTAATGCTGTTTCTCTAACAGAAGCATTTACTGGCCTTTCACTAGAATCCTTGCAATAAAATTTTTACCCTGAAGAGGATGGTGGGCAGGGGGGAGGAAAGAACTGTGCAAATAAAGCACAAGTCATGTTCCTTTCTTAGAAAGGCAAAGCAATCAGACAAGACAGTTGCTGTTTAGGTTGAGGAAACGAGAGACAGTGAGGGAAAGAAGAATGACTGAGGCCTTGTTATCTACAGTGCCCTGCTAAGGACATCTTCAATCAAATGAAACACTTTCAGCAGAAAAGACTCTGATCAGAGATGGAAGTATCTGAATCTCCCTACAGAAAAGCTAAAGGACAGGGATGTGAGGACTATCAAAGAAAAACAGTAACGACAATATAGAGGTAGGAACCTCACAGCAATGACCAAGAATGAAAAAAGATCAAACATTTTAGTTCCAGTTCAGACCTTTCCATATCATATTTCCAGACAAGACAAAGTTTGATTATAGGGTACCACGGCCTGACTATGACAGTGCAACACAGTTTGGTGTTGCTTTATACAGGAACATTTAGTATATTTACCAAGGCCAACCGCCAGCGATAAACTTTGGATCTAATACATGACGCAGAGAAAGGGATCTGCTTTATACTTGTGCGAAAGTAATCAGTAATACTGCTGCTTCAGTACGAATAATTTTGGAAATCGTGGCGGCAGTTCATGTCTAGGCAGGGTAGAAGGAGATAACTATGTGATGCAGAACCTAACACAACCACATCTGCATATAAATAGACCTAATCAGAAATGCAAATTGCAATCAGAAGAAATTTTAAAAGCCTGTGATAACTGTGCAGATAACAAAAGGTCAAACACTTGCCTCGCTTAAGCTTTTAAACAGTGACGATTCTTTCTATACTAGCGAGCAAACTGTGGAAGAGCCAAGTATATGCTAACCTGTAATCAATGTTGGACAATTTTTTGATATATTTTTCTTATTATTGCAATTGTTCTGCTGCTAAACCCTATTTTACCCTGTCAGTCTAATCTTAACATGTTCAGAAGTAACGAAAATGAAGTCAAAACGAAACTGAAAATAGTCTTCATGAAATAATACAGCTAATCTGCATGAATATACATGGAGGGAATTTCAATTCCTTTTTTGTTACTATGTATGAAGATCTAAATCTTAACATCCTTGGTAAGTAAAAAATAAATAATGAATATAGATTGCTGCAACTGAGGGAGTGTTTCACAGCACTATCAAAATTGTCAGCTTTTCTTTCTCAGTAAAACAAGCCTAGGGCTCTAGAAGAAATTTTTAAAACATTGCAGTTTCAAATGCTGGTTTCTTCCTCTTTTGAGAGGAATGTTTGTATCAATAGTTGCTAAGGTACTACCACTAATAGGAGGTAGATACCTGGGCAGCATATGGATTTATGTTCTAAGATAAGAATAAATATGTAATTACTTATCACTTCAAGTGGTCCTAAGCACAAATTATGGTAGAAGCCAAGGTGCAATATTACACCTTTTAAATGTATTTTCCAAAGACAGATTCTCAGGATTTGAAGAAAAATTTTTACCAAATATTTCTTTTACTTCTGCCTAGATTACCTTTGGAAAAACTAGTGAGTCAAGAGAGCCATCTAGTGCCATACCTTGGAATTTTAAAAAGCGTTTTCACAGGATGCATGTCAAATAAAGGAGGGTCTCCATCCCCCAGTTCAATAGCTGTTATTCCCAGGGACCATACGTCACACCGAGCATCATAGGAGTAGTCATACTGTTGTTCACAAGCAATGACCTATCACAAGAAAACAGGAAAAAAAGCATTAACTCGATGAACAATTCATGTCATTCCAATATGACAGAAAAGTACTTTTATGAGTCACATCTAAAACCTAAGCAGCTATTCATATAATGGCCTGTATTTCCCAACTGGGAAAAATCCCCTGTAACATAACAATAAATTAGAGCTTCTCTTACGCTTGCTTTCTTTATCATTCCCTTCACCGCTGCCCTTCTTTTTTTTTTAATATTGAGATCCATGGGAGGTTTTGAATGTCCTACGGGAAGAACAACACTTTACCAAATTCTGTTTTTAAAAGCAATTTCTAGAGAAATCTACTACAATAACAAAGACTCTTATTGATGTCATTTTTATTTACTTCTATGATTATTCATGAGGATAGACTGATTTGCATGGCTGTTTTATAGATAAGCATATTTCATCACTCATTTCCACTATTTTTTTAGGCTGTCTCTGTTGGATTTGAGGAGTTAAAAAAAAGAAAAAAATCATCAACACACCCTGTCCCTTTTCTGAAGAAAAATGAAGTTAAAGGCAGTATTTCCTTGGATATACAAATAGGTCTTCCTTCTCAACTTTTCCATGTTAGCATGCCAAGCAAATTTCTCCTCATAGCCTACTGACAATGGTATTTCCTCCTTTATTGCTGTTATGTCAAAGAGTCTTCTCAGGGAGTTTTGGGCCAGTATTTCTGAATTGTTATATGAGGAACATCAGTGTCAGCATCATGGCTGCAAACCATTCGAGAAAAACAAACATTTATGCTCCCCTCCACTCAACCATCAGATAAAATGTAAATACTGCTCAAGATGTCTTGGGATGACAGTGGGAGGGGGGGCAGGTAATCAATTTGAACAGAGTGTTTTTCATTGCTGACAAGAGGATAATTTTCCCATCTAATTTCTTGTCAATAGAGTGTCTTGAATGAAGCTTGAGACGTTTCTTAGTTCCTGAGTCCACTATACTATCTCATCCCAGAGACCCCTTTGTCTCTCGCAGGGACCACTCAGGGATGCAACACTCAGGTTCTATGCAACTCAAACAGCCATCCTTGTCTAGATGCAGGTCTAAATGACAATTTCATTTCCTTATACCATGGCTTAAAGAGAAGGACCAGAACTTACATTTGCTGTAATAATTTATATGAAAATCAGCGTGCAGATCCACGCTCAAATATTTAATTTTAAAGAGGCTGCATAGTTTTGACTGATGCTCCCTCATTCCCTTCATAATTATTTCACAGAATCAGAGAAGGGTTGAGGTTGGAAAGGACCTCTAGAGATCATCTCGTCCAACCCCCCTGCTCAAGCAGGGACATCTAGAGCACGTGAAGGCGGTTTTTTGAAGATCTTCAGAGAAGGAGACTCCACAACCTCTTGCAGCTTTGCTCAGAGATGGAAAAGGAAGTTTATTTCTTGATTATGTTTTTTATATATACAATTCCCCAAATCACCTGTTCTCAAGGACATTTCTTAACAAATAACTAAATAAAACTCAAAAATATGCAAGTCAGCTTCGAAGGCCATGACTCAGAAGAAGTTGCAAGGAGCTTATTCATATGTGACTAATTAAAAGCACTGTTATTATTCTCCTTCCCTTTTTTTTAATGTATCAAAGATGTTTATCTACTTGCTTGAAAAACTGCTAGAGCCCATTTCCTGAAAGGGACTATCTCAAAATTTGATTGGTTCTCATCATTGTGCTGAGTCCTTCACAAATACTTTGTTATTTGTCCTCCAACTTTATGAGGCAGAGAAATATATTTTCATTTTCCAGGGCAGGAAACAAAGCTCCTTCTCAAGGTCACATTGGACATTCTTGGCAGTGCTAGGAATGGAACTGTGGTCTCTTGCACTCAAAGACACCCACCAGCTCTTCCTTTATAAGCACATCACATTATGGGCGTGCTTCTGTGGGCCCAAAATACAACATCAAAACTTGCTAAATATCTCAGTATTCTTCGAGAGCTTATTTGCAAGCCAAGCCAAAGCAAGTATCACAGGGACTTACATTTGTGATGGATGGTGCAGAGAAAGAATACTGGCACTGCTGCTTAATAAAAAAAAAAAAAAAAAAAAAAAAAAAAAAAAAAAAAACCTAAAAAGAGCCTATGAGCTTTTCTCAGCACCACAGACAGTGTATTACTTACAAAGAGGAAAAAATGTATAAAGTATCTTTATATGCTTCCCACTTCACAGCCAACAGTTGCACCTCCAGTAAAAATGGTACACGCTAGTAAAATGACACCATCAGAAATACAGACACTAACCAAAGAGCATTAAACACTATGAGATTCTCTGTCATTCTAATATGAGAGTCTGAAGTGGCTCTTAGAAAAATACTCCCCTTACTCCACATTATTTCTGTTTCCAAAATTCAGATGGTGAAACACGCAACCAAGTGTGTTTCAGACGGTTCACTCGCCTACAGTGAGATCAGTCTCACAGAAAATATACAAATGAATGGTAGGTTTGACAATGACACGCAGTATGTATACAGATTTAGTGATCACTTGGGCTTGGGAAGAATTTTCAGCTTTCTGTGGAATTTATGAGACTCTTCCCATTTTATGTTCCACTCAGCTACCTACAGAAACACAAGTGCAGTAGTTTTGATTTTTAAAGCAAGAAACTGATGTTACAGATTTTTCTTGATGAAAAAGGCACGTGGGCAATTTGCTTAATATTGGTGAACAGACAAAGCAGCAAACAGTTCTCTCAGTCACAGTTTAAGCTAAGGCCTGAGGAATGTCTGAGTTCTGCCTTGAAAATCAAGGCAGCTCTCTGTAGAGCAAAACTCTCTAAAACAGGAATGCAAAAATCCCACTGAGTTATGGGGTTTACTATCCCTGCAGGGAACTCAGGAGATACTTAAGTGTTTGGAAACATCTGTCATTGCCTCTTGCAGTTCTGTAGCTGAGAGTGCACATCAGATTCTGAGGCACTGGCTTCCTGTTCAGCCCAGTGGGGCATGAAAGAGGAGATGCCAGGGGAAATGGTCTGAGACTACAGAACATACCACTTCCTTTCTCTACCTTGTGTAAAGCCATCATCAAATTTGTACCTACTTTATACACAGCAAAATCCTCCTACACTAGTACAAACGAAAAAGATGAAGTTGGCTTTGCTGGAGCTGCCAAACACTACATTTATCCCAAAGCTTCAGGTGATGATGTAGCTGATCTTGAGACTGGCCCCTGAATGCCACATAAGCGCAGAGTCTTTCACTTTGGCATGGAAGCTTCATACAAACAGTAGTTATGTTTCCTTTGAACTTGGACAAGCCAACAAATAGATCACTGGTGGATATAAGAGAGGAAGAACTAGCTGTCACATGTACTGCAGTCATACTGATTTGCAGGCAGAGAGTAGCTATATATGCAGTAGCTATACAGCCAAAACATATCAAACCTTAAGTTTACACTGAATTATTATAAGTCCATATACGTTCATACTGCCTCAGTACATATATTCAGTATATCTGTAGGCACGTACAGGTGGATTGTAGCAGTACAGATGTGCTACCTGGAGACAACTGCTGCACAGTCAGCAGTCGACCAGGGCAGGAAGGGGGTGGTGTTAAAAGAGTGGACACTCCTGCAGAAGGCGGTGCTCGCCTCAGCTCACACAGCTCACGAAGCAGCTGGGGCAGTGTATGAGCACTTCATGGAACGCAAAGCACTCTGTATAAAAAACGTGCCACAAAACTGTTACCCTTGCTGCAAGGAGAACAAAACTGCTAGCTGTGCAAGTCAAATGAAATAAACAAATTGAACTTCTGTGGTCCACTGGAACATTACGAAACTCTATTTATTTAGGTGGTAAAAATAAATTTAAATATTCTCAAAAGTTCTATGCACTCAAAAAAAAAAAAAGGACAAAACAGTCTTTCAATATAGCATTTAGCAGCACTGGGGATACTGAACTACTCAGAGCAAATGGATTTTCTCCATTCATCTCTCTCTCTCATGGCTCCATATTCCTATTTTTTCTTATTTGTAGTTCAGTTCATTATTTATGCCCATCCATTATTAAAATAATCTTTCTATGGTGTATCAGAGAATGATTATATCATTACAAATGTTACCAGTAAAACAAGCATTGAATATTTTAAGAACTTTGTAAGTGATTGTGCTTTGACAACTGCAAGATTTTGTTTTTAAACTCACCAAAGTGAAATAGCCCTGAGACCATTAAACTGCTCTGGCAGCAGACTACACTTAAAGGGAACCTCGTACCTCTTATTTAACCAATTCATACCATGAGAAAACTTATAAACCTATTTTACTTTATTCCATGAGACTGACATGAAACTACCATGTGTTTCATTTGTGATGCACAGGTTTATTCATCAGCAGAAAATATAGGCACTTCACAGCGCATACACATTTGTAAACGGTTCTTCATGAAGGGAAAACTGAAAACACAGAGGCAACTCCAGCCTCTTAAACAAACTCACTTAATACAGGGACCTAGGCTCAAGGCACAGTGGTAGTGCAATATTTTTCTCTATTTCTCTTTTCCTTGCTTAGACACACTACATAGAAGCTTGATAAGTCTTGCATAGCTGCTGCTTCAGCTAGAAAAAAAAAAAAAAAAACAGCAGCATCTGCGTTCTTATATGATGATGTCTGTGTTATCAGTGTAATTGCCAGTGTACTAAGCTTCCCTTCCTGTGGAGGATATATATGTGGATATATATTCCTGAAGTCATCCTATTTGTACTACAAAGCTGAGGATTCCTACAGCTCATTCCAAACTAATATTTACAGAAATTCCACACTTAGTTGGCATCTAAAGGCATAGTGAAAATGTGCATATCAGAAGAACTAAATTTAGCTAATAAGGAATTAAAACAAGAGAGACCTAAAGCTGCTAACATGAAGCTGACCTTCAATCTCTTGAGTAAGCAAAGGGCTGGTAAACAAGGTTCGTAGAAGTCTGGAAAAAGGAGCAGTCTGGAAAAAGGAGCAGGTACTCAATAGTTTTAGGGGAACATATCTGCTGTACTTACTCAGCTAGAGTTAGTTATAAACACAAGCTCAGGATTGTGAAGGGCTATGTTTTCCACACTGTTTTCCCAACTTCTCATTCAACTACATGTGATCTATTTTCTATTAACTGGCTTCTTTTCAAATTTGATTTTCAGATCTCCTATAACAGAGAGGTAAATAAGATAAATATGTCCTAATTTAGTAAAAGCAAGCTATGTCTTTCTAGCCAAACTCTAAGCCTGAAGACAGCCCTTAGTCTGAAGACAGCCAATGAGTATTGACATCAGTGGAAAAATTGCTGAGTTTTTTTGCAATATCTGATCCTTCCTTTACATATTTTTCAACCATATTCATGCAAATTAACTTTCTTTACTAGTTAAACTGTTTATTTTTCATTAGATGATGCAAAGACACAGCTTCATACAGAAAAATAACACTGCAAATACTATTCATTGTTTTAGGATTTGACTTATTTCACATGATGATTTAAGGTGGACATTTATTGTTCTAACACTTTAGAATTTTGTTCTCATGCTCAGATGAGCTAAATATTATCCAGGCAAATATGCCTTGATTCAACAAGGAAGGAAAACAACCTGTTGTTTCTGTGACACTGATCACTACTTTATCTTGGCAAAATAGAAACAAATATCCTAAATACAAAGCTTTAAATAACTGGGTGACATCAAAGTCCTTCTAAAATCAATAGCAAAACTGCACCAAGATTTCATCTTTCATTAACTCATTATTTCAGCTTGTATGATACCTTCAGCACTATATCGGTCTATCTTACTGTTCTTTGTCACACTTCTACACCAAGTTCTTCAAAGGATTAAATGTGTTTTAATTATGTTCCTTTTAAGCCATGACCACTGTCATTTTCTAATGGTTATCAATGAAATATAACAGCTCATTTGACACGGTTTTAAATACCTTCAGCATCTCTCCTTTCTGTCTGAGAACATCTTTGATCTCAAAGTTTCAGATCTAGTTCTACCTACCAGCATTCCATAACATTTCAGGAAGATAGAAGCAGATTTTAGGTAACAAGCAGATTTTAGGTAACATAACTGTCTGGCAACAGGCAGCTTTAAAAAGAAATGATTTTTTTCACGAATTTATTTCAAAGTTTCCTGCTTAAGCTTACTTTTCCTTCTTGAGCTCTTCAGTTGCTTCAACAAAGTCTAGCTTTCCCCTTGCATTTTCATTTTTCAGCAACATTTTGGTTAATCCTATGCTCTGCTTAAAAAAAATGCTCAAGGACAAAATTTGTCCTGCTGCTGCTATTTGAGGCTCTGAGTCTACAGGGGAGGAATTAAAAAAAATAAAAAATAATAATAATAAAAAAAACCTTCTAGGATGTCTCTGTCACTCAAAATTGTTAAGCTTTTCACACTGACCAGCAAGTACAGAGGAGACCTTATACCAGCCTGAGTCACTGCTATCACTGCTATTTCCTCTGATCTTTTGCTATTGCAAGTACAATGTCATATAATTCCTTTCATGTATTTTGGAAGTATTATCTTAAAATATGCTGATGTTCCTCTTTATGCAGACTGTTCCCAGTTCAGGATGACCTAGTGGTTCAAGTTTCTAGCATAGTTGTGCCCCACTTATATCCAGTTATTCACAGCTGTTAGCTTGAGTAATTTTTGCATCCTCCTCTAAATTTTATTTTCCTGAGGTTTACCCATAATGTATTTCTGAACAGCAATCATATTGCCTATCAGCTTCATTTCTCAAGGTTCATTTCACTAAAACACTCCTGTTGTCCTTTCCTGTAAGGCTGACTTTTCATCTGCCCTCTCTGTTCCACCTCAGATTAAGCTCATCTTTCTTCCACTTGGATGACATGAGGTCTCACAACTGCCTTATGCACCCGTAAGGGCTCCCATGTTTCACAGAAAGATAACAGGAGTCAGGTAATAAATAAATAAATAAATAAATAGATCCTAATCTTCATGCTCTCAGCTTCCCCGAGTCATATTTCCTTCTTGCCCACTCATTTATTTTTTGATTTTTGCTTCTAAATAGATTATATCCTACTTCAAAACCTGCAGGCAACAAGATTTCTGTGACTGTTTAGGGTTTTTCTAGTCTTTACTGATTCTACCAGTCTCATTCAAAAATCACAGTTCTTAAAAGAGCTGCTATCCAGACAGGGTTTTTCAGTTTATTGCAGTCTTAATCTTTCATCTTTCATGTAAGAATTCACCCGCATATTTAAAAAATACCAAACAGGCCTTCCCCAAAGCAAAGCAATCTGCATCTCACACATCAGTTGAAATATGTCATTCACATGAACACAAGGAAAGCAACTGTAATGGCTTAAGCAGAAGTGTTATACAACTTGTCATTCAAAAGCCAGCTCAGCATAATGGGTATGCAAGCAGCTCGCAGCTGTTCTGCAGATTAGTAGATCCATGAAGCCTGAGCAGTGTGGCTCACACAGGCACACAGATGTGGTATGAGTTACTATGATTATGGTATTGGCTTCATAATTTATAAAAACTTCTCAAAACTGGCAGTGCTTAAGAACTACTCTTATATTTCTTCTGATGTGCTAAGCTCATCATATAACTTGGTTACAGGTGTGTGCTATTTTCAGATTTAAATTATTTCAAAGTGTCTACTCATTTCTTTGGCTTTGTACTTCAAGAATGACTATTTTCAAGCAGGATGAGTGATAAATTTGGTATGATTACTGCCTTTGATTACAATTGTTCAAGCAAAATAGTATTGTAAAAATACTTTTTATAAACTGAGTTTAATAAAATATTTCAGAAAATACCCATTACTGTCTAAATAAGCATACTTTTTATGTAGGCTTCTGAATGTCTCCAAGCAAGGTGTTTTAATAAATAATGCTTACACAGTAGTTACTAAGGGATCTTGTGTCCCCTTTGTGATGTAAACTGGTTGTTATGGAGATGGTAAAATATCACCTATTCTTTATGAGACTGTATGAGATAAATTTTGGATCCCTTACAGCAGCTTCATTTCTCTGCTCAGTTGTAATCCCTAGCTACAATCTTCCTTAGCAAGAGAAAGAGGAGCATATGGCAATATAAAATATTTTAAAAGCAACAAATGTTTGCATGATAATTTAAACTATTTGCCATACAGAGGCCTTTGTGGGCTTTTAATAAATGCAAACTGCAAGATTTATTCCAAATTCCCCAAAACTCCAATAAAATAAATCCAGTAGCCTCATTTCTGTTGAAGGGAACTACTGTTACTTGGATTTAACAATTTACAAAAAAACAGAAAATCCTGATTCATTCCCTAACTTTTAATTTTATAAACCATACCTTATGAAAATATTTCTTGCTTTTTAAAGGAAAAGGGTCAAGACTAATGTTTTCCTACCCAAATTTAAGAACAGCGCATGCACAGCTTTTATTTAACAGTGTGCAAAAACATTCTAATCTTCATGAAATGGAAGAAAAATGGATATGTCTGGGGAAGACAATACATACAAATTTAGTAACCCCACCGAAACCACCATTCTAAGGTTTCAACTGCAGAGCCCTACCTGCTATAAACCTGAGAATTTTGTGAAAGGCTTCCCTCAATATGCCATCTTAAAGCTCTTCACCTAGGAAAGGGATTTATAGAATTATATAGAGCTAAAATAAAGTATTTGATTGGAAAGTCACAAAATCTTCAAGGAAACACTTGGTTATTACAGATCTAAATTTCTCCAGAAAAATTACAGAGAAGATAACATTGCCAATCCCTTTTGAATATTCTAGCACTATGCTTATCTTACTGAACACGGTCCATAGATGTAGAGGGAAGTCAAAATAAAGCCATACCAGGTATAGAAAACATTTTTTTTTTCGAACTGTGTGGAACTGGCAACAAAGTGCATTGTAATGAAACAGAGACAACACAAACTGGGTTATGAAAAATGTGTGCCTACCTCAGGTGCCATCCAGAAGGGTGTTCCCACTGAGGTGTTCCTACGCAGACGTGTGCTTGTGAGCTGGGCTGAAACACCTACAATAAAACAGACCCAAACTTGGCTTCAAATTCATTATGTCATTTCAGGCACTTTATTTCAAGTGTCCAGAAAACAACTCCCAAGCTGTAGAAATCTGATCAGAGGAGATGCATCATTTGTAATGAATTATTTACTTGATTAATTTCATTTTTTACTTTAATCATAGCTTGTCCCAGGCAGATCACAGCTTGCTGTTTCCTTTCAGAATTGCTTTTTGTGAATGACTCTCAGTAAGAAGCACTTTCATTCAATTCAAAATACTTAACTGGCAACCTAAATTACAGAGACATGTCTATCTGTTGTTTTCATGAACATAAACCGGAACCATCCTAAACACAAAATTATTTTAAAACTTCTGTTCCAGAAATAGTGACCAAAGTCCAGCTGAAATTCACTCCCTGAACACTACTGGCAGGAATCTTGACCACTGGAGTATTTGCAGAGTATTACAGTTCAACAAAACAATTATGCACTTGCTTACATTTCTCCCTACCAAGAAAATGCACAAGCTCAAACTCACACTGAAGCTCGTACGTACAGAGTTAAACGCAGGCTTAAAACCAAGCCTGTGCTTCAGTTCTGGTTGGGGATGGACTACTGTAGCACAGCTGTAAAGAGGAAGGAAGGGACTACAGTGAAATCAAACAATAACACAATCTCTACATCAAATTATTAAATTGCCTGCTTCGAGATTCAACACTGTATTTATTTTTCATTTCAGTATAATTAGAATCCTTCAGTCACTTCCAGGTTACCACTGTGAAACAGCTAAGGGCTGGAAAGCACAGCGAGCCTCTGTGCATTAAAGTCTGAGTTCTCTTCAACTAGCCAAATTTGCAGCTGCTATCTATGGACTCACCAAAACAACACACAATGCCAAAGAACTGAGGGAGCGCAAGAGAGTGCAAGAGAACATGAATCAATGGTAAGTGCAGATATTTCAGGTCAGCTTAGCCCGTGACCAATAGAGGCAAATGTGTATTACAGTGAAAAGTCAAGTTACAAAGTCATGAAATAAAGGTAGAGAAATATCGCCATTAAAGACAATGTCTGTGTAATGCTATCTGTGACCAAAGCCATTTGCACAGCCACAGTTATGAAATCCTTTTTTTTCTTCTTCTTCTTTTTTAACCACAAGATTCTGCCTCACTCCAGGCACAGAATGGACAGTGCTCGGTGAACAGGTAGCTATGAAATATTTCCTTTTATATCTGTCAATTGGAGTTCCTGTCCATTATTTACTATATTAAATCCTATACAAAATCAAAAATGTTTATCTTCCTTTCCTTCAACCTGTTTCCTTCCCTCCTTATCATACAATAAATTTCCTTAACATTCTAGGTTAATCTCTGAGTTTATGAAACGCATCTACTGTTTTGGGGTATTTAAACTGAGATCTTTCAGTTTTCAGGCACTCCAGATACTTGGAGTAGCTATAACAGTTTTCAACTGCAGTTCAAGAATACTCAGCTCTTCTGTAAAGCAGAGGAACATGTTTCAGAAAAGATACCAGGAAAATGAGCAGTACACAGTGGCTGCCTCCAAAAGTCTGATACAATTGACTTGCCAACATCATCTGTGGCAGAGCAAGAACAGACTCCAATTTTATACCACTCAATTGAGACCTTTCTCTTCCTGAACTAATTGCATCTCTCACTGCACATCCTACAATTTCGACAACAAATAAGAAAAACAACTCTATAGACAACAATTTCATCTGTGACTCAGTTCTAACTCATTGCCACAGCTCTCTCTGTGACTAAGGCCGGGGGATGCAGGGAGAAGTGCAATGAGAGCGTGCAGCCACGATGCTTCTTCAGGGCAACTGGTAAGGCTTCTTCACTGTTAAGCAGCTAGCTCATGTCCTTTGGGAGGTAGCTGTATTTGTTACAATTTTCCAGCGTTATAGTTTAAGTTTAAAACTGGAAAAAAAAAAAAAGAAAAAAAGAACCTGAAACCTCCATTAGTATCTTCCCACAGGACACCAGGAGGTTGAAATTCTCAGGTTCCTAGAATGTGCCACTTGTTTTCAAGGGCAAGTGTGCGTGCAGCAAAGCCAATAGATTCAAAACAAAGCTTCAGCTGCAGATAATGTTTTTGATACACCTGATAAGGCTTTTTTCTTCTTCTCATTTGGAAAGAAGAAACAACTTTTCCCAGAAGGGAGTAATTAGAGATGCAGATACTACTGGAAAAGCACTCCCAAATGAAAATTGATGATTTTCCTCCTACTAGTCCAGATAGCCACTGCAAGTTTTACTTGAGGGTCACATCTTTCTCTCAGCACTATTTTAATTGTTGGCTCTACCATTCAACATAATGAATTTCTGATCCTAGAAGGTACTAGAGACACTTGCTTCCTAACTTACTTTATCATCTTCAGTAGATTTTTTTGTTAAATTTGTAATACTCTGACATTGTTGGGATTAAATTTGTTTTACACTGCATGCACTTCATGCTCTTGGAATTGTTTGTAATGTTACTATTCACAGGATTTCTAGCATGCAATTTTATGCTAGTCTTATTTTGTATATGTTTTTCTTTACCTTCATGCCTTATTAAGCAAACAACTGTTATTCACACAATACCATTTTCACTGATGATTACCTGATGCATTGTATGATTTCACTAATAAATCACACACTACTGATCTTTTTTTTTCCTGTTAACCGTTAATAAAATTATTCATTCTACTACAAAGTCATCTGAGGGACTACAGCATCTCCTTATTTCTCCAAGCACCCAGAGGGAAAATGTTAATCTGAATCCAATTCTATTGCCAAGTCTATTTCTTTCTATCTATCTTTCTATCTCTTCTGTTTCTGTTTCTTCTCCTGAGTAGCTATATCTGTATTTAACAGCAATAATCACAAATTAAATGGATGTTGTCTTTTGAACCCAGGGGACCATTTTACCTTCTGCTCAGTGGGAATAACCTTGCTTCAGGCTAGTAAAAAGTCATTTGAGAGAGAAGAAAGATTCCTTTTCATATGCAAAAGATGGATCATTTAAATTTAAATTGGAAGGACAACTGGCCAGGAACTGACATTCCTTGTAAAGTGCAAAAAAGCTTTGTATATAAAATGGCACCTCTGAAAATATTTTATGTCATTACTTAAGTTTTATAATTAAAAGTCTATACCTGAATTTTGGCTAGAATTTTTACTATTGCTGTATCAGGTTTCTTTTCCCTATCTCTTCCTAAATTAATCTTGCGTATTTTCCTGGAAAAGTCTCTTCACCTTGTCATTCTGCCTTCCCAATGAAAAGTAAACAGATGCCTTTGGCTAAACTGCATCTATCAAGGAAACAAATGAGAAGCAGTCATTACCAAAGTCAACGAGCTTGACTCCACCTTCTGTTGTCAAGAGAATGTTGTTCCCTTTGACATCACGATGAATGATCCGGTTATTGTGTAAATGCTGAAGGCCCTATATGCCAAGCAGAAACAAAAAATAAGTTCACTCTCTTATTTAAAAATTACCTTAATGTTAGGGAATGTAATAAAGACAATATGCACATACCCTATAAAGAATGTCCACTGGATTACATGCTTGCTACAACCCCTGCTGTTATAATAGCCACGCAACACTTTCAACATCACCATACTTTAGAAAAGGAAAATCTATGTATGACAGTAAATTGCACCCTCTGCTGTCATTAAAAGCCCAGTGAACATCCTTACCAGGAGAGCACCATACAGAATGTATGAGATTACAGCTTCATCCAACCGTTGGCCACACTTGAGCAAGCCTTTGACAAGCTCCGTGACAGAACCTCCGTTGCATAGCTGTGAAGGGGAAGCGGCATGGGGTGGAAGGAGGAAGCAAGCAGGAGAAGACCTCAGTTACTCAACACGCTTTTGTAGACTGTGAACACACACTGTGCCAAGCCGCACTACAACACAACTCTGGGAACAACTAGACTTTTAGTTGCAACTAGTTAAGCTGTCCTGCCTGCCATAGAATGCATTTGATTAGCAATGCTGATAATAAATCAGTGTTTTGAGTGTGGGGAGGAAAGCTGAAAATGAAGATTATAAAATGTAACTTTTAAAATAAAATTAAAAATTAAAATATTTTAATACCTTGTTCCTATAAGAGGATTTGCAAGTGCAATTTAACTTGAATATTTTCACAGTATGTGCACTGTTCTTTTGAGAAACTAATTTTGTGCAAAGAAGAGGTCAGAAAGACAAGACTGATGCTCCTGATAACTGGGAGGCAACAAATTACAGTCATTTCAAACTTTCACTCCATCAGTGCTCCTGCAGGCAATATAAAATAGACAGAAGCCATATCTCTATACTCAGACTTGATGGCATGAGCTGCCAACAACTGAGATGAAACATTCTGATCCAGAAAAGCAGTTTCTTGGAAGCATTTTCCACTAACAGGCAGCTATACCTCAAGGGAAGCGAAGAAGAAAAATTAGAATTCCAATCTTTGTATGTAAGTTTTCATCCACATTTTTAGTTCACTAGGTCTTTCTAGCAGCAATTCCTCTTCTCTTCCCATTTTTCCTCTATCCTTTCTTACTTTAATATTTACAATTGTTTGTCAGCAAAATGATGGAAAAAATAACCTATTTCATTGAATTTCACTGAATATTCCTTTCATCGAAACATTAAAATTAATGAATTGAAGCATCAATCTGTTTCTGTAGCATGCTCCCTTACCAACTTTTCCACCATACAAAAATGACATGCCCTTCAACATGAGTTCATTTTACATTGTATTAAGCGTAAAGTTCTACAACATAAATCAGGAGAATGATATAAAACCAAAAGCTCTGCAAATGCTTTGAGTTTTGCACTTCATAGATAAACTTTACCAGTCGCCTACAAGCTCCAACACTGCAATTCCTGTGATATGTGATAGGAATTTTCTCTCACACATTACTAAATACCCTTGCATCAAAAAGTTTTTACCTAAAAGTTTTAGTTCATGGAAAGAACTAGATCACATGATACACTAGAAATCCATGAGATTGTGAAGCAAAATTTCATTGATGGTAGTGGTGATTCCTGGTGATTCCTGCAGGATTCTGACTTTCCTTTTTAGTAATTCTTCCATAGGGACATTTTAAAAAACTGACTGCATGGTAGCATTCAGATCAGCACTGAGCACCAAATATAATTATAGGAAAATTTCATCTTCTGGAGAATAAAATACACATTTTTTTCTTCCCATGTTCAGCCACTAAGGAATGATTAAGTCAAGTATTTTTGTTGCTTTCATTGCACGGTGTTCTATCGCAACAGGTTGTACTAATCTAATTTCCATCACTTCTTTCCTCACAGAATTTAGAAAAAGTAGGCCAACACTTTAAAAAAAAAAAAAAAAAAAAAAAAAAAAAAAAAAAAAGGTTGCGAAAAAAAAAAAAAAAAAAAGGTTGTGACTGAAAATTGAAAATTATACACACTGTTGCTTTGTAGAGTATGTTTTTGATAAATAAACCACACAAACACTGTTACTGCAGCTGGCAGTAATTCTGTTGTCAACGGTTAGCAAAGATTTGGGATAAAATGAACTCTCAAATTTCATTACACTTTGTGTCTCCTGGTAGTACTTAAGAGTGGTAAATGTTTCGATGGAAAAGTAGCGAGTCTGCTTTACAGTATTTTCTGTTATGCCTATCCAAGAAATGCAAATGCTTATCTTTAAAATTCTCTATGTACTAAATTGAACCAACAAAATTCTAAATGTCTACTTCCACCACTCTTCCTTATCTCAGACTTTACCTAAGTAAAGGTCCTGTTTGTACATGGCAAACATGGCAGAATTTTGCCTTCAGGAGAAAAAAAAGAGATTTTAGAAGTTGCTATCCAATTAATATATTTTATAAAAGGCTCAGGGATCAAAGCAACTGACTGCTTTGTATATTCCCTTTTAAAGAAAAAAAAAATCATTAATTTCCAATATAAAAAGTAACTGATACATATGCATAAATTTGGACATACCTAAATTCTAAGGCATTAAATAGTTGACATTTCCTGGTAAATTCATCTTTATATCCTTATAAATTACATAAAATTACATTACATAAAAAGTATAAATTTTTGAACGTTAAGTTTCTTCAAAATTTTTCGATATTAGGCACCAAAAAAACACCTGACATCAACATACTGAGGTAACTGATAAGGTCTGTACAAAGATCTAACTCCCTTAAATTGTGCATTCATCAGTTTTCTTGCACTGCATACTGCACAATTTTGCTGTATAGATTTGTGTTATACAGAAAAGCACGTGTGATTTATCTGTCCAACACATTACACTTGCAATAAAAAATGAAGCAAAGGGGAAATCAAGCACATTATTCACTGCAAAGCCAGAAAATAGCACATAGTTGAAAAAGTCAAAAAACCCTTATATCTCCCTTTTAGTAATTACTGAGATTTAGCATAAGACACACATTTAAGTATTTTCCTTCAAACAAAAGTGTGTATTAGTCAGATGTACTGTGAGAATTCCGTGACTTAAAGTTGAAAAGGAAATGGTGATTCCCAATTCTGATTACTAGCACATTCAAGAATAGAGAGTGACACTTCTAAAACGATTGGTAATTAAAAAGTGAATACTAGCTTTTATTGGTGCAGCTGTATGTCTGAACCGTCTGCTACTGCTCATAACTCTTTGCAGAGCTTTACATCAATTAAGTCCAGAAAATAGATTCAGAGGAAATCCTCATCTTGCAGCAATCTTTGGAAGTCAATTAACTGGCAAAAAAGACAACCAAAGGGAAACTTCTCCCTGCAAGAACTTTGAATGTCATTAAATAAGAAAAAACTATTAAAAGGCATTTCATGATAGCTCTTCAACAGCAATCTGCTTCAAGTTTGGAATTATCATCGAACATTTTCCTGTTATATTTTCTCTGTTCACTTTTGTAATGGTAGCATGTTTGGTAACCGTCCTCTACTCTACACTTCCTATTTGTTTTGATTCCCAAAAGACTGGAGGGATCTTCAAAAATTTAGAGAAATGATTTAATTATATGTTCTCCAACATGAAAAATTAAGCTGCTTTCAAACAAACCATTCTTATCAAAAGGTTCCATTGCTTTTTGGAGGCAGAAATAATAACATAAATAGAAATAAAATGTAAGGGCATTTCCTGCTAAGCAGGAAAAGCTTCAGGCATTTTCAGCAGTGGACTGCCACACATCACCTATCACGAGTCCTTTGATTAATGGTATTAATCAAAGAATCATGACAGTCTGTGACTCTTCTGGCACTACAGAGCAGAGACCCACCTACGTTTCCTAGTTAAGATGTAATATTACCAAAATTTTTTTTACCTCAAGTACTAGCCAGAGCTGTCCTCCCACATACTGATCTGCTTTGTAAAACATCCCATAAAATTTAACAACATTAGGATGATTGGGAAGAAACTGCAAAATATTATATTCTGCTTCAATTTCTTCATCTACATCCTAAACAGGAAACACAGACATACAGATTATATGAACACAGCAAGCCTGCACAAACCTCTCAAGGATAACAAGAACAATCTTTGAATTCTTTAAAATCCTGACAGTACTCAGTTGTTATTACAAATTTGACCCAAACCAGATCATGGCACTTTTGTTTTTCTACATACAGAGGTGGGAATTGTATGCAAAGCAAGCAGTTTGCCTTCAAGGCTACCTCTAATGCACAACACATGTCATCACAAAAAATAAGTTATGCTTAATTTTGCTCATTTCTCTATATGAGATTTACACATGTATTATTTTCTAAACTGTTTTTAAAATATGCATATATTTTAATATATGAGCAAAGGTAAGACAACAAAGAAGGTTGTCTTGCTGTTTAGTACCTTCTTTCAATTTTTTCAAGAAAAAACAAGATTAATTCCTGCAGTAGCAGATGACAAAGGCAACTGTTAGTATTTTAGCCCAACTACTGTGATCAGACTCCAGCTTGATCCAACCTGTACAGCTCTCCATTAAATCTTTCACTGAAAACTAGAGTCTTGATTCTCAGGGAATTTAAATATCTAAACCCCATAAAAGCTGAAGCTGGCACACAACCACCTCCAAAAATTTAGGCCTGAACTCTTCTTCTTTTTTACTTCAACTACTGCTCAACAACACTGTCCACTTTTTTAAAAGGCTACTATACAATATGCCAAAGTTCACAGTGCTTCTGTGATAGGAAAAGTCATTCTTTTATGGAATACATACCTTAAAATAAGAATATTTATGATTAACAGCATCTAGTATTTTCATTGCTATAGTTGGCAATACTCCCCCTAGGAGGAAGGCCTCTGTGCCTTCTGATCACACGCATGCTCCAAGCACAGATATCCAGTATTTGTATCAGAAGAATTATATAGGGTTACAATGAAAATAGGCAAATATTGTCTTCAGATAACATACAGGACAATGAAACTGTTGGCTGCGCCTTTCCATTGCCAAACTCGATACCAGAAACAGAGTACCAAATCTTGCTTACTTCCAACGATGCATTCTGTGAAGTTGCTCCTTAACCATGAGTTGCATTTCCAATCTCTTTAAGAACTCTTTAATTAACAATGAAGTTAAATATTCGTACTTACACTGACAGGATCCAGAATCTTTACTGCTGCCAGACTCCCATCTTTCTTATTGGCAACCTTATAGACTTTACCGTAAGTGCCTTTTCCAATAGTCTCTATAATCTCCCAGGTGTCTGAAGGATCATCTAATGATTCTAGTCCAATCATATTGGAATTGTATTGAAATAATCCATATAATGGCTTCCTGGAAAACAAAACAAACACACTTGCAGTGTGTAGAGAGTAGCTCTCTATTAAAGAGGGACTTCTGCGACAGAAAAAATCAGGTATAGTACCAACCGGAGATGCAGAGAGAATGACAAATGGAAAATAGACAGGAAGATAAGAATACTAAGTGAAGAAGGGGAAAGAAACCATTGAGGATTGTTTATTTTATTAATTTGCTTTGCTGCACATATTAACTATCCACTTCAAATATTATCCCACACCCTGCATCATTCTGAATCCATTTCAAACAGCTGTGACAAAATCTTGTCCCTCTTTCTACAGCACACTCTCTTAATGGGCATATTTATTGTAAACAGCTCATGAAATCAGCCCCTATTTCCTGGGCCATAAAAAGATCTGTAAAATGCATGTAAGACATTTTGTCTAATGTCCCATAGATAATTGCCAGTCAGGTATTCAGGGCACATAGTGCCTCATCCCATGTGACATATCTACAATGGGGCTATATACAACTAGTTTATTGAAAATTAAGACTGGTCTGTCTGGTATCATAATACACAGAATTACTTGATTATAGGTGATTACAGATGTCACTGAGGTAGCAAACGTAACTGGAGACACTGCTCAACAAGTGCAGGAGCATCTATCTCCATGCTTCAGTTGAAGTCAGTGTGTTACGGTCAGCTACACTGGCTGAGCACATCCATCTTTAGGTCTCCCAAGCACATGAATAGCACCCTCAAACATCCTAGAGTGATATATGGATCACAGCAGCCCACAAAGAGCCCCTTCCATCCTTGGAATTATGCAGACTGCAAGTTCCGCTGATTATGAGTATGACATTTTTTAGGATTTTCAGATGTAGCTCTGATGGAGAGCAGCAAATACAAGTTTTAATAAATGATTATTTCTATTCAACGTAATAACAAGTTAGCATACAGAGATAGCATGTCTGTGGAATGCAACCAAAAATTTCTACACACATATCACAAATCTTTTCTACTTAACTTGAAATAACCTTTTCTTGAACTAAAACAATACATATCAAAATACTCTTCACCCCAAAAGCAAAGGAGCAACATCAGAAATCATCAATATTGTATAGTCTGGATTAGAAAAATAGAAAAAAGTCTAACTTCTGCTTTTCCTTTAATGGTTAAGGTGAATTTGTCCTTACCTTTTTCTATTATTTTCTAAAGCTGTACATCAGGTAAAGCGCCCTAAACTAAGGACTGCTATTTACTACTTACAGTTACATATGAATGAAAATATTTTTACAACAACTCAATTTCCAGACACCCTATCAGTAAAATGATAAAGTTGAAATATTTCTTTAAGAACTTTCTACTTTCACTCTCCTATGTCCTGCCTTATATCATTTCAAAGCCCAGAAGAGATAAAAAGTGTGTCTTCTAGCTGTGAAAAACTTCGCAGAACTCCAATAGCCCTCCCCAAAGGAAGCCTTAATCTATTAGAGAGCTACTGATTACAAGAATTTCATGAGTTCTACCACCAGCTGGTGAAAACTTCTCAGCAGTTAAGTGTGTTCCAAACAGACAAGTAAAGCAGCCCACACCAGATGCTTAAAAATTACACTTTGGCAATTACTCTACTGGATGGGGGAACATCTTACACAAAGCTATTTTTGACTGAAGGCACTTAGGTGATTTTAGGAATGACTAAATACTATCAACAAGCCCATATCACTGCACTGAACACTATTCTGCATACTATAGAAAAGACAAAGTACAAAACAAAAGGGCAATTTGATAGGGTCTGATCAAGCTGCTCCCAGACTAAATTTATGATTTTTTTTAAAGGATAGATAATACTCTAACTTTAGAGTAAACCCTTTAAAAGTTGACCAACCAAAACAGAAACTATTAACACACTACAGCCATTGACATAGGGTTCTGTTTATCCACAGACATAAAAAATGCATTCTCCATCAAGAGAGTAAATTTTATGAGTTCCTTGGTTACACCATCTGGATTTTCCTATTTTGAGACCCTTTAACACTCAGAACACATTAATGCAGACCAGGCATGACAGACTAAAGTTTCAGATGTTACTCCAGCACATAGGCAAGTAACTTTAATCTACATTTCAAGAAAATATTTCTCCATAAGATTAATATGACATTTGATTATTGTTTATTACTACCTCTTAACATCATCTATGAGACAAAGGGACTAGGACAAAAAGATTTGAATGACTGCCTGACAGAAAAGATAACACAAAACCAAAAGTCACTCCACAAGTCATTATTCCCTCTGTAACAATCTTCCAAACTTTATTCAATAAATAGCCCCAAAACAGCTATCTGGAATATTACATGGTGTTATGAAAGACCTGCCATGATCCTTCTTTGCTGTAGCACTCAGATCCCCAAAGTCCATGGTACACAGAAAACATTTTTTAAAAAGAGCTGAATAGAATAATCACATGCAGATTTTCTATCATTGTCACTACTTCTGGACAAAAGTTGATTTTCTGTAATGTTTATTATTTCACAGCTATCTGTCTCAGAAATGATAGGTACTAGAGGGACTCGTAAGAAAGAAAAAGTGTACCAAAAATAGCTTTTGACTTGCCTATTGTCTTCTAACAGGCATCCTTTTTCTAGGTCACTGCAATATAAGGCATATGTAGAAGTTTTGAAATTAGTAAAAGCCTCATTCCAGTCTGCTGTTTTATAACAGCTATGGTATACAGTGCTAAACATTTTTGATTTCTAATTTTATCTGTTAGAAACATTATAGCAATTCCATTTAACTACAGTGAAACAAAACTAACACACAGCTTCCATATTAACAATTCTTGCACAGTGCTAATTTCTGCAGTGCTCTGTCCTACCACCTTTTGTCTCCCTTGTGAAACTACTGGTTCATACTTTCCTGGTATCTACATAAACTGTAGAAGAAGCAGAATAGCATGCTCGACATGAACATACTCAGTATTTGTAGGGAGTTCAATATTGTTTCCATACTAAATGAATAGGAAGAGGATTCCCATAGGGAGAGGACTTCACAAAGGGGAATTGACATTATCAGCCATGACCACCTCTATTCTGCTGGATTCTGATGGTTTCAACCAGCCAGCTATCCCAGAAGCATTTGTTAGAGGAATTAATGAACCACTGAAAGGCACAAGAAAATTGATAGTCAGAAGAGGCTCCTCTGCTAATCTGACTCCTCCTGCTGTTTCTCACTGGCTAGGTTTTAACAAAGAGGATGTCAATATATTGAATATATCAGCACACCAACCTATGACTGCTCTCATTTGGCCTCAGGGACTGCAATTGTAATGTATACTGTTCTCTAGGGGATGATGGTCAGATAGGGAAGAAGATGAAGAGGAGGGATAAATCCATCCCCCCAAGTTGTCATTGATGCTATAAGATTTGGGAACAAAAAAAAATCAAAACAAAACAAAAAAACTTTTAACAGATCACATTGTTTCACTAAGCCAAGGGATAAAAAAGAACAATCAACAACACAACAATTATTACTTATGGGTTAAAGGTAGTTCCCTGAAAACATTCCTGATAAATTCAGTTTACAGGAGAAATACATCCTGAACACAAAAAAACCATTAAACACATTTTGTCCAATATGGGAGAGGAGGGGAGAAAAGAAAAATTAGAAAAAAATGTTTTCCCCTCCCATACTCCATGAATTTTTCAAACTTCTTACAAATTGTGCTCAGAAACATTTTCTCTCTCTACATAGAGCCTCCCAATTTGGGAGCATCTTTGTCACTTCCTCTCACTCTGCACTATGTCTAGACTGAATAATTTAACCATCTAGATTTGCAATAGATAACCAGTTGCAATAGATAGTTTCTGAACTGTAGTTTGAAGGAAGGTGCTGTGAACGTTTGCTTTCTTCTCTCATCTTTGCTGAGCTTGTGTCTATGCTTCCAGTATGCTTCCAGATCATCAGAGCATGAAACATGAAACCCATTCCTAGGATTAACAATAACAAAATGTCAAGAAAAGGAAAAAGGGAAAAGGGAAAAGGGAAAAGGGAAAAGGGAAAAGGGAAAAGGGAAAAGGGAAAAGGGAAAGGGAAAAGGGAAAAGGGAAAAGGGAAAAGGGAAAAGGGAAAAGGAAAAAGGAAAAAGGAAAAAGGAAAAAGGAAAAAGGAAAAAGGAAAAAGGAAAAAGGAAAAAGACATCATGACAAAGAAATTCAAACATCACCTACTTCATTCAGTTATGCTGGTCCAGAAATAAAAGGAGAAAACATTCAGTTAATTCCTGGCTATGTTACCTCTTTCCATTTCAGGGTCCCATGTAGCACAATATACCTCCATGATGGGTATTTTATGCTACTAAAAAAAGAGTCTGAATTCATGATGCAATCATGGATGTGTGCAAATGGTAATTTACTATCCAGCTTGTAAAAATATTTGACAGTCCACTACATCAATAGAATAAATCTGACATTGCAGCAACATCTGCAAGAGCACAGTAACAGCTATTCCCATTGTGCCTTGTTCTGTGACAAAGACTAAATACAAATTTTAAAATCCTACATGCTGAAATCAGTTCCATTTCTATGACTCTGATCACCTGGATCTGAGTCTGATCTGAAATTTTGAATAAAATGGTGTACCTGATCATTACCATTAGTATTACATTAAAATATATGGATAGATCTAGAAAATATTAAGCAGATGAGTTTATCCAAGACCAGATACAAATGCTAGTTATCTGAAAGCCAGTCACAATCAACAACTCAAACAGGAAGTTCTGATCAATGACAATTCTATTGCAAAAATATTCCTTAGACTACTCATCTAACTAGAATTGCAATTAGCAATATACTAAAAGAGCTATAAATGACTAAGAGCTAATGCACATCGACTTCAATCCCATAAGCATATTCAGTTTTAAACCGCAGGTGGCAAATCAAGAGACTATGAGCTACAGTCACAATGTGTAAAAATCAATACCTGAGATGGTTTTCGATGCCTCCTTTGACAACAATTTAACAGGGCAAACAAAATAAGTTAGTGGTAAAATAAAGAGAGGAAAGGGTACAAACAGGAAAACAACCCTTAAATCATAACTAGCCTGTTCACTGTAATCTAATCACAAAAGCTGGAGATGCTTCGTATATAGCTGAACAAAAAGAAATCTAAAACACATTTAAGAGAAAGATGGAAAGAAAGTAACTATAAACTTACATTAGTGATCTATTTTCTGAAACCACCTTACTTTCTATTGGATTTTTCTCCCACTAAGGATACCAGAATTCTTCAGAACTAGAGTATTTTCTTCATAGGGAGAGCTTGAATCTGCCACCACAGCAGAGAACAGTGTGTCCTGCACAGTGGTTCCCATGTCCTGTACTAGACATGCAGTGCATGTTGGCTTGAGATGCCTGTCATGGAGGGCACAGATGAAGTGCTTCAATCCTAGCAGCTTCACTTCGTTAACACTAAAGATCACTCTGGCATTAATTGATCTTGAGCCTAATCTATTTATCAAGTCTTTCACATGCAGGAGCTGAAGAATTAAAGCCACTTAGTCATTCACAGAGAATGAGCAACAACGCTTAATTTTCTGAAAGGATTTTCCTATTGTTTCATAATATACATTCATCATTTAAGGTAATCAACCATGATTCATCACAAGAGTACTCCACTACTACTTTTGCTGCAGTTTTAGTCTAATGAGGATTTTGAATAAAAACAGACACCACCCTTTAGCTGTAAGAAAAATAACAACAAACCATTTTAGCGAGGATACAAAGAACAGCTCTTAGTACTGACAATGATTCCTGCTTAAGATGAAGTATTTTCATCAGTAAGCTAGTTGTTATGCATTACCAGCGTGTGTGCAGTAGCCTAGTGTGACACCAATTTGCATAATTTCTCCTCCCTAACAGACATCAAAAATAATAACAGGCATATGAGATAGAATCTATTAATTTTAAACTTCCTTCAGTAGTTATCTTTATGAAGCAATTATCAAAAGAACCTTTAAAGAATTTAATTTAATAAATTATAAATCCATTATTCAGGTTATCTCATCTGAGCCTGTAACTAAGTTGAATTCAGTAACAAAGACCAAGGCAAGTCCACTGGCAATTTGCTCCAGGTCTTCCCAAAAAAGAGACTGACAAAAAGTGGCAGGACAATGTTGATGTCCACTTCTGCTCACAGTAATAACTGAATTAGAAAATCATTTAAAAATCTTAGGGTAAAAGTGAGAGGTATAGATAGTGATAAGCACGAGCTTTGCCCAGAGCTGCTATATCTGTATAAACTATTCAACATTGCCTTAACCTACAAAGAGAAACAAACTTTTTTTTTTCCCTGCTGATCTGAACCCAAACAAGACATTACTATACACTAATGTTTTATGCGAGCAGAAAGATCAATGTATTAGCACACTGATGGGATGCTAGCTTCAAAAAAAGTGAAAATAGCTTTCCACAGAATAATATGCTAACTCATGGACCTTATCTTCATGACTTATGCATTTGTATATCCTGATTTGCATAGCAAACAACATGGCCACAGCACTCAGATACTCACCCAATAAGAAGTCTGGCTTTGTGACTTTAAAGAGGAATTTAGACCTGGATGCAATTTGTTATGAGCTCTGATATATGGCTACCAATTAAAAAAAATCCACTTTCTCTTTACAATGCATGGGAAGTTACCTGCACACCTACACAACACACATATGGGTTTAATCTCCTCTAATACAAGAACACATTACCAAAACCCTCAGCTATCCCATTGATGGAAAAAGTACAGTTTGGGAAAAACAACATACAAAGCCAGTATGGACACAAGCAAAAACTTAGACCTTGCTCTTGTCAGGTATTCCACACTGAGAAACACTACTCAACTTCAATTTCTACTGATTCAGGAGATATGAGGGAAATTAATCTTCATGATCCAAGAGCCGTAATCTTGAAGGGAGAACAATTTAACAGCAGAAAAACAACAAACAAAAAACTTCTCCATGAAATTCCAAACTAGAACTTAACAGAAAATACAGGAAGCAACTGTCTTCTCTCAGATGAACTTGGGCTGCTGCAGATGCTCCTGAAGAAAATCAGGAATGTGTGAACTTGATTTACAATGTGCAAATAAAACAGGTAAAGACTGAAGCTTATAAACTGATTACAACAACTATGATCTAGATTAAGGTCCTATTCTATTCTGTAGCAGTTCATTATGAGTCATTCAAAATTTGCATACTGCTCAGTTCATTGAACAGTTTTTTGTTCAACACTATAGGCTTTCATAATGTGAAATATAAAAACATTTTGTGGTATCATTCCACAAACTGAAAAGACAGAGAATGGATAATATACTCATGTCACCACAAGCAGCACTGAACTGGAAAATCAGCTACAGTGTTTACTGCAAATTTAAATAAATTAGAATACACTATGTGCAGCAGGATCTGCAGCACTGGGTTTGCATCAAGTTTGTAACAATGCTTTAATTTACAAGCATCGTGTCCTAACACATGCCATATAGCAACAGGTCATTTTTTTCTCAGCTGCACACTCACTGCACGTAACTTAGTTCTTTCCTCTGTTCAAGCAGAGTACCTATTAGAAAAGCAAAGCTTGCAAAAGAATAAAATTATGATAAGCAGGACAGTAACTGACACCATTCATTTAAGAAAGGACAGTGAAGATGTCTTTATATCATAGAATGATGGAAGATAGATGGAATGATAGAATGATGGATAGAGTAAGGATTTTGGTGTCTTACTTTAGAGTTTACACGTGTAGTACACTCCTGGGATTTGGGAGAACTCAGAGATGTTACTGACTGTAAATAATTTCCTGTACCACAGGAGTCATAATGCTACACACTGCAGGTTCTCCATGTACCAACTGGACAGCCCAGTACCTGTCTGATTCAGAGATGCACTGAAAGGTGCCTCCTAGGCAGGCATCCCAAGCTACATTTCTCTGAACATCACAACATAACTTCAGTAGCAATAGCCCTCCCTCATTCTCCCAGGCTGTCAACTAGGTCAAAATACAGAGAGGCAACCACAGACTACTACAATTACAAGCTCAGAGTCTGTGCACATAGATATGCCCCTTTGCTCATGTTGTGGAAAAAGTGACCTTCTGGACCAACTCATTAGGCCATGGCAATGAACAAGCAGCTCATACCTTGCTGCCTCAACAACCTTTCTCAGGGCTCCAGGATAAGGCTCACACCTCATTTTAAAGATACATGCTAGATGAAACGGTACACAAACACTTAACAGGGGTTCTGAAAGCTCCTTTAATTATTACTAGGAATGTAAGTGTAGTCAAAACAATAACCATCTTGTTGTAAGACCTCCCTACCTCAGTTTCTTCAAGTCTCTTCAGCTCTTTCAGTTTAAACCACTATGTTTAGGATTTTCTTTCAAGCTTGTGCTATTTAGTTTGAAACACAGGTGCACAAGTGACTAACTTTTGTTAGTCACTCCTCCTGACCTCTGCAGAAAGCACCCTTTTTGTGGGAAGGGAGGCTGATAAAATAATTCCCACCACTTAATGTTCAAGTCTTCTCTGTTACCAGATTCTTCTTCAACTTCACTATGTGACCAAAATCTCCCACTGATATCTAGCCTCAAATTTTAAGTTTAAATCCTGATAGCTGGTTTGCCATGTGAAGTAGTAAACCATTTATTTAATGCTGCTCACTAAAAGACATTATCATCAAAAATTAATTTTTCTTTTTTTTTTTTTGTTAGTCTTATGGCATGTGCAAAATAACATACATAAGAAAAAATACAAGGCAAATATACCCGTTCAGAATATTTGTAGTCTGATAGACTTACAGAGACTTCCCAATATTGAACAGAAATCATGTACACTATACAGATTCTCTAAATTGCCACAACTACACTTGTCCTATATGCATGTGCCTGTAAACAAGCTTTCTCGCAGCACTACTATTTACAAAATAGAAATAGAAAGTTTGTTGCCTATCTAAAGGTTGCACTAAGAAGACAGTCACTTGAGGATGCTTCAGCAAAAGGAATGTATTGTGTTGCTTTTTGGAAATTGTCGTATCTGATTTATGCCCTTCTGTCTTATCAATTGTATAAAGGTAATCTTCTAATAATTAATTATTTATTTCCTGTTGTAATCAGACATTTGAGATAGTCATAAATATTTATACATCCAGTTAATTCACTAACGAAAACTGAACTAATTCTAAAAATGGGATGTTATCTCAGAAGTACACTGACCTAATATTCTCGTCCACCCTTACATTAGTGAAGCCAGCTAACATGCGGGAAGTTGTGACAGCTAACAAAAGCTGTAAGAAACCTGATCTTAAGAGCAGGGCTTTGGAATGGATTCAGGTATCAAGATGGAAGAATTCTGCGAGTATATTAGAAAAGTACCACACATCCTTCATTTCCCAAATCTGTAAAATTAGGTCTGTACCCTTGCATTCCTTTGCAATCCTTAGGCTTCTCAGTAACTTTCCAGAGAGATTTCCTCTTGAGCAGTGGAAGTTCTTCTTCCTCTTCAAGACTGAATTATTCTCTCTTACATTGACCTGTGTAACTTCACTATCCTTTATAAGCCCCAAGAAACATTTTGGAGTATTGATGCATGAGACTAGTGGAGCATCACCTGTGGTTTGCAAGAGTCTATGGACACAAATTCCACAAACCTAGCCTGGCATTTTCATATCCTCCCTCAATCAATCCAGGTCAAAGTACACTGCTAATAAAAGGAATTATTTATTGCATCCACAATAGATGATGCAGTTTATCAATATATATATAGTCACAAGAGAACAGAAGTTAAAAGAAACAAGACTACACCCATCTAGAACTTAGATCAACTCCAAATGTTTTTCCTATCTAATCAACTGACAGGTCTTTTTCAATCTACATCTCTCCAGGAGCTTCTCTAGGAAACCTACTTTAGTAACTATTTTTGCTCTACAGTCCACCCACATTACTGGCACATCCCCTCTTTGTCCCCTCCCCTAAAACAAAGCCCACTATTTATAGACCCAAAAAACACCATAATCTGTTCCTTCCACAAAACTATTGCTTATCACCTTCTGGAGCGACTGATGGCCTTAGGCTTGAAAGGAGTAGTGTCACCTGCCCTTAACACACTTTAATCATTATTCACATGTTTTGCTAAATCCCTCACAAGGTATTAATTCACTGTGAAGCATGATGTTATCTGCAAAGGGTCAAACCTCAGAGACAAAGGCTCTATACACTAATATTTGTATTTTTCTATAAATTATCCCATAAATTAACAACCATATGTAATCAATAAATGGGATTAAGGTGTTTGTCTCATTAATTGAATCTTTTAATGGAGGTTGTATATTATCATATTTTTTTCTGGAGTTACAGTTACTGGTTTAGCATACCGTACTGTTTCTGAGTACTGCTTTTCTCCTAAAATATAGAAAATCCTCACTGCTGAAAAAAAGGCAGCCAAAAAAGAGCCTTAACAGAGACTTGCTCTTTTAAAACCACAAATCCGTATGCCCTAGTTTCAGGGAGAAAAAAAAAAAAAAAAAAAGTTTTATGACAGAGACAGGCTACAGAAAGCCACATGCTGTTGAACTTGTTCTCTGAACAATGACTCTCTCTTTCGATGACCCCAAATCTAAAAGAATTCCAGAAATGATTTACTGGCTTCCTGGGTTCCAGGAATAAAAGGAGGAGGAAAAATAACAGGAGAGTAAACATGCAGAGCTGTAATCAATACTTCACTCTGTATCTTCTACTACTACTTGTCAGTGAAACAGAAAGAAAACCAGTCAGGTGATAGCAGATTCTTATGGAGCCAATGTATTTTCAGTTTTTCTCATAATTCAGATGTAGAAACAAAGGACAGTGCAATGTACTAAAAATAAGAGGCATGTGGTACTCCATGTAAAAGTGAAACCCATTAGGGGGTTATTTTTCTTTATGAGTACAAAAAAAAAGTGAAAAAATTGTGGATGTCAAAAGGCAAGCAGTCAAACATGCAAGTTTAGGAAATAGGGCTCTGATAAAAATCACCCCTTGCTCAAGCAGCGTTACCTAGAGGAGGCTGTCCACAACCCTGTCAAAATGTCTTCTGAGGATCTTCAAAGATGGAGACTCCAAAACCAGAGCTCAGTCACCCTCACATTAAGTCTTTCAGTCCCTGGATTCACTCTGTGTCTTTCCGCACTGAGGAGCCCAGGCCCAAATACAGCACTGCAGGGGTGGCCTCACCAGGGCTGAAGGATCACCCTCAGAGAGGAAGGACCTCCATCAATCTATAGCCATGCACCTCCTGAGGTAGTCCAGGATACCACGGACCTTCTTAGCCACAAGGACAAATTGCTGGCACAGAGTCAACTTGTTGTCCACTAGGACAACATACAGTAATACTACTAGTCCTGAACACATGAAATGAGAAAAATAGCTTAAAAAAACACATTTGTATTTTTAGTTCTTTCTTAAAAAAAATATTTCCTCTGATGATTTCCAATACCTGTGGAAAACATGCAAGCTGGAAAATCACCCTGGAGTGTAATAAAAACACAGGCATGCAAAAACACTGTTTCTGAGTTCAGGTAACTTGTTCCACAACTAACTACAATAGCACAGAGCAGGTGGATACCTAGTGGCAAAAAAACAAACCAACAAACAAGCAACCAAAACAATAAAAATAGCAGGGTATTTCTGAGCACGAGACAGGCAGCACCTGGATAATGAAAAGAAAGGTTAAAGCCTCAGGCATGGTATGTTACTGTAAGAGATGGCTGAAAGGGGAAAAAAAACACATGGAAATGAACCTGTTTCAGCAGAAGAAATTGAACTACAGCACTACTCTCTAGACATCTAGAAATACATTCATGTGCAGTAAGTTCTTTCTCTCTGCTCCTCTGAAGGACTGCAGTAATTAAGGCAAATGTTGAATTCAGAGTCCCACCTTTAAAAAAAAAAAAAATCATTTACCAATCCCTCATTGCTCTCTCAGGCTGATTGTAGGATCCCTTTCCAGCTGCTTCAGCAGGTCTCATTCTTCTGACAGCTTTCTGACTTTCTTGCTGCCTTTCTGTGCAGTGCTGATTCCTGGCTCTCATTCCCAAGAGGTTCCCAATCTCACTGCACCTAAGATCTACTACTAGTTTCCCAGCCTCTGCACATGTTAGCAGAGCTTCCATCCATCACTGCTCCCCAAGCTGTTTGATATTCTTCTATTCCAAGTAGTTAATATTTATTTCCTTTTCACAAAAAACAACTACTGTGATTAGACTAGCCATAGTAGAATGTGAATAGAACTGACAAACTCCAATGTGATACCTGGCTTTGTGAATGCATGTTTTATCTGGAGCAAGTACAGGACAATCAGATGACAGAGCAAGCTAGTATCACCCACCAGAAGCGAAACTCTGACCAATACTCTCCAGGGAACTGAAAATGAATACTCACCAGGACTAGACAGCTATGGACACCCCACGACTTACTGTTTCCAAACGTCTTGCCAAGAAACAGCAGCAATGACTGCAGCATGTGAAAGCAAATATTTGAGGTAGATGTACCACGAACAGTGCCCTGAGAAAGCAGCAGCATTGCAGCTCCTCTGCCCACACTGCAGCTTTGAAGGCTACGATATTTTTTTTCCCCACTTTGACTGTTGCTGGAGCTAATCCGCTTGCAGATGTGCCTCTGGATGCAAATTTTTACATGTGGGAAGGTTCACCCTAATTTATGAAGAAGGATTGGGAGGAAGAGGGGGCAGAGATGCATGTTACTTACAACTACTATTTACAATCAAAAGCAAATGACCTGATTTAACATGTTTTCTGATTTGCAGTCTCAGGCAATCCTTGTATGGTATAGCACCAGTCTTCCAGACTGCCACAAAGAGCACTCACCTTCCAGGCAGGAGTGAAGATCAGTTTCCCTATTCTGAATGCCTTTGCACAGATTGCTCAAAAGAAGGTTTTCATTTCACAGCAGCTAGTTAGCTCCTATAAGGACTGTGAAACCAAGCACATTGTCTCTCAGCAGTACTGCTAAACCCAGTGAAGCTCTCAACTGAGTAATCTTATGCTACCATAAATGCCTTCTGTCAAGCAATTAAACCAGATAGTTTCTGTATATTATCACGCATGCATCACTACAGTCAGTCATGATAGTCCTTCACTGCTGAAACTAGAAGAGGCCAAACTACCTTGAAGACTTAACTACTAGTATTGAAAAGAAGCCTGAAACTTATCTATGAGTCACTGTCAGTCTCCTCTATTTTATTATTAGCTGACTAAATTTTAGAGACCCTCCAAACCTTCTGCAAGCATGAACTGCCTCAGTTCCCTCAATCTAGGAAGAGATGCACTAACTTTAACTTTCTACTTAGCAATAAAAAGATTTTAGTAGCTAAACACTACCTTTCAGCTACTTAGCTGGAAAATAATTAAATACTTATTCAAAAGTGAAACAAAGCTCAAACCTCTGAAGTATGATGAAAGATAAATAAATCAATCCAAAGAGGATGTCATTACAAAGATATTCCCCCTAAAAAAAAGATGAATTAGCCACTGAACTGCTTCAAAATAACACTTTGAATATATTCACAGGTGAAGAAAGTCAGCTCTACAGATCTCTAACCGGCCGAGCTGCAATAACCAATACATGTTTTTAGTCCACCATTTGTTAAAGGTAGAGACTACATCTCAGCAAGTCAAGTTCCTTTCTATTAGATGGCTAATAGTATGGTTAAAGACTCATTTCATTTTCAGTCTGCAACTAAATCCTTCCCTATATGAAAGGAATTTAATACATGTTTAAGAAGCTCTGAAGTTAGTATGACTGCAGAGTGTATTTTTCTCAGTCAAGATCTTATCTGATTCAATTAGTTAAACGGTCAACAGAATTTATTTACCTTGTTTCCAAGAGTACAACAGCAAGAAAAGGAAAGGCTGTGTATTGGAGATGGAAATTTCTATGATCTGTAGAGTCATAAATAAGCATTGTGTGAAACAAAATCCAGACCTTGGAGGGAAAACACTGAACCTTGATAATGCTCAGCAGAGGCCACTAACAAAGGAAGGTTGTAATATCCGGATTCCTGAAGAAGAACGAAAAGCAACATGTTATCTAAACCAACAAAGTAGTAGTTAGTTCAGAAGAAGCAAGAACTGCTGTTCAGGCTGGTTTGCAGCCAGTCTGACTACAAACTGCTGTCTAAGGATGTTTGAAGTCACTGTGAGAATGAGAAGCATAAGGGAAGCGAGACCACCAAATTGAGGGATGAGACCCCCTTCTGGAATTTGTGCAGGTGCAGTCCTAGAAGGATGATGCAACAGAAAGGCGGAGATTTACCTGCCCCTGGGTGGCCTCCTGGCACGTACTAGCCCTACGTGACTGGACACCCCAGGGGATAAAATACAAAGGGCAGATTTGGGGACGGAGACTTCCAGTATTGAGGCCAATGTTGTCTCCCGCAGGGATGCCCGCTATGACTGAGAGCCTGCCGGCCCCTCCAGTCTGCTACCTTGGAGAGATGTGTGGTCTCATAATTCTGCAGGCAAGTATTGTTCAGTAAGTAATCTTTTCGTATTCACATGTACTAACCAATTCGTATTCGTTTGTACTTGTATCTATGTTGTGTTAATTAAAGGCATCATTAAGTCTATTTTTTGTCCTTGGATTGCTGAATCCCGAGCCCATCTGGCACAGGTTGGATGGCTGTATTCTGCCAAACTGGTTTTGGATTATAAAGATAAGTGCTTTTGTTAATATCCCATTCCTGTATGAGAATATACTACTTTTTCTTGATTTTGTTTTTAAACAAAGAAAATATTTTGAAACAGCTAGCAAATCTAGCATATTTATTTCATTCCATGATCTTTCTAATCTGACATCTCAACAGAGCCATTAAATCAATGCTGTATCTGCCACAGTTTCTCATACTCCAAGTGACATTTATGTTAGGTTTGCTTCCTCAGAAGAAAATGTATTAGAAAAGAAGTCTGACAGGTCTTTATATCCATTTCACTGGCTGCACAGAAAGTATAAAGATCATCTATGTAACTATTGACAGCAACGACAAGAGAACAAGTGAAGACAACAAGATGTGCACAAAACCTGCTGTCTTCTTATAAATGAGGTGAAATTAATCATGTCTCTCACTCAGCCCTCCAGGAAGCCCAGCTACTGAGCTGTTGTTTGAGGCCTGCACATTGGGTCTAAACACAAGAAACAGGACAGGCTGGAAAGGCAGAAAAAAATGGTTTAATTATGAAACGAAGTTCAGCAGAGCCTCCAGGACAGACCTGAAAATATGTCAAAGATAAAGAGTAAAGGGTTTATTCAGTACTAGAGCAGTCTGGTACACACAGGCCTTGGAGCAGCCTGATCAGCATAAATATCCTTGCCACCCTTGACAATTCTCCACCTATTCCCCCAAACACTGATACACTCGGACACCAAAAAGCATTTCAGAGTGGAAATCACAGCATACAGTACAGGTCATTGTATATTCTATAGATATATCTATGTTGCAAAGACATCTGCTGGCTAACAGGAGTTAATCTTTCATACACATGGATGACTGCCTATGCCTGCAAAAATCTGCTAATCTAACTGTATTTTGTCTTGCAAGAGTGGAGATCACCAAAGCCGAACAGTACCAACTGTCTTGTTATTATCTCCATTATTACAGCATCTCCAAAAAAGCTAGTCTTGTTACCCTAAACATATATAGCGACCCCATGCTAGACCATTTCCTTTTTATAAGGAAAGAGCTAACACTTAACGTATGCAAATTCTTTGTTGGAACCTGTGCTGCCTACAGCATTAATATTGTCAGTGAAGTTATTTCTCTCTCTTTTTTTTTTAATCAGGAATCCCTGGGTTTCATTTCACTACAGACTGACACTCATGTAGCCACAAATCCTGACAGGTGAATGAACTACTATTTTTTAGTGGGAGAGGGGGAACCCAAAAAGTCAGTGCTTCACACGGGAGATAAAATAAGGAAAGCAGTTCAGGAAACACTCTTCACAATTCATTCTCCCTTACAGCATCGAAGTTGTAAAAGCTAATTTCTCTTCTAATACTGTAGGCACTGCCCATCAGCAAAACCATCAACACTGTAAACTCCTAACTCAAGACCAGCAGCTTTTAAGGTACCGTTTATGACAGTAATTCCTTTGAAGGAAGCTAACAAGTATGGGCCTGGAGAAATCCAATGTTGTATTTTCTTCCAGAGATGAGGATGAAGAAAAGAGTTACCTGACAAATATAACTAACAATTTTACCAGCCACAGAGACCTGTATCTCCTCATGCCATGCATCATAACGACACTATGGAGTTCCCTCTCTAACAAGTAGTTTCTGAATAGGAATAGCAAGAGAAATGGCTGGACAGGCACACAATTACAAGGGCAGTTCTGCCCTTAGGGAATGCTTGTGAACATAACTAATGCTTCTAGTTCAACCTGTATCAAACATGCTTGTGCTGCTACAAGTGCATGAGGGACACATTCAAAAGGAATGGTACCAATGTTTCATTTAAATATCTGCTCTCAAATGGTAACTCACTGGTTCTTCCAGTATATACTTGATCTTATGATGAACTCAGAAGTCAGTTGCTTCACCTAGCTTGTACGATAGTTTAATTATTTGAGAAAGAAAAAAAAAAGAAAAAAGAAAAAAGAGAAGGGTTAAGAAATATAGCTGCAAGCAGAGCAACACTTCAAAGCTACTATCTGCCTATGTGGGAGATAATTATGTCAGGTTAGCAGAATGAGAAAAGGGCTTTTCTGTTTTATAGGAAGGGGACATAGCAATACAATACATTTTCTTCCAGCCTTCTCCAAGGTGCCACAGCAGATAAAGTTTAAAAATTCAATCTTACCTAACCCAGTTTTCTTCAGGACTTGCTGCGTTTTCAGCTGCTGCAACAACAAACATGAATAAAAAAAAAGCTTGACAGCCTTCAGCTCACCTGAGATCCTTGGCATATCTCCAACTGTTTTAAAGTAATAAGCCATCCAATCTGTTGTTGAAATACACGAACCTGACCGTATGCATTACACTTTTACTCCAAAGCTGATTAACAGGGAATAAAGTAAAGAATGAAAAATTGTCTTCCTTACCTGACATCACTCCTGTTGGCCATATGCTGGACTCGGCAAGAGGTACTCTCTCTCTGAACAATAAATCTAGAAGAAGTAAAGACTGAATTATTAACAAGAACATGAGGAGATCTCAGGCACATGATGAATGAAACGCCGGAACCAAAAACTTGCACGGTGTAATTTAGTTTGTAAAGGGAATTTAGAGACTTTCCCTGAACTCTGGCTCAACAGATCTATTTCAAACACACACGGAAAGAAGCAGGCTGATACTTTACTGTAGTGCAGGGAAAAGCAGAACAGTCTCTTAAACCATCTTCATACCAGTCTCTTACAAGTAGAATTTGACTAAAATGTAAAAGTCTGGCTTTTATCATACAGCCTTTGTACATGTTCCCATTCTGCTGCTCACCTCTCCTCCTTCCAGTAGTTAGTAAGTAATGTGCATCCACCACCGTGTTTTGGCCTCCAGCTTCTTTGTACCAAAGACTGTAGATGTGCTTTTTGAGTGACTTAACTTGCACTGATACAGTCTCATACAGTATTTCAGGTTTAAAATTGGGTCATCC
>NW_010583422.1:253943-278070 GCF_000705375.1 Tinamus guttatus | reverse complement strand
TCATAGCTATGCAAAGAAGTGAAAGAAGCAGTAGCATGGAGGACAGAATAAGCTAGGACCAGCAGGAGATGAAGTTGGTGCATTAGACAGTTACTATTTCTCTGTTTCTACCTGCAGAATATTCCCTCTCCCACACCAAAACACAGGGGCCTTCCTTAGCTGCAGTTGTTCTGCTCCTGTACCACTCCCTGGGTGACTATCACCTTCACTGTGCAGTGTGACAGACCCTCCTGCTGCAGCTCCCTATCATCTCCCTTCCCTAGCGTAGGGACTACACGGCTTTACCAAACTGTACAGTGACCCTCCATCACAGCAAGCAGGACCACACGTGTCACTCCTCTCTGCGCATAAGAGGAACACAGCTCCTCTAGTATTCTAGCCTGTAATGAAGGAGTCTTACTAAAAATGCCCGCTCTGTGCTCCTGCCCTGGATGATTGCCAGGTACTTTGCAGCTTGCTTATTCCGCACAGATGCAATACAGCTCAGTTTAATTTCATGGAAAGGAAAAAGGAAGAAGGAAAAAAACAGTCCAGGAAAGCTCTTTCCCAATGAACAAAATACTTATTTTTCCTGCAGGTATGAGTATTCTTGACTTCCCTGAAGCAATTAAAGGAATGCCTTTCCATTCTCTAGTTCTACATTACTAAGGTCTAGCTCTAAAATACATGGGTAAAAAATTTTAGTGCTCACCTGGCTCGTTATGCATATGGTTTGTATGAAGCTTTTTCCCCCCTTCTCCTTTTCTCTTGCTGATCCATAGGTTTTCTTCTCATCTCCACTCATGTAGAAAAAGAAGTTCACTATAATTCACCTCTAGGAATGAAGTGAAATTTGTACAAAGTAACAAAAAGAGGGAGCCTATGACTGCACAGCATATCACAGTAAGAGCTGTTCAGATCACAGTTTAAAATTAGAGCCAGAAAAAAAAATGGCCAATCTTTTATGCAAAAAAAAAAGCAAAACCTATACCAGAATTCTTCAAAACCCCTTCATG
Organism: Tinamus guttatus; assembly: GCF_000705375.1. Next base: position 277,075 of record NW_010583422.1, on the reverse strand, counting down.
AACACCAGTGCATGTCTGAGTAACCTCTAGCACTGCAAAGTCCATGAGCACTCGGTTCATTATTCCTCAGTGACAGAAGGCTGGTGAGGACAGTAACTTCTGTTTTTGCAATACAGAATGCTTTTCTTGCTCAGCCAAACCTGCACTCAAGACCCTCTTGTTAGTAAGCCTCTCCAGGCATTAGAACAACAAGAATCATTGTCTTTGTCCAATGAACTTTTTATACTGAGTACAGTTGGCAAAAACACTGCAAAACTAGTCCTGGCAACCTTTCATGCAACCAACCAGTCACCATGCTGACCACAAAAGCTCTTCTCCTCTGTAGCTGGAAAACCAATAATACTGATACATTTTTTTTACACCAAAAATTGGGGTGGTACGGGATAAGTCACTCACTTTGCACACATACCAGAAGAGCAGCAAGTAACTTAGATTGTCCTTATTCCACAAGGTGTACCACAGCATAACTGCAAACTAAGTTTCTGCAAGTTCCTAATTATGGAGCACTGCACGTGCTGCAAATACTAGCGCAAGACAGAAAACAAGTTCATATTTCCCTCTTTTCAAGCTTCCCTATTTGCAGTTCAACAGACCCTTGGTTTTAGAAGAGACCACATTTACTTTTAGCAGCTTATATTCACCTTGACTTTTAGACAGACTACCATACGAAGAACTCAGCCCAGGAGCAAGACATTTCTACTTGGTTCAACTCACCTTTTATTTTTGGAATAAATATTGGGAGAACTCTTCTTAATTTAACTGGTGCTAGAACACCAGTAATTTGCACCATCTTGGATAAAGACTGAAAGATTACAAGATAACGCCAGAAAAATAAATTCATTACTCATAATCAATATTTCAGTATTTATTTTTTAAACTTCAAATCACAGATTAAGAATGGAGCTGGAGTTTAATTTTGGAGTAAAAAAGGGATCAAAGGGATTTAGCATACTGCTAGAACACACACCAAATAACTCACTGTTTTTGCTACATCTAACTTACTAACACCGAACCAAAACTTCTATGCGAGAATTAAAATTTATTTCCTACACTATCACTTCAAAATACAACAAAATATAACAGTGACCCTTATTCTTTATAGTATAATGAATCTGGAATTTTAAACAACAGATTTTAAGAGGGAAAATAAATAGACTTGAAATAAGAAAATTATAAGGTGTTTTATATGTACACATTAAGCAAATGCCTGGCCTTAAAAGAAGTAATTAAAAAGACATTTTGGTTAACATACTAAATTCTCTCTCATAACAGTTTTGTCTAAAACTTTTCTGTTAACAAATGACTGTGCACCTCTATGTACCAGGAAGGGAATTTATCAGATAATATCTGCCATCCCAATTATGGTTCGTTAGCTATTCACACAGGCACCTTACAGCATGGGCGCTAGAACCAGATTTATTCCAGTATTTAGGGAATTTGTGAATACAGTGTTTTACTTCAATGGCTTTGACCCGCTTTCCCCAAATCGGCTGCGCCACATATACTTACTTCTTGCCTTGTAGTAATTCCTCCTCCATTTTAAATCATTTAATCACAGTGGGCTTTCTTGGCATTGTTTTAAGTATTGTTTAAACACTGCATTCACGAAATAGGAACCGCTCTCTGCAACCCCTCCCCCCCCCGAGGCGGCCACCCGCCTGGGCGGCCACAATTTCCACTGCGTCACACGCACGGGCACCTCAGCGCGGAGCGGGATGGCGCCTCAAGCTGCGCGGGCGCCATTTGCCGGCACCTGGCGGTTGGGGCGCGGCTCCGCCCTGCGCAGCGCGAGCGGGCGCCCCCCGCCCCCTGCCGAGGGACCGTTACCTCGGCGCGTGCGTTACAGCTCTTGGCGCCGCGGGGAGGTCGGTTAAACAGGGCACGAAGAAGGGGCGCATAACGTAGCTAAAGGATAGTTATCCCAAAGGAAAAACAAATATATACGCGTAATTAGGATGAAATTACTTCGACTGAGACCTGCTCAACGTTTTAGTTATTCGTCGGTGTTGTACATTGTCTGGAACCATGAGTGGCAGCTCTACAAGCCTCGTGAATCATCTTCTCTTGTCAAGAAAATGATTTTATCAAAAGGAAAATTATTTCTCCCTTTCAGAGCTGGGGAGGCTGCTGTTTTTTTGGAATTCGGGATTTCTAAACAGTGTTTGTCTTCATTGGGCCTCAGGCACTAACCCCTTTTCAGGGTGTTTCTGCTTGTCTGATTAGGAAAAAAATCAGATACTTCTTTGGTGCAACTTTGTTTACAAAGAAAATAAAAAGTGAAAATCTTAATCTGGAACAAACAGGAGATGGCTGTTGCCTTGATCAATAAGTTACTGTTACACAAAAGCCTTTTTCTCACTCACCTTACAAATACAGTCTCAACACAAGCATTCTGCTGGCTAATTAGGTCTCCTATCTGATTTTTCCATGTTTTTTTTTTTAATCATACATATCTCTCATGCATGCAGACCTGTGATATAAACACCCCTCTGTTTTAGAAGTGAAACGGAATTCAGTTCTGGTCAGTCTTACATATGTCTGTGTTATGGGTGACAGCTCCTATCATTCAAAAGAAAAAGAAATTTAATTGTAGTCTACATCTATTGCAAATAAAGAACCACCTTCATTCATTAAGATTTGAGCCACTCCATAGGATCCAGTACCACTTTAAATGAAATCTCACTCTCTGGAGTGAGAACTCCAGATCAGTTCTCACTTCTATTTCTTTGTAATAACAGATAGTCTGTAACTAATCTTAATAAAAAGCAAATTGTGAGGAAGGTTTTATAACCATATCTTTTCATAATTATTTAACATGCAAACTACAAAGACCGAGCAATGACATTTCTCCACCTATTTCTCCCTGTACTACCTTTCTCCACTGCCCTAGCACTTCTATTTTAACAAGGTAATATTTTAAACAGTGAATCATCATCAATCTAACTTTCTTATCCTTCTCTTGAAAAGGAAGTTCTGGGTTTTATAATCCATATATACGCTTTGTTTTTTTCTAGCATCTACACTAGTAAAGTACTAAAAAGGATAAATTTGTAGTCAAAAGTAAAAGAAGTCAAAGCTGGATTCAGATAGTCAGTAGATAATGCAGATCATCCATATTTTCCTTGAGTTTAGTCCATATTGATCTGCGCGTTTGCAGAGGTTTTGCTGGTGATGTTTCATTTCATACTACTGCTGCTCTGCTTGATTTAGGTGTATTTTAGAGTATACAAAGACTTCATCACAAGTCATTATTTTCTTTGGTTATGATTGGAAAAGTGCTTTTTGTTTATACAAACGCTATAGCAAACAGTTACAGAGAAATCGTACCTCTGGTCAAGCTCACCCTGCTCTTCCAGCCTCAACAGGCTTGTCTGAGGCAGAATCCACATGTTTCATCCTCAGTTTTTAGAAGTTATAATGCACTTTAAAACATTTTCAGCTGTGCCTAATGTTCTAAAACATCATTCCTTCCACTTTATCAATTCATCATTGCTTGTGTGAAAAGTATATAGATACAAGCAAAATTAGCATCCACATGTGCTGTTCTGTAGATTTTTCTTCAACGTTCTCAGTAATTATTTGGTATAAAACTTAGAAGCACTGGGAATCCCCAGTTTTCTGCCACAGATCATAGGTTGGTGTTTGAACCACAGAAACTTCTCAGCTTCTTGTCACGCTTTTGCTGGTTCAAGAGGCATCTTTATGATTTCTGTTACAAAAGCTCATCCAGGTCCTAATTTCTTTTCTTTGTTCTTTTTCTTTCTCTCGCTCTTTTTTTTTTTTTAACTTGAAAATATATGAATTTATATATCCCTATATCTGCTTTCTTAATTGCTGGTGTTTTTCTAGTCTCATTTTCACTGTCTCCCTGCAGGCTAGGGTAACTTTTGACAACACTGCGGCTTTGGCACGGCAGGAGCGGCTTCCCCGGGGGGCGCAGCCACCCTGGCACACGGCGCTGCCACAGGGCTGCCCGAGCAGCCGGCTCGCAGGCCCCTTGGCATGCAGGGCATTTCCAAATGGGCAAAGGTTTTCCACTGTGCAGCAGCTTTCATTGCAATGGCTTTGTAAGTATAACAACTTGCCAGTAGAACCATCTGCGATTAACAGAAATACCTCAGTGGGAAATTTGAGAAGGCTAATAGAAATAGAAATTACAAAAACAAATATATTAATCCAAGCTTGGCCATTTTGACAGGCATAAATTTCTGATTGCATAACCTTACTATTTTGTAGTGTTACACAGATTAAAGGAATAGATTTATTTTTAGTCATATTTTTAGTCATTTTAGATTTACATTTAGTCATATTCTTACTGGCACCTTCACTTTTTATTGCCTTTGTTAGCAGTCAGAATATCAATGTTAGTGTTGTTGTGCTAAATTAAAATTTACCTAGTGAACATTATGCATCCAGAAGCCAAACCCAGAGACAAGCCACATTTAATTACAGCAATTATTTTTTCTTGCTTGCAGATTTACAGTAGAAAAGAGCAACCCTTAATTGTTATCATATTTCTGATCACATGTGCAGTGATGATAGACCCGTTATGCAATGGCCCCACTAACACAGGCTCAGTGGGAGATTGAGTCTTTCTTAGCCTTTCTTTAAAGTGTATTTGAAAGTTAAGCATTTTCTCATTTGTATGGCCCTGGTTAGATGCCCAAACATGAAAATCAATTATCAAATTAAATGTTCTAAAGTGCTTTAGCCTCAAGAATTGAATGAATATAGAATTTTTCTTACACAGAAAATAGTATACAGTATTTACTTAGTTTCATTGGTACACATTGTTCAGTAATTAGTTTTTTTTTTTTTTTTAATGTGAGTGTGTTAATATTTAAAGTCAACATGTAACCAACATATTATGAATGGACAATAAAGCAATATTCTCAAATTTATTTTATCATAACACATATCGTTATATGAAGCCCACACCTCCTAGAACTAGAAGTTGACATGTGTTGCCTTGCCCTGATTTATAATCTTAAAATCTCCCTATTTAAGTGGATATGCACAAATATTATTTGCTAAAGTAAAGCCCTTTTCAAGTCAGGAGGACTTCATGCTTTTTTAAGCAACTGCTCATCTCTCTGCATTTTTCTTTGCCCGGAGATGGACTTGTGCTTATAAACAGAATGCAAGGTTGCCTTAACCTACACACATCATAAACACTGGTGAGGCAAAAGTTAAAGTAACAATATAAAACACATTTGCTTGAAGGGGAAAAAAACATTGCTGAAGATATGAAGAACAGCTGAAATGTCTCATTTTGACAAAAATCTGGTGAGTGCTTAAACTATCTGGACCTACCAGGACACATGGATGACACTTAGCTTTTTCCTTCATAGCTTTTAAGTAAAAATGCAAGCACATCTCATTCAAAGATTGCCATCATCGTGGTGAAAAGAAATACAAAAAAATATTTATGGCTAAATCAGTTCTTCACATGATTTTTCCTGAGGAGTTCACCAGACTTCTGCTTTGATAATAAGGAGAACTGGCACTAAGGCTTCCCTCAGTCCGTGCTCGCCTTCTGCATGAGCAGAGCAAGGCATGATACGGAAATCTCCCCTCCTGACACTTTCCTCATAGGGATCTCTGTACCAGTTACCATATTTCTAAGAACAAGAAGGATAAGATATAGGGAAGGATAAGGGACAAGGGTGTTCCTGTCTATTCTAGTTGTTTCTTACAGAAGTCCCAGAGCCCATCCTTTGCCCCAGATCAGCATTAGGAACGTGGATCAGGGCACCCGAGGGAAGCGAAGCTGCCAATTTATCCCGCTGAGCCAAAATCTGGATGCTCCTAATCCGCCCTGTCCTAGAGCATTCAAAACACTTTGCTCTGGAGTTGTCATTTCTAAATCATAGTTTCCTCCCAAAGCTCTTCCCATCCTAGAGCTCCCCCGTTCCCTCACCTCTGGAGGGGACGAGCAGGACATGCCCAGGACGCTGCATCCACAGGGTCCAGTAGCCCAAGCTCCTTTTGCAGCTGGAGGTTTCATTAAGGCGACAGCTCCCAGCTCCATTGTGCCTGGCACACCTGCGTACAAGGATGGATGCTCTAGCAGAGGCATCCAACTTTGTTCTCATTTGCCCTGGTAAAAGGAAAAGGCTGAATACAGAATTATTATATTATCTGAGCACAGAGGACAGCAAGGGCGAAGCAATCGAGGAGTTTCAGAACATGGGCTGGGAGCAAACAACGAGCAGAGGGGGCTGGAGAAGAGATCCTTCATCAGAAAGCTCCTCAGCAATGAAGGAAATGAAACAATAGCAGTATTAACACATCACTCAATTCTCCTGCCCCTGGAATTAATGGAAACATTCACATCAATTCTAGTAAGAATAATATTGGAGCTTTATACATATCTTAGAAGATGATTTAAACGAGAAGGCAGTGGCTGCAAGCAGTACCCAGGGTAGATAAGGACTACAGAGCACAACAAAATTGTGTAGGTATCAGCACAGCGTCGGAGAGTAATTGCACTAGTGCTGGGAAGCAGCAGTGTCGCAACAGCTCTAGCCAAGACCAAAGAGCAAGGAACGTATCCAGAGTCCAGCCCTTACAAATCATAACCACAAACTGCAGAAAGAAGGTGGAAGCCTGGAAACAGAAATGTGACGATGGAGCACCTGAGGGTGAAACACCACCAAAATGTAAATAGCACTGCTGAATTACAGCACGTAGAATTATACTGGATTAGTTCCCAGCTCTAAACTCCAGAGAAAAGGTGACTCAGATGACTGAAAGCCAAAAAAAAAAAAAAAAAAACAAACATAGAAAATGCTTCATGCTGTGACAGAAGATCCTGTGTGCCATGAGTTCCAGATACCAAGGGCCAGGAGAAGGATCTACACAGATTCCAGAAAGCAGTTTGTACCACAGTAAGTACCAGAATGGCCCTTCCACAGTATGGGTCACGTTACCCAAGTCCCAAGAAGTTTTCCGGTGTTGTTCCTGCAGCGTTTGCGTGGGGTCCCAAGACTAATCCTCATGACCAAGTTTTTATAGCTCTGTTCACACGCAGAGCAGCAATGTCATCGTTGGTGTCATTTCAGCCTCTTGTGGTTACTTGATATAATTAATATGTTTAAATCTCTGAACTGACCTTAGGTGGATGAACGTTTGGGTGAAGTGAGTATACAGGCCATTATTAATAGTTTTGGAAGGTACAACTATCCAAATGATTGCTTCCCTTTTCAAAGTTTTTCTTCTTTCCTCTTCCCACATACAGCATATGCATTTTTTCCTTAGTTCAGAAAATTAAAAGCTATGCAACTGAAAAATAAAATTAGATAATATTTTATGCTAGCTATAAAAAAAAAGGACAGCAATTTTTCCCTTTTAAATATCCTACGTAAATTCTACATAATTATCCCCTATACAATTCAAGTAGCCAACAATGCAGGATAATAGAAATGGACCATTTTCTATTTGCCTCATTTCTTCCTATAGCACAGTATCTTTCTGACTGGTTCCTCCATGTTCAGATCCATCTTTTCTGCCACACACTTACCACAGTAAATCACTTGAATGGGCTGAGCTTCCTTCTATTTATTGTTGCCAGGGGAACCAACTTGTTGGTATTCATCAGTGTAACATGTCTTTTGACACATATTCCTCAGGACCAGATGCAACACACATGCAGCATTCAGTGAAAAAATAAACCGCAGCATCCCTGGAAATATATTCACAGAGAATATATTTATATATTCCATATATTTCAAAGGAAAAAAGAAGGAAAGAGCTAAAGTACCTAAGATTGGGTTGTTTTTTTTCTTCAAACTGATAAAAAAAATTATAATTTATATACATATACACATACAGACACATACATACATAAAATTTGAGTAAGATTCTGCTTCAGTCCATAATTTACCCACAAAAATTAAGAGTCTCATTCATTGAATTAAGTGTTTCTAAAATAATGCTCATTTAATTTCTCTTACTGCTATTTTTTTAAAATGATCTTCTCCTTGTATAAATTCAAGGGACTATTTTTAATATGAAACCTTGCTGTTATCAGGTCATTCTAGCACGGATGCAGTAGAAGAGCCGGGTGTCTGAAGGTTATTCGAATGACATGAGTGCCCTGCTGGGAAGCATCGATGATGCAGATACAGCAGCAGCTTGGGAAAGGCTGTGAGCACCTTCAACCCTCAGAATTTCTGCTTACTGTAAGAGCAGTTCCTGGCAGGAAAAAAAAGGTGAGGCAGAGGTGACACATCTAAGGTGCCTCATAAAGGTCATTGCCACGCTGCTTATGGGAAACAAACCAACATTAACTTCCTGTGATAACTGCGAAAATACCTGTGTGGGAAGCCACAACATTTGAGGTTGGAGGCAGTAAAATGTGCAAAAAGTAAGAGAGTAAAGCAAAACAAGGAAGGGCTCTGTCTCATCACATTCCGAGCAGCGCGTTTCTGTCCCTTAGACAATGGCAGATCTTACCGTTTGGATTGTTGCGACACGAGTTGCTCTGACCTTACAGATTGGCACTCCTTGGAGTAAGAGATACTCCCATCCTAGAAGGGACACAACTTCAGTGTGAGACAAAAGCAACAGGCTGGAGCAAACAGACAGAAGACTGAAGCGAAACACAACTCCGCAGTCCTTTCATCTGTCCTCAGAACTTGCTTTAGGTTAAGGCACCCGCCGCTCTGAAGTTCCTGTGGTGCGTGACGTCCCCCAGTGCTCTCACTAACATCAACGATCTGCTTAGAGCATCCTCAGGGATGACAAGCGCAGCTCACCTCAACTCCAGGAGCAGAGGGGAAGGGTGTCCTAGGACACACGCTGCATCTTTTAAGGCAGGCAGGGAAAGCATAAAAAAAATGCAAAATGACTCAGTTTTCAACGCTGATGTATCTAGCCTACCAGCACTATAGAGCAAGCAAGGAGCCACAGCCTCTATAAACTAGTTTCCAGTGTCTTCATGCATTCTTGCATAAAGCGTTCTGAGAGGATATAGTACAGTCTGCCAAATATTTTATATAACTGTTGGGCCTCCAGGGTTTTAGAGTTGTAGAATGTTTTTGTTGAATGTTTGTAGAGTTGTAGAATGTAGAGTTTTGTTGTAGAATACCATACAAATGGGACCCCTGCATAGACAATATGAAAGCAACCAAGACAGGAAGAAACATCTGCATTACAGAGAGAGAACTCCACCTTTTCAGTCAACCAGAACTAAAAATGACACATCTTTAAGCAAACCTTATTAGTAGCCTCAAGATCCAGGTGCAATTATTCCTGAAACCTCAAGAACAGAGACAGGACAATTACCTGTTTTAGTTATTTGCTGGCACATGCACGGGATCCCAGGGAACAGCCTGTTCAGTTTGGTGGAGAGCAGCTCAGTAAATGATCCCTTTCTCCTATCATACAGGATCCTCACAATTCAGCTACCGCATTTCAGGACATTAATAAAGCATTGAGACATCAAAGATACTCAACGCTTAGAGGAATTACTTTTAAAATGAAGGATACACTTGTTTCTTCATTCTTACTCTACGAAGCCATTCTGCTCTTTTTGTTGAAGTCCTTAAAAAAAAAAAAATCCAACCATGACAAATAAGCCCAGTGCAATCATTTTGAGTCAAAATGATTAACAGTTCGGCAGCCGTAAGAACTAAGAGCAGTCCTACAATGGGAAATGTATTACACATAAGAGCTATAAGCAATTCCATTAGCTAAAATGCACACCCTTACAGACAGCATAAGGAATACACTGAGGGAACTCAGTTTTACAGGGAAGCAGTTTCCTCTGATAAAATTCTTGCTCCATGAAGGCAGATAACAAGAAATAAAAACATTTTAGCCCCAGCTCTCAAAACATCTTTCGTACTCAGCAGGTGGGAAAGGTTTACTATCCATTTGTTATCTACAAGCGATGAAATACAGAAGGAATAGTAAGGTGTTTATTGGGTAGTAAATCATTCAAGGATGCAAAGGGTTACCATGGGATCAGGCTCTCTTCACAAATTATAAGAGCAGCCTGCACTACCTCCCATAACAATTTCAGGATTTGGCTTTTCAAATTGTAGCACATTTATGAAGGCTAATTCTGAAATTAAGTGGGACTTTAAGTGGGACTTGGAGCTAAATTTAAAATGCTTTTCAAAACTTATTTGTTTTTTGCTTTTCTCTGTACCATGCAAAAGCAAGTACAGAGAAGTCATGTTTCGTGGGCAATAAGATTAGCTTTTCAAAACAATAATTTATTTAACAAGATTCATTTTGCTTTGAAGCAGGTGCCATTAGATTTTTTGAATGTTAGAGATGAGAAAGTCCAAAGTGTGAAGCGATAAGGTCCATAGTGAATAAAACCCCTAAAAAGCAGAAATACTAATTAAAAAGTTTTAAAAATCACTAAAACACACTGGCTATCTATCCTGGCTAGGAATTCAGGAAGCGTTCGCCTTCATCGAGAATACACTTCTACTTCAGCATGTTCATTTCCAGGAATTAAAAACTAGTACAAATCAGCAAATTACAACCTCAACCACAGAACACAGCATTGGCAGGAGAGGCAGCGAGCTCCGCCAGCCGGACTGTAGCCCTGGGGACTCTTCTCATCACACGGAGCCTTGTAGGCAAAGAGCCACCCGCTAAGAAACCCCGAGCGCGGGCGCTCAGGCTCCCTGACCCTGCTGCCCCACGCTGGGGTCTCGCTGCTCCCCATGTAGGGGTCTCGCTGCCGCCCAGGCAGCCCCCTTGGATCGCAGCGCCCTGTCAGAGGCAGCACTCAGCAAGCTGCGAATCGCAGCTCAGCCCACGGCCGCAGCTTCCTGACGTAGCCGAGAGCAATAATTCATTGGCACGAGGCCAGCGCTCAGGCAGGCTCCATCCATCACCACCCGCCCTGAGAAGGGTGCGTGGAACGCGAGGTGCAGAACCCTGGTGAGAGCTGGAGGTCTAAATCACCCCGAGATCTCCACGTGAACTCCCTGCCTCCTCACGCAGCTCTGCACGCAGCACAAACCAGGAACGAGACAGAAAACCAAAATCCACAAAATCTCCTTCTGAAGTAAAGCGTAAACATTTCTTTGATGTTAAAGCAAAAGAGGCTCTTTTAAAAGTAAAGTAGTAATTTGCTGAATTAACGTTAAGATCCCTACTGTAGAGGCACTGAAATAATCCACTGCAAATTTGAAGCCACCCTTAAAAAAAATGCACTATACAAAATTAACAACCCAATTTGTTTTACAATACTCAAAGGAAAAAGGAAGAATTTAATACATATATACACTCTGAATATATACGTATATAGTAAATCCAAGCAATAATTTTTACAGAAACAAATTTGTCAGAAAATCAAGCACAGTCTTCCCAGGCACCCAGGTTCTTAACTCAGCATTTTAGCTCTATCATTTTGCAGCAGCAACACTGTAATCGCACACATAACAAAGAACAACTTTAAATGGTATAGTTCTGAGTAAAATCAAATAATCTAAATTATTAAACTACACAGTTTGTAAGTAACAAAACAAACACACCTGGAATTACTTTCTATTCAAAGTATTTTGCATGCATTAACTTTTAGCATATAAACAACTCCTTGGCTATTTAGATGGAATTCAATATTAATTATATTTTGGATTATTAGGGTGGAGAGGAAAAAAGTTCACTAAGACACAGACTGACAGCAGATTTTTATTAACATATCTTACAATGTTGATTACTGTATTCCTAGTTTTGTGATGTGATAAAAAGATTCAGATTCTACAGTAATGTACTGTACTTAACCGATCATTCACACGGGGGAGCACACCAACAGCCGAGGTGCACAAACACCACTGTAGCTTGGACCTGTTATTTTTCAAGGTAAGCTTGATAAAGTAGGATTAAAAAAGTTATGGGGAAAATCAAAATTCTTGTTTAGCAGCATGCAAGGATATTCAAGTAAAATTTTCAATCAAGTGCTTTTTTCATTTGTTTTTAAATCAGACTGGTGGCTAATTCACCAGTACTAAAATAAACACTATGAGATACTCAAATGTTAAAGTTAAGGCTAATAGTTTTACTTCACATCCATATGCACAACCAGAGAACATTCCATTTTAAATAAAACACAGTAATCAAATTCTGGATACATTATCTCTTGTAGATCTAGAGCTGGAGTTTCAAACTATAGATTACTCAAGTTCATGAGCCCTGTAATAAATGTTATGCTGGAGATGTAAAGAATCTTCTTGCTCTTTAACCACACTTACAAAATGGCCTGGTATTCATAATGAGCAATGCAAAAATATTACAGGCAGAACTTATAATACACTATGAAAAAAAGTAGTATTTTGGAAAAGACAAAGCTATTTATTTGGTGAAACAGAGCATTTCTAATCCTACAGGAAGTACTGTAATACTTCGAAATATATTTATATGTATGTATAAAAACCAGCATCCGTTATTGTAGACATTTTTTTTTGAACGGTGGGTATCCAGAAATGACTAGTCATTTATTTGCTTTTCCTTCTGTCCATTCTCTGTGACTGCTATACAGTCATTTTATTTCCCCATACACTTTTCATCAGATAATGACTTCCACTGGGGAGCTCTTTTCATCATGTATATGGTTTTATCAGTAGATGTTTTTATTTTACACATATAAATTTTATTTTACACACAAGCTATGAAAGTCAAAACTACCAGAAAGTGCTTGGTAGTACTGTATGAAAGAGCCAACCAACCTCCAACACCTGTGAGAAACATCAGTAGCAATGTATTACATAACAGGATTTTATCTATAACCTTTCCTACCTACTTACAATGTGGAGCTTAGCCCGGTCAGGTCCATCCCCATGAATTTTTATCCCCTCTAAACATAAACTGTTTTGGCCTTCTTGCAAAAAGGATGCCAAAGCACTGGTTGTTCACACTGGCTCCCTACTGAGGGTGGGGGTTCCCCCCCCCCCGCCTCCTTTTTAGGAAATCAAGCAGAAAGAACAGTGATTACTCTGAACAAATGCAATAAAGAGGGACTGCCTGAAAGATACCAAATTACCTTTCATTTGTAGAAGAGCCTGCATATTCCAATCCAATCATTCTGAAACATACATCTGCTCTCTAATGACTGGCAGCTTATGCATATTAGGGTTATAATTGGGATCTGCTACATTGGGTGCTGTACAAATTCTGTGTATACAGCCTTTTACAGTATGTTATCACTAACAGTTTATTCAATTGATATGGAAAAATCTGATTTCTGGAAGAGAAAAAAGAAAGTCTTTTGGATTACATTAAGAGCAACAAGCTATCTCATTTACAGCTATTTCACTTATTTATGGGGAAAAAAAGATCTATGAAATTCCTGAGAATGCTAAGTTTTTAGTAATGCCTGAAATATTTCAATAGACCTCTTGTGGTAAGTGAAAGTTTCTTTAAGGTTCAGTTTTCAGACCAAACACTGCCATGCAGCCTCACAATCCTTTTACAATTCCTGTATAATTACAAATGTGTATCAAGCAAAAATCTCAAACCAACACACAAAAAGGCAAAGAATATTTATCCAATATATTTAGTAGATGAAGTACACATATACAATGTTTCAGCAAAAATTGCTAAAAACCAAACTCCACACAGAGAAAAATAAAAACTTGACAGCTATCCCTGGAGCCTCTAAACAACTGCAAGTAAAACTTGTGCTTCTTAACAGTAATGGGCTTTAAAAAAAAAAAAAAAAAAAGAAAGAAAAAAAGAAAAATGGACTACTGAGTGCAATCAGATTGCTCACACCATTTAGAGGATTTGTTTTAATTTCAAATTATTTTATCATTATTTTAGTAGCAACAGCAGCTAGTTACACAGAAGTCTCCCGTGCTGACAAGGTTCCATTTCCCTTTCTTGCCCGCAGCCCGCGCCACCCCGCGCGGAAGAGCTTTGCTCCCGCTCCAGTAAAGCTTCTGTCAGCCAGGACGCAGTCACGGATGGCAGCAGTGATGAGGCCGCGTGAAGATGGATGATGATTTACAAGCCATTATAATGAGGCCCCCATCGTTTATTGATATGATCAAAAGTATGAGACACCCATTGCTGCTCCAGCACTTTGTATCTCTCCTTGCATATGTAGAGAGGTTTACCACGCCTGCAGAACAAAAAGGAAAAACAAACAATAAAACCAAATAATCTTGATTTCCATGTATTTGGCCTATTGACAGACTGCTTCATTATCAATAATATAAGCAACTCACGATATTCATATATTTTTCTGCAGGGAAAGTGCGCATTTTAATTGCTGGTAAGGCGGTTGGGGAGTTGTTTTTAAATAAGGTAATTACTGGGTTTGCCCCTCCTCCTTTTCGGACAGCAGAAGCCAGGAATCATCTGTTGTTCAGCCCAGCACACGTAGCCGAAAAGCTCTTCTCCTTCCCCACACTGGAAGCCAATTGCCTTACCATTAAAAAACAACCAAGACTGGGAAGAAAAACGTCCCTCTGCAACATTCAGAAGGGTCATCACTGGGAATGGCAACAGTGCAAACTTTGCTGGGTTGCCACTATGTCTCATTTGATGTTAGTGGTTGCCCATCTTTGTGCTCAGAAAAATTCCTCCAGGGCTGAGCAACTTGCATGAAATGGGAATTTCTGCTTGGAGGAAGGAGCAGTTTATGATGTTACTGCATGTTTTGCATTACATAAGATAAATCTGCACAGGGCAGCAACACTGAAACATGAGTACAACTAAAATGTTACCTAAGATCTCGATCTTCTTCACCATGTGCATCCAGATAAACAGAACCCCAAAGGCAGAAACGATGGCCTCGTATGATGATAATTACAGACGCATTAATCAAAAGAAATATCCCTGTCCCAGCTCCACAGTTTTGAGAATGCTGCAACATTGCAAGATGAAGGAAGGAAGAGTACAAAGATCCCATTAGTATCTGTCAACTTTGTAACATAAAGAATTTTTAAAATTGTAGTTAGTTTTGCTTGAAATAACATAAACTAGTGCAATTTACTAAGGAACTGTTTGACAAAGTACAGCTTGCCCACAAATTCTCCAAGCAAAATAAGAAATCTGTATCTTGTGCTGCCCTAACTTTTGCATACAAAAGTGGTTTTCTGCTTAAAGGGAAGACATCCTTTAGATTGTAAAAACATAATTACTTGAGAAAAATATAAGTAAAAATATTCTCTACAATATTTCTGTTGTCAATAGCAAGGTGTATGGTATGAAGTAAATTTTTAAATGGATAGCAAGAATAAGAGTAGTATACAGAAAAACTTCTCATTTCCTCTTATGCCATGAACTGTATTGCTAAACATTTGCTTTCACTACCCACATTCACAGACCTAGTGTATTGTTTTACAAATTAGTATCCTGCTTAAAACAGTATGCCATTCGTTACCAGGAATGGCATGATCTGTATTTGCTCATTAATCCATTTTGGCAACTTGCTTTTTATATACAGTTTTATTACAGTCAGAGGCCTAACATTACAGGTTAAAAACAAATGTAATACACTAGATAGGTTTTCAGTTCTTCTTTTCTTAAAGATTCTTTTTTTTCCCCCCCACAAAGCTGACACCTTAAATGTAACTCTTAATTCTATTTTAAATTTTGGCCTCTTTGCTTTCCTCTTTATATTAGCATTGAGGGAAAGGCGAGTTCAAAGAATTTCATAATCTCTCTAAAATTCATTTTCTCTGTGTATGTGTCCATCAACAAATTCCTCTCCCAGTCTACTGAAGCCCAGGTAGTTCTAGTCTATTGCCAAAGTTTAGTGTATTGGCAATGCAGAAAACAAACGCAGATGGCCTTCTGCAAACTGTTCGATGTGTTTAGTGGGAAAGAGAACAGTTCCCAGAGCAAACCTTCATCACAGGCAGCAAAACTGTCACAGAGGCTATTCAGCTAAAGAGAGAAAATATTAGTCCTGAAAGCACTTGAATACATGCTGACAAGAAAACTTTGCTGCTGAATTAACACCAAAGGCTTTAAAATGACACTTCTCTAACTGTGGTCCTTAGACCACTGGTAGATTGCTGGCTATTAAGAAGTACACCATAATAGAAAAAAACCAAAATATACATTCATATTATTATGTACCCAGAATGTGAGGAAACAGAACACAAAATCATAAACATTCAGAATACAGAGAAACTTCCCTTGGTTATAAATGAAACCATGTGCAAACACTACACACAATGGTTTCTGGAGCTTTTCAAACACATGAAGTGGGCTTAAAAAAAAGAAAAAAAACTGCTTTCAAGGATCCAGGCTGGTTCTATGTGCATAATACTTAAAGTATTACACAAACATGTTTTAGAAAGAAGTCACCAGAGCCAAACAAAGGAGTTAAAAACAGTTCATCCACTGGAGAATTGATTATTACAGAACTGGAATTCAGTCTCTTACCAGTACGCATTCACAGTAACTCTGTTGCTTGCAGCACAGTCCTTTCAAGCATACAAAAGTACCACAAACTAGACAAACAGCAGGATCTTTAGGGACCTTGGTACAAACAGTGCAAGCCTTTCTGTGATAATACTGAAAAATGGTATTATAATTCTCAGGCAACTGAAGGAGGCGCGGCAAGTCCCACTTAGGCTCCTGGATAAGCAAAGTCTACAAGGAAAATGAAAAAAATAGTTATGCACATCCACTTAGTCAGAACTAGGAAAATAAAATACCAAAGAAAGGAAACAAGCACTTGAGAATCCCTCACTTCTTCATTTCACAAGTTCAGAACTGCACCTGGCTGAAGGGCACACATGCTTGCAAAGCCCGTTGCTCTGCAGAAAAAACGCTCCCACTCAGAGTGTTTCAGACAGGAAAGTTGTCTTCCCCTGAGGAGGCTGACATGGCCACTCTACATCGTTTATCTTAAAGGGTACAAAACAAGCACTAGCCTCTTCACTTGGTCATTTTCTAAATGTAATACTTCAAGAGTAAAAGCCTTCACAGCTAAAACCAGGGGATCAAGACTGATGTGAAGCGAGGCCTTCCATAGCCTGTGCCAGGCCCATGGGAAGCTGGTCTCAGCAACACCCTGCTGCGAGAGCCACATGCTAACAGGAATCCAGACTGAAACTTTCAGGAACAGAGGAGAGCCAGGCCCTGCAAACAACATTTGGAGGTGTGTGCCTCATCTTCAAAACAGTGGTTCCTTCAGGTCAAGAGGAACTGATCGGTACTCACACTTTTGTTAGGTCAGAGTCTATCCAAATATTTGTTTCAAACCCTAGCTATTCTCTTTAGCACTTGAAAATATCTAAGAACAGCATTTTGATACTCTCTTCCCAGCCACCATACTGAAAACAATTAGTTTTTCTTGTTCCTGTTCTAACCGATCCAATCCACATCCACTAACACTCTGGATTTTTACATTACAATCTGAAACATTGCAAATTAAAAACACAATAGCGTATGTGCACAGCTCTAGAAGGCATAAACAGGTGCTTCCCCATTAGTACTACTTTGAAGGGAGCAATTTTGTTACGTACCTTTACTTGATCTGGATATCCTTCTGCAAAAGCAGCCAATTCCAAGCACCACTGTGATATCATGTCAAACGCTGGCACTGACCAGTCAAGGCAAGAGGCACTAGTGAACTGATTGGATGACTGAAAAGATGGTAAGAGACCCAGGCAGCTTGCAAGAACTGCAAATTCCTCATCTTCCTTTTGGATATGAAACCAGAACAGTTTTAGATTAATAGCTATGCTTGCAATACTTAATATCTTTATCAAGAATTCTATTAAGAATATCTACTTTAATAACAACAACATAGATGGCCTTGCAAAATGATGTTAAAACAAGTTCACAGACACAGAAAACCTTCTGGTTTTCCACAGTGTCTCAAGTTGCATTCTCAAAATAATAGCAAGCTAGACAGAAGAACAAACAAGATAAATATATAAATCTTGCTTAGCTTCCTGCTAGGTCTCCCAAACTGGCTCACAGCTACTCTGTAGAAGAGCCCATATTGGTGCAAGAACGTAGTTGAGCTGCACTGCAGAAGCATCAACATATCAGCCTAAAAAGTCATCAAACTCAAGTGTCATTTTCTGCTGACACGCTGTCCCTGACAGTAAAGCCTAAATAGTAATAGACATTAAGCAAACTCAAGACTGAAGCCCAGTCTGTGTGGAAATTGTCATCTGTGCAAATGCAGGGTAAGTTTTAAACATTAAATTATTTAAGATTTTTTGACAGGCAGACAGCTAGCCATAACCCGATAAAATAGGCATGTATTTGATATGTTTTAAGAATGTGGTACCATTTTTCAGGGCAGTTGTCCTGAAAAGAAACAATGCTCCAGAGGAATGTTACAAAACACAACTAAGAAAAGCTTTAGGAGAGAAAAATATCTACCACAAAAAACCCAAACTCAAAAGCAAAAACTTTTTTTTTTTTTTTTTTTGCACACAAGCTTTTAAATGGAAGCATTTGAGGGTGCCCCTCTCAATCAGTACCTGGCAACTGGGTAAATCCCCTCCAAAAAGATGGTGTTGGAGAAGGCTGGTGATCCTGAGGAAAGGTAAGCAGAACTGCTGCAGGTAACACTCTACAGAATCAGGATTTACCTAGAACAGGAAAAAAGCATTTAGTAAATTCTGTCCTGGGTAAGTTGTTTCCTATGCAAGGAACTCCAACATTAACCAAAATGTTATTTAAGTATACTATCAAACACAGTGCATCAAGCATTGCACATTCCAAAGGCAGGTGTTTCATTAATAATTTGAAAAACCTCATAGTTTGCTTTGCAGACCAATGTCTTTTCTACTTAATTATTCCAATTTTTAAATTTCTGACAGTTCTTTTATAATTATGATTAAAAAACACAATGATAAAAAGATATCTGTAAACAGCTTTCTCAACACAGAACTGTCCATATATGCTATTGGTAAGAGAAAGATTTGAACAGGCCAATTGTCCCCAAGGGTTGTGCTTTGATCTAGAAAACAGACTTGTACTGCAGTCTTTAGCAAGATCAGAGAAAATCCATTACAACAACCAGGCTGAAACGTAAATGAGAGACGGAAAAAGGACATGTTGGATAAATCTCAAGAGATTTGCCAGTACCACAGTTAATTCTTCAGTCTCTCCTTCCTCGTATATCTTCCCTTTAGACAGCTCACTGACTACATGACCCAGCAATGCCTCCCAGGATTTTTCTCCACTGGGCGTATTCTGCAAATAAGAAAGAGAAATCCAACATGTCACTGGTCACAAAAGGGGAAAAGGTTTCTGTAAAAATAACAATGAAGGAGTACGTTTCCTCTTAATCAACACGCAAACTTTGACTTGCAGAGATACATGCTGTGTAAAATAAGAAAAAAAAAAAAAAAAAGCTTTTAGCTCATACAGCAAAATCTGAATTGTCACTTATCTTCAACTGCATATTTTTAGAAACTGTAGGATAAGACGACATTTATACGGTTGCATGTTGCATTTTCTTTTTTTTTTTTGGTGTGAGTGTAACAACAATTACTTTAAAGTTAGGAACAATCACTACATTGTGTTGCAGCAAAATGCGAATGCTAATGCAACTAATTAAAAATAGTTTTCCAAAATGTGCCAATCACGATGAGCTACAAAAGACTTCCCCATCTATTGTTAAGTTAAAATGAGTCTATTGGAAAATGAAAGCCGTGTTTGGACTGAACAACATTTAGAACAGTTGGGAAGAATTCTATACTGGGAAGAATAAAGAATCATTCAGCTTTGCGCCACAGCATTCATGTTTAGAAGCAGCAGTTACAGAAGGCCATCAGAAACAAAAAGCAGTATTTCCATAAATATTCTTCTAAATCATAAGCTATATGCAGGGAAAATATCAGTGGTTGCAGGTCTTGCACACAGCTAGACTCCAGGCAGGAGCTTTACGGAAGGGAGAGGAGGAGGGGGAGGGCAAGGAGCCGGGCAGAGCTCGGAGCCAGGCCGGGCTGGTGCCCGCGTGGGGCTCTGGCGGGGCTGCCAGGTGGCTCCAAGGAGCGCGCAGAGGCGGCACGGGAGGGCAGCGCAGAGCCCAGGAGGGGCCCAGGGCAGCGGCGGGATGTTCCCAAGGGACCGGAGCCATGTTTCAATGCAGCCGCTACAGCGCATACGCGCCAGGGAGCAGCATCTCGTCCCCATCCCCACGGCTCTGCTCTCCCACCCGGATCCCTGTGAGCCTTCAAAGGGCTTCACACAGAAGAAAAGTCAAATTCCCAAGATGGGAGAATTTAATCTGCTGGATTATTTGACCATACTAAATCACAACACCCATTCACAGTGATGTACCGTTTAACGTGCTAGCATTTTCCACCCAGTCTTAAAAAATTCCACTAAAATGGACAGTCTTTAAAAATCAAAAGAAAAGGCTACTTCAAAAATCCACTAGCTGAGCTATTATAGTAATTTGCAAGCCTACAGGACCTGGAAGCCTAATTTGACTTACATATTGTAAATGCTTTTTATGCTTCTATAGTAAAACATCTTGGTATTCACACATAGCAAGCCTACTACCACATGCCCTAATTCTATTTAGGGCATAGAGACTAAGGAGCCTAACAACAATTTTAGCATTATAAATTTATGTTCAGATAAATCCCAGCCTGTGCTAATAAGCAAAGGCCAGTCTATATTTCTCAAATGGACTATAAAAAAGTATAAACTGGTAACACATTTATTCTTTATATGCTTTCTTTCACAACTAAAGACTCATTTCTGACTCACTTAAGTAAAGAGAGAAATGGAAAAAAAATCCTTATCAACAATAATCTGAAGCATGTGTTCTTGAAATTTTAATATTATGACAATATACTCAAGAAAGAGGAGAGCGAACTAACAAAACGAAGCATCCTTTCCACCACCCTGCAATCTCAAATACTTAATGCAAGCCCAATAAAAAAAACACACCTCGTGCAGCAGCAGCCAGGCCAGCAGATAATTTATCCTTAATACCTTGGCATAGTAGGAGACCAGTGTGACAAATCTGGTTCCTCGTGAGAAGCAGGTCACGTTTCTCAGCACGCTTTCCATACTAGAGCCAACATAATGTAATTCCCAGCTGTTGTCTAACAGGGTATTCCCGGTCCCATTTCCTCTCCTGGCCTCAACACTTCCATCCCTCCCCATCTTGCACTGGCACTAGTCTGCCCTTGTGGGGAATCTACCCGCGGAGCAGAAAACTACCCGAAGGATCAAGTGAGGAACAGTGGCCATGCAGGAAAGCAGGCAGGAACGTGGCCTGGCTCAGGGAGCTTTCTCCTTTGGTAGCAACTGGCATTCAATGAGCCAAGGTGACAAAGCCAAGTGCCTTTTCACTTTACTTGCAAATGCTATCAAAAATGAAAGGAAATGACAGGAAACCCCTTGCCTACTCTATAAATTTCTTAAGTTCCTTCTCTGCCTCTTCATCACGAGTGCTTTAGACTACAGTTTGAGAGAAACGTGTACACCTAGACATGCACAGCATAAACAAGCAGGTATACTGTTGTTTTATTCTATTATAATGCAATTAACTTGAAGTGAAACTCCAGACACATCTTCATCCTGAAATGCAGCTCTGGAAATACACATTCACTGTTCAGCTTTGAAGTCTCATGCATGCGTGAAATCTTGCAAAAATGCATCCACATAAAAAAGAGGATTTTTGTGAAGCAGAGCATTTAATTATATGGAAAGCAGAAGTACCTGTTACATTCCTTCTAGAAACGCACAACGACAGTTTCACAAAACATCTTAATGAATTAACCAACCTTTTTGAGAACTCCTGATTCTTTCCACGCCATTCTATCTTCAGCACTGCATTTGACAGAAAGTGCTACCAAGGCTTGAGTATACAACAAAGTGAAGAGCACCTTTACAATGCAGGTAAAGTGTTCTGTAAAACAAACAAAGTCGTTTTATAATACCCAATAGTTTCAGCAAATATACTAATCACAGAGTCTCTAGTTATAGAAATGATGCTTCTTAAATGAAAAACAAATTCTACAGAAGCAGGACGAAAATCCAAAACATGCAAGACAAAACAAATATATTTCTGATTTTCAAAAACAATGATATGGCAGCCCTCAAGAACAGAGCAATCCAGGACAAGTATCCTTCCACTGTCCCATATGTTCATGTCAATCCTGATCAGCAGGGGCTTCCTAGTGACATGACAAAATTTTGTTTTGTCCAAAAATTGCATCAATTTAAGCTACTGATTACTAACAGCTATAAGAGACGGAGTGCTGTAGATGCAGGAAATTGCTCATCTCCCCCATGTCTTCTGGTCATGGCTAAACCATCTGGGTTACGCCAGGTCCACATGCAAGACAGACATACATCCCTCCACTTCCGGATATAGATTCAATCATAAAAGACCTGCTGCAAATCATTCTTTAATGAGATCCCATTACTGAGCCTCACTCGATATACACCTAGGTTAAAGTCCATTAGAATGTCATTTTAGAACATACACTCTTTATTTTTTTTAAAAAAAAATTCTGTAATATTTAAAGGATTGTTATTTCCTACATGAGGGTTGCAGGAGAAAGCCTCTGACATTTCTTGGGGGAAGCCAGCAACAGAGGCAAAATAAGACTTTCTAAAACCGAAAAAAGTGTGAATGCCATGGTTCTTTGAAATTAAGATAAGGTAATATTCCCTTTTTTGTCCTTTCACATTAGAGGGTATTTTCCTTATTAACATTTTACTTAACATAAATAACATTTATTTTAAAAACCCATGTAGGTCAAAGAAGCACCACCCAGTTCTTACAAAAGCGCTGACCTCCACCACAATTTTTTTCATGTAATAAAAACAAATAATTTCATAGAATCATAGAATGCTTAAGGTTGGAAGGAACCTCTAGAGATCATTTAGTCCAACGCCCCTGCACACGCAGGGTCACCTAGAGCACGTGGCACAGGACTGCGTCCAAGCAGGTTTTGAAGATCTCCAGAGAAGGAGACTCCACAACCTCTCTGGACAGCCTGTTCCAGTGCTCTGTCACTCTCACTGTTAAGAAATTTTTCCTTAAGTTCCTGTGGAACTTTTGATGCTTCAGTTTCTGGCTGTTTCCTCTAGTTCTGTCGGTGGCCACCACTGAAGAGAGGCCAGCACCATCCTCCTCACTGCCTCCCTTGAGGTACTTATAGACACTGATCAGGCCCCCTCTCAGCCTTCTCTTCTCCAGGCTGAACAGGCCCAGC
>NW_010583422.1:218812-253328 GCF_000705375.1 Tinamus guttatus | reverse complement strand
ATAGACGACATCCACCGCTCTCCCCTCATCTATCCAGCCAGTCATTCCATCATAGAAGGCTATCGGGTTAGTCAAGCATGATTTCCCCTTGGTGAATCTCCATGCTGAACTCTTGAGCACCTTCTTGTCCTCCACGTGCCTGGAGACAACGGCCAGTATGAGCCGTTCCATCACTTTTCCGGGGATGGAGGTGAGCGTAGTGTTCTTTCTTTGTGATGGGTTCAGATCAATGTTCTTCCCTGAATGAAGGGGCTGAATAGTCTAATGGAACTTTATTACCTTAATCAATGTCAGAGTGAAAAAGACACCAACATCTATGAACCATTTATAAGGTAGTTAAGGCAATTCTTAGTGCTATATCTGAAGGACAAGAGAGGAATTTTGAGTTCTCCTTTCAGAGAGACTTGTGCTTTTTTTTTTTTTTTTTTAAGAAACATGGTGTAAACTGAAAGGATTTTGAGTGCAAACAAAAAGATTTAATACAGAGAAAGCACAGGTAGCAGCAAAATCCCCATGTGAGTTCTATTCACCCCTATCACTGAGCTGCCACGTGATCCCGGACAAGCCACAGTACCATTTTATGTCTCAGCTCTGCACCAAGAATTAATGCTGGCGACATTCAGATTTGTCACCTACACAGTCATTAAAAAGCTCTAAACAAACTGTTATTGCCTGCCTTTCTGAACTGCATGCTACACCTTAGGAGAGAGAATTATTAAAAACTTTCAGTCTGCCTAATCAATTTAATAAAGCAAAAATTAAGATTTATGGCAATTTATTTCCTATTTAATGCTTCATGGATTTGAAGCAGGTATATTCTTCTTCCTGCCACTTGCCTTTTGCCTTTCAGCTGCAATGTTCACCAAATGCAAGCAAATTAAGACTTTTACTGAGTGAAAGAAAAACATGCAACTGATGTGCAGTGTTTTACAGGTTTACTATTAATTAAATGTTGTTTTTATCCTAGTAAAACGCTGTATTTTCATCATGAGTATTCTTTAATGCTTAGGTACGAACTACAAAATAAAACCCCATTGTTTGCACTTTGACTTCACCACTCGCTTTCCTCTATTTCAGATGAAGTTAATCGCACTAATTTACCCCTCTTACTAAGACCACCTTCTAAAAGTTAACTCCATAGTGCCTATTAAATATTTATTCCAATTTATATTATTTGTTGTCTCTATTGAAGCTAATGTATTACAACAGTTGTCTTCATACATTTGCCCCTATTACAAAAGACTGCTGCAATCGAAAGTCTTAAACTCAAACTAAATTACAATCTTCCACCCTTAGGCACTCAGTTCAACTTGAAGTATTGAACTGCCCCTCTGAGCTAAGACATGAAGGTCAAACAAAGAATTCTTTTCCTTTCAGTAAAAGGATGTAATAGCTTTTGCTCAGCTCTTGTAGCTTCACTGAATAGGCTGACTGATGGGGTGAGACGACAGGGGACACAGATAAGCCTGTCAAACTACAACGAAAATTTCTGCTCGGTGCCACCTTCTGCAGATAAGACATAAACATTATTTGGAACTACACAACAGACAAGCTAGGATTCTGGAAACAACCATGAATACATGTTCACATGAATAAACATATGCATATTTTTGCAACATACCCTTGTGCAATGGTTGAGGCATGGTTAAAATCTGGATAAGCAAAAGGGATGAGACATCTCTGTAAAGTACAGGAACTTCTGGCACTTCTTCCTTTATCAGCCTGGAAATAAAAGAGCCCAAAGAAAATCACTTCTGACACTGAAACCCATTTTCTCCTTTCATATTTTATTTTGCATGGTATTTTATATGGTATTACATCTGACATCAGGCTTCTAGAAGTCAAATACTTCACAAATCTCTAACAAGTCTTGATTTTAAAATCACTTAATGTTACTAATAGATTGTAGTAACTCACAAAGAAGTTACCATTTGGGTATCTGATTCTAATTATGATAATTTAAAGCTTTCCAGACTGCCTGAACTATTTATTTCTATATAAACACTCAATTAACATTCAGAATTGTGTTCCAAAATAACAAAATATACTACCTAGTAACACAGTAATTTAATTGGTTTCTCCAAGTGTGTCATTTCACAAGTATGCCATGCTATTACAACTATGAATCCTCTCATTACATTAGTTTTACTGAGATTATTCCTACTGGGAAACACTGGGATCTTCACAAGGATATTTCCATCCTCCAGCTCAGGAGGGCAGGTGCTGAAGCGATCGCTTTATCAAATGACGAAGATTTTCCATTGCAAATGTTCTTACATACACAATGATTGATTGGTGACACCACAAATAAATGCGCTCATTTTTCAAATGCAGAAATAGGTGAAGTAGGAGGTGAATATTTCATTTCGTATGAATTGGAGAAGTAAAGCTGGATCAAATGCCAAGGTTTTAGATAAGCTGCTTCACTCTACATCAAGTGCTGTTACACATCAAGCACTTAAAAACTACTCTGTCATTTGTCTGAGCAACTTCTTTATTATGACAAGGAACTGAATTTATGAAGTGTGTTTAGGATACATCCTGTAAAGCCCAACTTGTATGTGAAAGCTTGATAAATCCGACCTTACAAAAACATTTCATTCACTCCTTATGCAGCACAAAGAAAGCTAGCACAATTTCAGCTGGGCCTGAAATAATACAAAAGGAAAACAATGCATTTTATTTGTACGCCCCCTAAAAAACGGGTAGAACAAATACAATGCAGTATAAACACATGCCAAAATAAAAATGCATTGCTTGATTTTCTCCACAAGACAGACCTCTCCTCCATGCCAAGGTAACTGGGCTGGCACTGCTTTCTGTGCCAACGCCAGGGCCGTCCATGAGCTGCCATGAGGGCAGCTGCGTCCTTCTCCTCCTCCTCCCACGGAGGAATCCGCTTTTGGCCTGTGTCTTCATAACCTCTTCTTCCCCTCTTCTCCCAGCTACAGAGACTTAAATTTTTGGTCTTGTACTAACTCCAACCACTTCTGAAGTTAGAAAGTCAATAAATAATATAGAAGTTTTGAATATCAGGCCTCAGAACTGTCAGAAAGAGAAGATTCAAGACAAAAGGCTATACACAAAAACTTAGCTAACTAGGGCAAATTTACATTTTCCCTAGGATTTGTAGGATGAGAAACAGAGTCCATGAATCACAGTGTGCAGAAAGGTCAGAATAATACATGATTACTGCTGTTCATCATGAGAAAGTTGAATCATACTATCTATTCTCGCTATGCTCTAGGATAAAACCAAAAATTCCTATCTGTTCTTCTCTAAGTCACAGCAGATTTTAAGTTCCCAGATCAGTTCTGCTTACATAACCCAGGGATTTCACTGGCACTACATATATTAGGCATTCTCCCTTCTACAACCACAAGCCCAGCTCTCCCTTGCTACCCACTGCCAACCATAATAAAAATAATCTTTTTTGAAAAGATGGGTTAGTCATTCTCCCGGTTCATCATGCAGCCTGTTCCCTGCTGTACAGGCACAGCTGGAGGAGGTGCTGAGACACAGCACAAAGGAGCAGGAACTCCTGAGGCTGCTGCCGCTGTCAAAACCTCCATATCATGAAAAACATCCCGGCACTTTGGTGGTTGGTTGTTCAGTTAGTCCTGTTGCAGACAGGATCACGGTGTGTTCAAATATATACATATATATGTATGTATATATATGTGTGTGTGCATATATATATACACACACACAAATACACAGATGTATATATGCGTGTGTCTGTGCATATATGTGTGTATGTACACGCACACACACACAGAGCCTTCTGCACAAGCAAACTAAACTGCCATCATCCTACCTTCTGTCTGCCTTGGACTATCTTTGTAAAAGCAGTTTTACTTTTCTGGTTTATTAACAGTTTTTGTGGTGGTCACACATCTTTCCCATGCACATTGCTCATTCCCATCCCTGTGCTGCAGCATGCAGCCCATGTAACACTAAAACTATCACTGAAGTGATCTGGCTTGGGAACAATTCAACAGCAAAACACTTCAGTAAAAACAGCACGGGACATTTCAGTGTCCTGCTGGTGAGGCAGTTCCACCCCCTTCCGCGAGGACCTACTGCAAAGACCCTTAAAGTCTCACCCTGTCACTCTTTGCTACCCTGCTTGTCTGTCAACACAGAATCCCCCAAAATTCAGCCTTTAGAGAGATGTAACAAAATGTACACTTTTTTTTTTTTTTTTTTTAAGGTTTTCTCTTCCTGAAACTCTGGTTATTTGAACTAGTCCATTGCATTCACATCTGAGTCTAGTAATTATTGCCTCCAGCTGCTCCCTCTCTGCTCCCTGCCAGAAGTGGTTATTCCCCACTTACACCACAGTAATTGTTTATTTGATCACCCTTGAAACCAGATCTGCCCCTAGCAGAATAGTTTTTTTAACCACAGCCTGGGGAGCCACGTGTATACTAAATTTGACTTAAAGAATTGCATACAAGAAAGAATCCACAACACTCTGGTGTAAAACATCTGCTCAAAATCCACTTATTCTCCAGAGTGTAACAGTTCATTAGATGTTGCTCTTTTTCTTCTCTTTCTTAAAAAAAATCAATTATTTAGGTATTTTTTGATAGGGTATCTTCTTGCTCAAAATTTCCTTATTTCCTTGGAGTCATTTCATGACTTCTATCTTTGGCAGGTTATTTCAACTACTGAGTGATCTAGGTCCAGCTATAGATGAAGATGCTGGACAGAATAGGGACTTCAGGGGGTGTATCACCGTAAATCTGTGAAGTAGTGATAGCTAGGCCAAGCTAGAAATTGTGAGCTCTATATCTATTTTCACTCTAAATATTAATGCATTTAAACAAAGTCAGCAAAATTAAATAGGGATAGAAACACAATGTGTGAGTACTATTGTTATGTAGATAATACTCAAAGTTACAAAAGGAAAAATAAATAATGATGCAATTATCTCCTTAGAAAATGGCTTTCGACTGAAATACTAAATAGAAACAATGAGCATGTGGGTGAGAAGTTTTTTCCTTCTTTTTCAGGAAGGCAAAGATCTTGGAGAAAAAACACTCTTCTCCCTGATAACAAAGGCTTTACGTGAAGTTTACAAGCAACAAGTAAAGAGAATTGAGCACTGCTCAGTTTAACAATACTTAGCTCCTGTGACTTTGCTCATGCTGCACTGCCTAGAGTCACAATAATACAGCCAGGTCATACAGATCTTTTTCTCTCATCAATTTCTGCCAGCCTTTAATGAGAGTCTCACATACTGGGCAGGATGACGAGTCAGACTGCTTCGTTAGTCTCAACATGGCAGAGTGCTATTCGCCCCCTAAACTTCCAGCAGATTTTCTCCACCGAGCTCTTAACCTTCTTCAATTTACAGTACTCTGTCACCTTTTCATTACTCTGAGTGCTCTTTCCTGTACCTAGAAAAATACACTATTCTGGCTTTCTCAAAAGGCTCTGCGACGCCAAAAAGGGTACAACTAGATCACACTACTCATGTGACAGCAATGTTCAAGTGAAGCTACTTCAGATTTCTAATGTATAATTATAGAAACCCATCTTGTGCCATTTGGACACATTAAAAACATTATGGCTCCAACTGTCCATGAATATTCCTTCTCCTTTGCAAGTTTTTTATCTGAAAACTAAATAATAATAATAATAATAATAATAATAATAATAATAATAATAAAAAAGAGACACAGAGCAGGGTTAGAAGGTTAATGGATGTGGGTTCTTACAGATGAAGGTGGGAAAGGCATTCCAAAACATAAGCAATTGGGTACTCTGACTTCTAATGAAAAAAAAAAATCCAGTCTGATTGCATGTAGCATCTCAACAGTAACATGGCATGACAGAAGATACCTCAGGTACAACTTGTCAAACAATTCAGGTCTTTTTATAGTGCAAAATCAACTACCAAAAAATCGTCTGAAAGCCAGTGTAGGAAACAAGGCTGCTCAAATCCCTTCCCGACAGGCAATGCCTCGTGCAGAGCTGGCTGTTACATTCTTTAGCCCCATCCAAATGGTTCAAAACAAGGCCTAATCCAATCTGCAAACAAACCTGGACATGACAAATGCATAGCTCATTCCACCAAGTCTGTAAGGGCAGGAAAAAGTTCCTGGGCTTGGCAAGATATGCAGAAAATGGAACAGCTACCAAACCCAGTAAGATTTTCACAAATATCTAAAATGAGAAGTGATCAATTCCACACCCATTCTTAACTGTCAACAACCCATCAACGTGATTTTAAATTTGCTTGCTATAACCCTTGGCCAACCACACTCCAAAGTCATTTATCTTGTTCCACTGGCTTAAGTTATTTCAGGGCAGAATCACACGAAGACACAGCATCACCAGGATTTGAAGGTATGAATGCCTGATAAAGTAGTAAAGTTTTTAATCTAACCATTCAAATAATCTCAGGTGGATGGCAAGCAAAGACTTGGGTCTAAGAAAACAAACAGCAAAATCTCAAATGTAAAGTGAGCACAAACATTTCACTAACATTTCCTAACTGGCAGCTATGACTGTGGCATCACTTTCCTAGATCAAATTTTGAAACCCATGATCACAGAATCATCGAGGTTGGAAGGGACTTCTAGACGTTTTCACCCTTAGGTTCCTATAAACACACTGATAAATATGCAGCTGGAAAGATAGAATTTTCTACATCATTTCAAGCTACAAAGTGGAGAGCTTTGCTATGAAGAACATGCTCAATGTACCAAGAAATAATAATGATAAAAATGTCTATTTTTCTCTTACACTCTTGAGAAAATTAAGAAGATAACTCCTGGCAAAGTAGAGATACATTTAATTCCTTGATGCAGGTTGTACAGATGTATATGTTAATACCATAAAAGCAAACTCAAGTAAATAGCATATTTAAAATAATATGCATGATGAAATATTTTAGCTTAAAGTGGAGTTATTTCTCACCTATAATTAGACTCATGTTATTTCTCTAACAGCCAGTCATGAAATCTGCATATGCTGAAGCTCAGAAGCGGTGTATTTAAGCTTTAGCACAAAACCAGAATAGTATGCATAAAAGATACTTGATTTTTTCCCTAAATATAGATATGTAATTTTTGCAGCCCACCTTATAGAGAACTTAAGGAAGAAAGTTACTAAAAACTCCTCTGTAAAGATGTTTCATTCACAAGATAAAACTGTTATGTCATAAATTAAAATACTTGCTCTGAATTTTTATCCTGCAGCAGCTGAGTTAGTTTTCTCCAGGGATTGTATGCAGAGTCAATACTGTAGAGGCGCATGTGCATGGCCAACACATGGAACAGCTGATCTGAAAGGTGGAGAAGAAAACAAGTAATTATTATATACATTGGAGTATTTTACATTAGCTCGCCATCATTTATTTTGTAAAATCCTGCAAAGTCTTCAACTTCAAAATAGGCTGGTTATCTAGCAACATTTTTCAAAGACCCTGAAGAGAAGTAGGTTTTCTACAGGAGCCAGTGTATGCATGCACATGAATAACGACACGCTTTTTTTTCCTCTACAGAATTTTTGAAGAAAGGTTTTTCACAGAGCTACAGATCTCTGATATGTTAATTATGGTAAAACACCAGATCCTTATATTTAACTACAGGTCTTTTCAACCTTCCTGTTTCATATGTCGTTACACTGCTAAGGGTCCAGGCCAGCTTTCTTTCTCTTTCTAGTCCGTACAAGGAGCCATATTTTGCTAAGTATCTGGTCTGAAAGGAGACTAACACGTTTGTAAAATACAACTTTTATTCCTTTCTCACACAGAGGTAGTTCTGCACTCAACATACCTGAAGCTAAACTAAAGTTGCTAAAAGTTCTGGTCTACAGCAGGACCGTTCCAGGCCCTCATCCCTCAAAGGTTTTTCCTTTCACCTTCACAAGGGTATTTTGTAGCTAACTTTAGGAACAGAAAAAGCAGATCTTCCAAAACAATGACACCAAAGCCACAATGGTCTTCATAATGGCATAGCTTTACCCACATAACCTGCGGCGCAAATCTATTGATACTCATCAATCCAAAAGCATCTGCATATCCTTTGTGTCAAAAAGATCAAACACTGAAATGATTTCAATTGATTTTCACAATTAATGAAATTCTAACTTTTCTGTGAATCATAGAACCAACACGAAGGTAACATCTAGTCTTCCTCTGCACTCCTAAGCAAGTCACGAAGTAGGGCACAATCTACACTTATAGCATCTTCAGAGAAGCATGTATGACAAGAACCTCAGACTTCACTTTTTCTGTGCTCATTGTACAGTAACAGTCTAGGCAGAAATGTGTATTTTTCTCTTCATATATTCATATTAAAACCATTCAAAAATATTATCGTCCACAATTTTGCTCACTTTTTTCCCTCCCGACATACATTCGTTTCCCTTGCTCAGTTCTTCTATGAGACTCCCCCCACACTTTTTATTTTAGCATTTCCCCTTAGCACCTTGCCTTCTCCTTTTATTCTTTCAACTGATCCCTTTGCTTAATCTCTTCTTTCTCCAGCCCACTCACTCAACCTACACTTGCTTAGAGGTCCTCATTTTTAAGTAGAAATAGCAGCTATTAATTTATTTTCCATAAATAGAAAATTACTCAGAGGTATGCAGTGGCCAAAAAAAGTCGCATGATGAAGTCAGCTGACTGCCAGAGCCTGAGGGCTGTAATTAGCTCCTGGGGTTTGTAAAATAATTGAAGATGTAGATGGCATTGGAATTGATTGCTGTCACCTGCTTTCTGAATAAAAACAGTCAATGAGGACAAAATAAGTCATCTTTTCTCTTGGCAAGAGATTCTAACAAAAAAAAAATTGCTTTGCTCATGAACTTCAGAACCCTAAAAGGATACCGATTTTCACAGAACTATATTGCTTCTTCTTCTTTTTTATTATTTAAATGAAAGTCATGAAAGTACTTCTTCCTCATTTATTTTGTTACTAAAAAAAGTCAGTCTTTTCTAAATTGCTCCTTCCTCCAAAAAGGACAACTATGTAAAAAAAAGTGTAGCATAATTAATTAACTTTCTGTTTCTATAATAGCTGTTTTCCTAAGCTTTTATTTATTACAAGATTAAGCAGGCAAGTATCGAATTCTAGCACTACAAAGTTTACTTGTAACTCTGTAACATTTGTGGGGTCAAGACACATTCCAATATTGATCAAATTTGAACAGAAAATTTAGTTTATCAATCTTGGAGGACGATCTTCTATTTTGTGTTATGGAGACTGCAATCTTAGTGCACATAAATGTAAACCTTGGAAACAGATAATAAGACGTGGTTATAGTGACCTTTTATAGAACTCTTTATAATTTGATTTCAAAATATTATCTAAATCAACACAGCACAGTCATGCACTTGTTTCTAGACCCTGAGAAACAAAGGAATAACATTGCCCCCTAATGGGAACACAGTAACAAAAAGCTGCCCAATAGCTGTAACCTTTTACGTCAGTAAAATTAAATAGCAATATTCTGAAATGTAAGCATAAAGCATCTCCTCCTCTTATCTGATACACCATTTAAAAGTTTGTACTTTATTATTTCTATCTTCTACTTATTTCTGTTAATAATTTCACATTATTAGGGACGAGCTGCATCCAGTTGAATTGAATAAAATTAAAATCTCAACCACTCAGTGCTGCAAGGCATCAGAATTCTGCCAGGATTCTAAAATGTAGACATTGAAGTATTGGGTTTTAATAGAGTTTTGTATGACTCAAAGATAACCTACACTGAAGCATCTCGGATGTCCTTTGCCTTCACAGAATACACATAAGCTCATATTCTAAAAAATGTTTAGTAGCACCACCAAGATTCACCAGTTACACAGCAGCTTTAACTTGATTCATATTAGGTTTCTCCAATTCCATTTCTAAAAGTATCAAAATAAATCCATAAACCCACAGAGCGCTGCTGGCTCTTGGTTCATTCTTTCCTCTGGTTCCCAGAGCAGTTCAGCTTTCAGGGTCATTCCTTTGTCAGAGGGGAGCTGTGACCCAAACCCGTCCTTTCCAAGGAGCAGCTGAAAGAATGAGACACTACCTCTGTGCTGGGCCTGAGGCTGTATGAGAAGTGTTCTCGTGTATCCCCTCTCCTAACAAACATGGAGAGCGGGTATTTGGTCTATATATCCACACTGCCTGCACGAAGAACTGCAGTTGCATTCTTCACTTCCTTATAGATGTCAATAAAGCACTAAACAATCTGCTATCCCAACACGCGTAAGCAGGAGGATTGGAGGCAATTTCATGGCCCTTCCACATTTATCAGAGTATGCACAGGACAAGAGAAAGCCAATTCCAAAAAATGACCAGATAGGGATTTGATAGGTGAATGGCAAAATTTAATCAAACTCTGTGCTGAACTTAGAAAATGAGTATTTCAAGCAGCTCATCTCACTTGTAAACTTGATCTGCTATTCTCCAACGTGATCTTGAAATTCACTTTTTTGTTTCTTTGATTGGTTTCTCGACCATAAAAAAAAAAATGAAATTATCAAAGCTGAAATCAGAGGATTGTTTTTTTTAGCAAGTTCCACTTACACAGTGTGTAACAATGGGCTGCAATAATGATGAGAAAGACGACTAACAGGTTAGCTGACTCTCTTATTTTGCATGCAAAAGTCCAGATGACATTTTTGGTTTGCATTTTGCAAGTATGTAAATAGCACACAACCACTATCTTGAAAATATTGTGGTCCAGTCTATTTTGAGCCAGTCATCTCTTTTCTGATTCTAGAAATTAGTATTCAAGGCTACAACGTCAAAAACAACAAAGCTTAGTGAAAGAGCAGCTCGCTGCAAGTGCAAAGATCCTCGTCCCAACTGTTCTGTGAAGAGCTTGACACACAAAAGACATTATCTCCTTTTTCTCTTTCAAAGTCTGTTGGAACTATGAAGAAGAAAGTAGATCATGTGAAGAAGCACTTGATACAAGCAGATAGGAATTGTTTTTAAATAGGAGATTCAGGAATACTTTGTCCTTTATAGGGCTTTTATAGTCCACTTAGCAACAGCAGCTACGAAGATCTGCTGACAGCACCTTCTCATTCATCAGTGATCCAGCAGATTAGAATCAGTTAAAAAAAATTTGAAGGCTAGGAAAAGCTTCTTAAGACATTAAGAGATGAATAATCTTTATAAAATCTTGAGTCTTAATTGCTGATGAGGCAGTTAATTATCCTCTGCACCAAACTTGCCACTGTAAGAGCATATCTTCAGTAATTAAATTTTCCTTTTCTTTAAGGATTGCATCTTCTACCCTCTCCCTTTATTTCTCTTTCTTGGATATGAATGGCATGTCAAGCTTCCTGGGAAACAGTTGGGACCCTCTGTTGTTGAGAAAGATTGCTTTTTCAAAGGTAGGTTGAACAGATGCCACCAAAGACCTACAGATTGCCAGCTCCTAACCAGAAAAATGGTAGCATCAAACACCCCCCACAGATGACCAGTAACAACGCACATGTCAGCAAGTACCTTCACAAAAACCACTGCATGAAAGGAAAAACACACTACTGGAAACCAGTAATGTCTATTTTCTTCAGTCATTGCACAAAACTAGTTAGCAAACTCTGCAAACATATCCATGAGTAGATTACAGGAAGGATATGGCTGCACTGAACAAATTATGAAAGAATTAGCTTTTTCTTCCCACAGGAGTCAACCATACTTATTAGTTTCATATGTCATCAGCTGTAATGATAAAAATGGAGGCAACCATAAAAATCAGTATGGTTAGAAAATTTGATATAGAAGGAACATACAATTATTGGATGTCGGAATTATTACCTGGAAACATGAGATGAGCAAGACCTTGGAGTCTAAAACTTGTATTATCCTTAAAATGGGACTCTATTTTGTAATAGGCTCTATTTGCACTTTTTCACTGCATACCGTATAGTAACGCTCAGACACACACACACACAACTTAAAATGGCAATTTTACGGCCAAGTTTTCTTCATCATTCTTGTCACACAGACTCAGTCACTGACACTAACAGCTCCATTAATCATTCTTAATTTTGCTTCCCCAGAGCAGCTGCCCTCCTGGCGCAATCTACTCAAACAGCTCTTGACCTATTTGTTCCCCTCGTCTCCACTGACGCTTGCTGCTGTAGCAGCTCACCTGGGACAACATGTTCCATTTTCTGCAGTATCTAACCACCAAACTTAACAGTTGTTACACGACTACCACCGACTGGGGTGCTTAATCACAAGAGAGACACCTCACTATCTCAGACATGGGAAAAGCGAAGAAGCAGGTGGGGTTTACATTAATTGAGCTGTACCTGGAAAGAATCACGTGTAAAATATAAAAACAGCTTAACGCTGCATTAAGACAAGAGAATTGCATATATGTTATAGAGACTACAAGAAATTTTAAATCATTAGAAAATAAAGAGGTTGAAGATATATTTAAGCAAAACTGCAAAATCAAACCAAAACCAAAAAACTTCTGAAAAAAAGACATGAATATGAAAAGGTAAAATAGAAGAAATACCCAAAGAAGAAATACTACAGAAGAAATACCTAGAGAACTGCATTTTTTTTCCTATAAATGAATCTAAATATGTATGGAAAGGGCAATGAAAAAATAAGCTAATTTAATTATACAACCAATTAGTTAAACCTGCTATAGAAGGAAAAGTAATTTTGTTGTTAGTCATAATTAGCTTACCTTCTCAAGCTAAATATACTAATACTAAATGGAAGTAGAGTCTGCCAAATATGTTCTAGAAGCACCTGTAGTTACCTTACATTAAAAATAAGTCTATTTTATGGCAGGATTCCAAAATGTAGACACTTAAGTGCTTAAAATGACGACTGGGTTGGCTTGTTATTCAAACTTTGCACAAAAAATGCTGTATACACAGCAAGGGAATGTTATAACAATGCACAGATTACATTTATGTTTCCAGATAGTTTAAAGCAACAACACATTCATATACACAGTGCCTTTCATCTGAAAGTTTTAAAGGTCTTCTTAAATTTTTCTAAAATGCAAGTTAGATATTAAAAATACCAACATGACTGATTTTAGATCTAAATTGGAAAATTTAGAACTCTACTCACCAGGGTGCCAAAGAGCATGCACATGATTTTGAAATGCTGTCTCTACCCTTTTATGAGAAATATTCATTATAAATCTTGAAATAATGCAAGAGCAACAGGAAAAAAAAACAAGTTTCAGGAACAGCACACCCAGGAAACAAAATCATATAACAGTTTAAGAAAGAAATAGAAAAATATTATAGTAGAGAAAAAAAAAGAGAGACCTCAATACATTATAGGTGAAAATCTAATTAAGAAATGTTGCCACATTTTCAAAAATGTTTCACACAATTTTGAGTTATACTGAAATACTCCAACTGGTGCAAACTAGGCCCTAGCATACGGAAAAGCACAAATCATAGGGAAATCAAAATTACTTTTGACTAAATACACACAAAATCTGAAAACAAAGATTTCTAAAAAAGTTATTTTTACTGGGCTATTTCCTTCTTTCCATAGATAACTAATGCAGTTACAATAATGAGATTATTAAGGTCAAAAGGTGGCCTACATTCTCACAACACAAAGTATTCAATTCTCCCAGTCAGATTTTAAGAAGCTAGCACTTAATCTTAAGTAACCAGTAAAATTCCTTTAAGATTTCATTTTGCAAAAGAGAGGGAGTCTATACTAAAATTGCATGAATTCTGCCACATACCACCAGAGAATCTTTATCTTTTATCTTTCTGCAAGTTCATCTTGTTCCAGCAACTTATTCTGACGAACAGATACACTGGTGGTTCTTATTTTATTTCATTTTTTTTAAGCCTTAAGATGTGTTTCCCCCCCCCACACACACACACCATCAAAACTTCAAAATATCCAAACTTGTGGAGATCTTGTATGGCCATTAAAATCACGTGAAGACACAGGTAACTTACTTTCAAAGAAAGGTCTTTACAAAGTATTTACACTTACACTTTTTCAAATGCTTTCCAACTTTAAATGAAATCTCTGCCCCGAAATTTTTAGTTGATCACACAATTCAGAACATGGCGCAAGTGACAAAATTAAAGCTGTACTAATAATACTGAATTTATTTGCATTCACAAAGTGATTTAATCCCTTTTACTATTTAATCCTATAATTTTTCATATACATTGCTCAAGGATTAATTTTGCTTTTCTGGAAGGAGAGAACTAACAATGATGGGGACAGACGAGGTGCAGCAGGGGTTTTAAAGAACCCTTCCCAAAACAGCAGGACCAACCGAGTCAGCTGAACCACATCTGCTGACAGCACCAGAGCGGACACGGATGGGATGGAGTGGACACCAGCACAGCACAGAATGGGAGTTACTGGGGCCTCCTCGCCTCAGATGGTGGAGAAAGCATCTCCCATGACCACGCACCATTGCTTTTTAATGCAGTGCAAGCCCAACTTCAACATGCATTACTGTTGGTATTATTCTGATAGGCTTCCCAAATTTTCTCAAGGAAGGAAAATACATGTTCCTAACAAATATTCAAATGAAAGATTTAAAGATTTCATGTTAACAAATAATTTGAAGACCTACATGAAGTGCTAACAAATAACACTTCAACTAGAAGTGCTTTATTTGCCAAAAACTCACAATTTGTTGTGAACAATGGAGATCTGAGAATCTGCACTGAAAAACATTGCAAAACCCTGGTCAGAGAAAAATCTAGTAGATTAAAGATATGCATCCTCAAGAGGTCCCAGGGTTAAAAACATGCAGCTAAAATGAGTTTCATTAGTACCTTAAGAGACAAATTGCTTTATATGTATTAGCAATAACTAGGGTGAAACAAAGCTTTCCCAGCTTTACCGAAAAATCTGTTTTAACCTTAAAATACTTACAGTTCTGCTCATAAAAACATGAGGTTATTAAAAAACATTACATGGATAATAAGACATTTGTTTTCTAAACAGATTATAATCACAATACACAAATAGTTCTACGAATTTGCATAAATTAATGTCGGATTTGTCAAATTATAATGAAAATGAAGATGCAGTATGACAAAAGAAAGGTCCCTAAAAGAAAAAAAGGTTGAGATTATTTAGGAAATGCTAGATGTTATGAGAAAATAAACATCTTCACTCAATTATCTAATAATTTACATTGCACTTAATAAAACTTACTTAAACATGATCTTTTCCCAGCTGTGCTTGCACCACCTGAACATAAATTGCCTCCTCGATGGACCAGCTCAAGTTCCAAGTTTGTTCTGCACAAAAAAATATAACACTGCTGAATGGAATGGCATTAATTCAAGCTTCTATGGACATGAAAGAGTCACCACAAACTCCCAGCATATACTAAAGGAAAGAATACTGCAAACAAATCATTAGTGTTAGATGTTTCTAAAATATGACTCCAAAAAAAATAAACAGTATCAAGGTACAGCCATTCGTGATTTAAAATTATTTGATCAGTAACCATTGTGTAAGAGGACTGGTAGAGTCATGACTGAGGTAAAAATAAATGTTAATTTTGAGGCCTTTTTCTGTATGCATATGTAGTTCTCAAAAGACAAGTAATTTCACGTGCAAATCTGCAAAGACAACACAAAACTCAGTTCAAATTGATTAAAAACATAACCACTTAAAGAGCGTTCTCTTGAACAACAGGAATTTTGTTTTGCTTTAAACAAACAGGCAGCAGAATGGACAAGCCCTTGAGTAACTAAATATGAAAATATTTTAAATTATTCTGAAAGCATTGACTTCTATTGGTAGTTTAGCTACTGCAAACCTTGGAGGTAAATTCTGAATGAACACCGGTATAGCTCATTAGTAAGATGCTCTATTCCTGAGTATTCCTGTAAGCTGATACTTAGATACCATTGTTCAGGCCAAATTCAATAGCTTAGTTTGATTTTGGAATTGCATGTTTCAGTACTACGTTATCATTTACCCCTAAGACTTGGGCAAACAATTATGTTTTCTGAGAGTTTATTTTAACAACTGAACATTCCTGTAATTAAAGATTAAAGAGTAAAAACCTGCTATTCTGAAAAATTATTTGGTTAATTTTATCCAAACTGTAAAGCTCAGTTTTAGACATAATTTATCCAGCAGTTTAAAAAGAGACAATCAACACTACTGTCAGCATAGTGTGACCAAATATTTATTATGATCTACTCTAGAGTTTTATTAAATCCAAGGTAAGTACACACATATAGATATATATTAAAGAAAAACTACAGGATGACTATTTTATTAAAAATAAAATATTTTAAAAGACTTCTCCTCCATCTCTTTGAGCAAATACTTCATTTTTGATATTCAGTATTTGCTAAGATACTTTCATATGCTTCTAAAATAGCAACATTTCAGAATATTACTATCCCTAAGTTTGCAGCTTATGCCACCCATTTCTGAAGGAATGCTTTAATCCTCTCTACTCAGAAAAAAGGCAATTTAACACTGATAATGTGCCTGCTCAGAGCTCCATCTGGTTGCTGCTGATAAGGGCATCTGTGTGACAGGGGAATTTTCCACTCTTCAAGCGATTTGCAGTGCTTACTGAACTTCTAAAAATCTACCAGCAAGGAAGCAGGGACAGGGATTTCATATTAGTAGACAAAATAGCAACTGTAGATCAGCATGTGCTAGTTCATCTGGGGAATACAAATGAAACCAGTGTATATTATTTCTATAAAGCTTCTGATAACTAATTTGTAGAATAAAATTAACAGCAACCTTTATGAAAACCAAGAAAATTAAGATTTAATCAAAACACTACCTGAATTTCTATGAGCTATTTTAGATGTAGAATTTTCAATTTCCCTTTCACCAAGACGTGTATACTACTTCACAAAACAAAACTCAAGGACAATCGGACAAAATTCTTCTGGATGCCTATGAAGTGCCACACAGTATTACTCTTCACTAGAGGGAATGTAAGGAGAGAGATTTCTGACAACATATTCCCTCACACACTGCATACTCATACTCCCTTCCCACATTTCCTTATTGCTCCAAGCACCTCGAAGGCAGAAGCTTATAGCTCAGTTGTCTTGAAAATATAAATATTAACCCTCTCCTCTATGGCATCTTCATAACAAACTTTGGGATGACAGTGTGCAGTGGGAAGTCCTCCCACTCCTAGAAACTGGAACACTTTCCCTTTATAAGGAGCATGTTTTACATCAGACACTGCTTAAAATCATTTTTGAAAGACACAAACATATCTCCTCCCTATTCAAGATCCCTTTTGCCTTGAGCCTCTGATGAAGGCTCTAGCACCACTCGCCCTGATGAACAGAAGAAAAGCAGAGTTCTCGGTGCCCGTTCTCTTGTTGCTAAAAGGATAACAGGGGCACCTGACAAAAGTGGATCCCAGAGTGATCCCTGAGAGTATCCTTCACTACCTCAGCTCTCTGAAAATGAAGGACGGAGGAGAAAGATAATCGATTTAGGAATGACTGTTTCCTCTATCTATACATTTTTGTGCTATTCACTGTAACAGTGTCACCTGGCTTAACCTTCCTCATCCATGAAAAGACAATAGAGGAGAAAGGATGGATTTTGCTTAGCTATACAGATGCCTGATCCAAAACCAGACCTATTTCAGCCTACTTTGATTGGCTTTCAATCCAAGATTCAATCCAGATATGCTTGGAAATCTGGAAAGAGAAACTTTTGCATGTTTATCAGAATTCATTAACAGAACAGCATGGGAGCAGGTAAAACAGCAATACCCTTGTCACGAAGTAAAAATATTTGGAGGGACCTCCTCATTCCACAGGAAGTAAAGTTCACACTATCTTTTGCATTTCACTTTACAAAGACAGCACGTACACCAAAGTACAAATATTGAGACACAGGCTAGGAAAGGGCAGCAATGTTTTTGAATTAGTCTATAGGTAGCTGACAACAAAACAAAGGCTTTGTGTACACGGCCAGCTAACACAAAAGATCCATTGCTATACAGTGCAGAAAGAGTCCTCGAAGAGACACTGCCACAAAATGACAGTCGTCAACGCTCTGAATTATTATACTCTAAATGTGGAGCTATTAAAACTAGGAACACATGATTTGCAAATGACACATTGCTAATCCTGTTCATGTCAGTAAATTCAAGGAGGGACACATAGGAAATGGGTATAAATTTATAAAAGGTAGGAGACCAGGAAAAGGGAGAGTTAGCCAAATACCTGCTGCGCACACAAATCAAGATGCAAGGACCCTGAATGACCTTTTTTGGTAGGAAAAGAGACAGGGCCACCTCTCCCAGGGGCTAATTTCTTTCCTCTGCTACCAATGACATCTGTCTGGGCAGCAAAAGTGCAGTAAGAGCAGCAAATTCCTACTTTCCTGAAGCAGAAAGGATAAACTGCTGCAAGCCACTCCATATTGTTTAATCAATAGTGCTCTCATTTCAACCTGCAAAACACCTTCCAAAACTTGTCAGCAGCTATAAACTAGCATCTTTTGAGAAGACCATAAACCATGTCATTTTCTGATTGAAAAGCAAGCACAACTTATTAATATATAAAGATAAATGGTATTTAACATTAATTGACCCTGGCAATTAGCAAGTGAATTAAAAATATCATTAGGCTAACTAGAAAGGCCTATTTAGACAGGGACTACTTATCATCCTGACCACTTATCTATATATTAGATTAAATATGAGGAGGGAACAGGAAGATATCATTACCACAGAAACACTGAGGATGGAAATAAGGAAGAAACATCAGGCAGGCTGAATCACAGGAATAAACCTGCAGTTCTTATGCAGTTTCTAAGTCTGCAAATCTGGACTGCTGAAGGGGAGAGGCAAAAAAAAAAACCAAAAAGAATTGTTTTGTAAAAGCTTAAAAGCTCTGCCAATGATCTTCTCAAGCGATCTTATGATTTATGGTAACAATATGCAAGACTGGATCCCAAATCTTAAGTCTTGCCAGCATGGACAAGCAGGAAATAGCTGATATTGGTCTAATCTAACAAGAGGAGGTCAACAGTGAGCGTGGGTCACGTCCTAGTCTTAGCGGCCACTCACACAGTGCAAGAAGAAATGAGATGCTGTTCTGATTTGAGAGTTTTAATTCTCAGAAGAAACAAAACAAGCATTTGGGGCTTAAATGTCAGTGTAAAAAAAAAAATCTATATTTAATTTATGTATAGTTACCATCTTTTTCTGTGCAACACATTCTCATGTTTAATTGTTTTCACAAAGAAGAATTTTAGCAATTACTGGTATCTTTACCGTTTTCACAACATTATAGATACATCTTTGAAAGGAAATTGTATGAATTAAGAAAATATTTACACAGTAGTTTTAATGTTTGGAGTTAAAAATGCAACTAGTGCAGAAGAAGATGAAATTGAAAGCTAATATGTACATAGTGCTTCATTAACAAATGATATTCATTTTCTGTTTTCCATATAATACCTAAAGCTCTATTTATAACTAACTTTAGTAGTGGTCTCTCTGCTGCACAATTGCTCTACAAACGTGTTTAGATATTTTAGATAATTTTTACATGGTACTAAGGTACACCATGAATATATCGTTACCAGAAAGTACTTTAATTTAGAACCAAACGAATATTCCTATTCTTTACGGTAACATACCTTGTATGCAAATACCTATGATGATTTCATGTAATTAAAAAGAACTGTGATTACATTTCTATTGCAAGACTATTAATGTAACTATTGAAATTATTATTAGTTATGTCTGCAATATTTATATGCACTATTTATATATATCATTAGTAGATAGTAGAGTTTCACATTGCTATAAAATATACTCAAAATAAACATACTAGCATAAATATATTAATCTAAATACCAGGATTCTGCAAGTAATATAATAGCTGAAGAAACTACAGACCCACAGCAACTAGAGTGTATGAAACCATTGTCAAAAATGCTTTGCAGACAAAAATGTCTTGCAGTTTCTCTGCAGTCAGCTCCTTCCCTGTGGGCCTTAATAACAAAGGTTTCGGAAGATTATTTGTGTGATGAGTATTTCAGTTGCTCTTTTGGAAAAACCCTGCATTACAGTAAATCTTAACAGATTAACCATTCGGTGCAACTTGAAATAAATGGTACAGATTGAGGGAGGCAGGGCATACCTTTCTTCAAGATGGGGTCTGCAACCCTGAGAGCAGCACAACTGGAATCTAATATTATAGTGAAGATGCTGGTAGCTTTGTTGCTGTTAGAACTTGTCTTAAACATATGAGGAAAGTGCCGTGGTTGTTGATACAGAATAGGATCATTCTCTGATCACCAAGTAAACAAAACCAATGCTTGATGGAGGGACTAAAAACACCCTGTGATTTTAAACCTACCAATACAGCAACAATATAGAAATGATTTCATTCTGCTGGTTAACAGTGGAGAAGACTTAACAGTTTGGGAAAGGCAGGCAGAAAGAGAAACGCAACATAAAATTCTGATAAACAGAAATCAAAATCTTTAAAAGGAAGAAAACCAAATAAGGAGCAGCCCAGCTGCTCTCCAACTTTTGTGCTACTTGAAAATGCTAAAAATGAAATGTCTGAGAAATCATTCTCTTTCATAGCACTATGTATGAAAGTCAGAAAATATAACCTTGATATAACCTTTGGGACTAATTTTTTTTTTTTTTGAGAGAGAGAGAGAGAGAGAGACTGCAATACTCATACAACATTAAATAAATTAAACGTAATCTTGTTAGTAATAAACTCAAAAGAAGCAATAAAGAAAAGAATATATAAACTGACCTGGCTACAGAATACATAAATAGAAAATCATTGTCAGGTGATCCAGGACTCTTGCTATAGTCTGTATACTTCTTCTGTGTAGTACTTTTTATATCTTTCATTACAGACTCCATTTCTTTACTGAGATTGGTCTCAGACTATGAATAAAGATATGAAAAAGATTAGTTAATACTACCTGAAAAAATGCAATGGCTGATCACAAAGCTTTCATATTTATAAATGTAAGCTTTATAAATGAATCGTACTTTCATATTTATAAAAATACATTTGAAGATTAGGAAAAAACATGTATTAGAAGCCAATAGTCTCTGCCTCACAGAAATTTTATAGTATTCTAAAAGTAATTTGGATTTGTTTTGAATAATAAAGTTCCTGTCTTTTTCCATCTCAAGTTTAAGATTCTTCAGCTTACTTTATTTTAGCATGTATTTCCATTGCACGAAAACACAGAAGGAACACAAAGTGTTTTGCTCAAAAAAAAAAAAAAAAAAAAAAAAATTACTTTGAAATACTGGAGCTAAAGTATCCACTGACACTGGAAGGGTAGTTGAATTTAAGAGAAATAATTATATAGTTCTGAAAGACCTCAGGAAGCTTTTTAACACATAAGTGGGTGGATGCAAAATGCTCTTTCAGTTAATCCATATCTTAATATATTTTTAATAGACAGCCTTTAATCACCTTCCAGTCAGAAATATATTGGTATTTTTACATTGT
Source organism: Tinamus guttatus (assembly GCF_000705375.1). The sequence goes on along the minus strand of NW_010583422.1, from coordinate 231,877 downwards.
AAAGAAGTGACAGATGGGTTTTATGTTATATGACTCAAATCAACGTAAATTATCATGGAGTTAAGCTGAAAGTGTACTTCATATAAATTTAGATGAATTACACTTTTGCCATAGCTGTCTTTGATTTATTTTAATAGGTAATACAACAAAAGCTGTAAAACATTACAAATATTTTGATTTAAAAATAGTATGCTACCTTTCAAATAGAAAGAAGAAGAAATGAAGTTTCACGGACTGCAAGGTTTCTAAAAGGTCACAAAATGCAACATAATTTAAAACTGAAAGGTAGAGACAAATTAACAAGGATCTTTCTGCCTTACACTGATGCTTACTGGGAAAGTCCCCAGCTGTTCTTGAAGCTCTTCCACCTCTCGCACAAGATCTTGCATGCTCTTGTTACTATGACTTTGCCAAAGGCTTCTTTCGACATTGTTTCCGGGATAACAAGGAAGAACACTGTTAGCAAATTGCCTACAGAGGGGACAGGTAAATTCCCCTTTGTCCACAGAAAAACCCTGCAGGACCTGGTCATTCTAAAAACAAACAAACAAAAAAACAGAACAAAACAAGGTGTAAGTTAAATTTACTGAGGATGAAAACTTGTTCCTTTATATTTCTGGAAAAAAAAAAAAAAAAAAAAAAACAGATAAACTCCCCCAACTATGAAGAAATCATACCCCCAGTTTAGTGAAAGAGCTCTAACTACCACCAATTACAAAACGGTCCAAGTCACTTAATTTTCAAGTATTCTTCACTGTCAATACCTATCCCATAATAAACTAGAAAATACTTGAATAGGATATTCTGAATAGTTTGCTTCCTGTAAAGTTTGAGACTCCCTTAAAAGTCTTCTCATTTGTCAAAAGGTATTTTATTTCCAGTCTCAAGAAGTATTTGAAGATATTTCTCAGGAGAGGCACAGGTGGAAACCCTGATCACGCAGCCACTGGAGGGCAACTACTTGCTGCATTATCACGAAGGACTGAAAAATGGACCCAGCAGCATCTAGCTGGGGAGCAGGGGACGCCATCAGAGCGCTCCTGTCGCTGGCGAGCCACCTCGCTTCAGCTCCAGGAAACACCTCAGCAGTTTCCCACTCTGAGGAGAGAACGACTGCTGAGGTAGCACCGACTGCAATTTAATCTTCAAATCATCACCCTGATGCCAAGGCATTCTGGTAATCCAGCTACATACATTCCTCTACAGTTTTCTTCTTAAATTCCTCACTCATTTCTAATGTACATTAATCGTGAAAATAGGAATCTGTGAAACAGAAGTGCAAAAAGCAAGAAATGTTTTATCTGCATGTGCTTGCCAGAGAAATCATAATTCCATTTTTAAAGAATGGGATTAACTTATTAAAACATTTTTCCAATATATCAGAATATCTGAGAACAGGATAGTGTTGTTAATAACGCCAAGACTTAATAAGAAAAAGCTAATATCTGCAGTACTGGAAAGGTAACAAAAACACCTTGCATATTCATGTAAAACATGAGAAATCCCCAAACTCCCTGTCACTGAATCAAACAGCATAGATCCATTGACTTTATTAGCAACAGTTCAGATTCCAATAATAATAAAATCTTGAATTTTACTTACCCGCAAGGATTCCATGTAAGATTTATGACAATCTATGTGTAAAGTATGACCACACGTTTGTACATAAACACCTCCTTCCCAACCTATTGATACTGCTTGCAGACAGGAACTCTGTAAAAACGATCCCCCCAAACAAAAACAATATGAAAAAAAAATGGTTGAGATATTTGCCACAATTCATTTTGATTTTTTTTTTTGCTAGGCAATATAAAAATACATACTGTGGGAATAAAGGGGTTTTGTTTGTTTGTTTTTGACATTTGCCTTATATGATCAGATTTCTTCCAGTTAAGCTTGTGTGCAGTCCTACACACTCCACCACCTGAGGTAACACATTACATCAGTGCTAGAACAAATATTTCTTTAAAGAACTTTGTGTATTATTACACAAAGAAGGTCATTGTGACTGCACCATCTTTTCCAGTAACACAAGCTTACCTTCCCCACATACAATGGCAACGTGCTCCAACACATTTCACTCAGTTGCACCCGCAACAAGTAGATTATTATGAATATCCAGCTCTGATATTAGCTTTTCTGAGGATGCTCGAGCAGGCTGCCTTTGCCTGCCTGTCAGCCAGTCTTAACGAACTCCAGCTACACTACAAGACACACTCCTATTTGCCATTAACTTGATACTTGTAATGTTTTAGAAGACTTTCAAATCAATGATCTTGACAAGAAAAATCTTCTGCTTTTTACTGGCTCCTGGCATGATTTGGTGGAGAGACTGCACTGTTAATAAGGCATCGACATATAACGTACCAGAACCGCCCTACAAGGCAACTGTCTCCTTTGGGAAGAGCCCTGTAGTTACTGCATGTACTAAATGGGGCTAGTTGCTAGCACTGTTTTTAAAATCGCATTTAGACAATTGAAATTCTATTGCATCTTCTGAGATGCAAACCTAATAGGAAACACCAGACTCACGAACTTGGATGAAACTTGGATTGAAGGACCTTTAGTGAAATCACTGTACAGTGAATACTCTGGATCTAGCAAGCTGGGGAGACTTGGGTTAGATAGGGAAGGATGGAGATTTGAACAGAATGGAAGGGAAAAGGGTGAAAATATGAGGAAACAATGCTAAAAATGCTTTATCCCTTCTCTGCACTGGAGATACAGAAGGTGGAAAATAGAAGCTCATCCTCGTGTGTCTGAGTAGGTTGGTCTATGTCCCACCAAACAACCTGCCTGAGGAAAAGTGCAAAAGAATTACTCCCTTTCCCAAGTATCAATAATTTATGTTTTTCTCCAAGCTGTTCCAAAATTATTGCTTTCCAGCTGCCCTCCCTTTCTGAGGGTAACATTCACAGTAATGCTAAAAACAGCTCCATCATAGATTTGTCTTCAGCCACTGTGCTGGGGAACACATTGTAAGGAGCTTAAGCAGCCAAGGTTGGCTCTCTAGGTGACATTTGGGATGTTACTACATGGATCTGAACCTCTGCAAAAAATCCCCTACTGAATGCTACTGAAGTAGAAACTCAGAAGCAGGCCATGTGCCGCTAACATGCCTGGGGGAAAAAGGCTATAAGACTGTCTCAAGTTATTGGCTAGAGAGTGATTCTGTAATGTGTGATTTGGAAAATGGCCCAATCCATCTAGCATATGAAGTTTTATCCCCTAATCATCAGTCAAACCTTTCAATTTAAAAAAATGGTACCTTTCAGTGATTTCTTTTCTTTTAATGGGCAAAACCACCATTCTCTGACTACAAATACATCAAACTTCAGCCAAGAAAGGGTGAGAGAGGCTTCTCAATGGAAAAAAAAATGGCTCATTTTGCCTAGCCTGTATTTAGTATTTAGGTTTTGAAGTGTTGTTCATTCTTCAACTAGAAGAAGCTAGATCATATTTGATAACCTAAAATGTTCACAACTAAGTAAAATTATTCTCTTGTCTCCTGAAATTTGTATTTCTTTTTACAGGAAGGACACTTACTGTGAAGGACACAGTTGATAAATAAAAGGACTTATTGCTTAGCTCAGCTGAACAAGCCACTCAAGACACTAGCAGATGTTTCCATTTCTATGCCAAAAGAAATTTAAGGATTACTTCTTTCATGCAGAGATTTTTTTTTTCTTTCAAGTACAGTCATGACCTGGAAACCTGAAAGCTGAAATAGCTAATTCAAAGAGTGTTTAAATCAGGATGGAATTATTCAAAACACAACGTGTTTGGTTGCTGCATTACAGTGTCTTTCAGATTAGTCTGCTGTTAGGGGTTTTGCACAGAAAGATGCATCTCAGTAAGATGAAGTTTCTGAACAACATCTGTTTTTCATTAGCACTCCCTTTCACTTGTAGTACACAAGCAAGTTAAAAATAGAGCTATAGTATTATTTGAACATTCTTAACCACTTCAAGAGTGAAAAATGTTCATTTACAACTTGAAACATTAGCAAATAAACACATTTATATATTATTGAGGCACACAAATTCGATTCTCCTTCTGAACTTGAGAAGCTGAAATGTTATTACTACATGTATAAGGTGTGTATAGTGTGTATAAAGTGTGGTTTTACCCCAATAGTTTTATTAATATTCCGTTAAATAATAGATGTGTCCTATGTTAACTGAAGGACAACTTCATGAAGCACTGTGCAATATCATCAATGACGAATGAAGGAAAACTTGTCAACAGACTATTTTTGAACTGAAAACAACTGTTTGTCCAGAAGTGGCTTTCTGCTAAAACCTTCTGAAGTTTTCCTTTTTAACATGGAAATTTAGGGTATTTACCTCAGAGAGAAGTTACTCCTCTGAAAATATTGTGCAAAATTTTAAATAATATCGTAACAATTAGGAAAAGTACTCTGATCTACAGTACATCAGTCAAGCACACCTGGCTGCAATTAAATTCCTATTTTTTATTATGGATAACAGATTATGAGAAAACTACTATCCGTATCAGAATAAAAATGGCAGCAATTTTTCTCTTTCAAGCCAAAACTGAAGCTTCTAACTGCTACATATTTGGTTATATCTGCCTAAGTGCTAGTATATCTGCTAAGAGTTGTTTGCAGGAACTAATATGGGGTCCTAAGATACATAACCTCTTCCCTAAGAATGATCTCCAAAAACTGATTTATGTTACTTACACTAGTGCTTTATACAGTAGCACTGAAAATCACAGGCAGTATTTCTATAAAGGTCTCTCACTAAGAAAGTCCCATTAAGCAACAAAAATTGGCTCTCAAAAGGATATATGAAAAGTTGTAACACATTGCCTCCTGTTTTATAAAGAAATGCAAAACTTGACTTGGAACAGCTAACAAACTCCAAAATATACAGTAATTTTCCAGTAATACAAAACCAACCTTCAACAATTTTCTCCTGTCCCTTTCTTCCTATCCACTCCTCTTCCACTTTTTTGCACAGACTCAGAAAACTGCTAAGGGTTAAAACTACTTCTCCCTCTTACTACCGCTGCCAAGTTAATTTAACACACTGTAATTCCTTGATCTGGTTCATGGAGCGAACCACAAGAAAGCTTTTGCTTTTTAAGAGGTGCGTAAGAAGGCAGAACCACATCTCATTCACATGGTCACACTGACCTGTGAAATACCTCTTCTAGCAAAAATCTGCAGGCATATTTAATAAATATTATTGTCTGTGAATATGAGAGTTGACTATGCCAAAATCATATACAAGGGAAAGCTAAACACTGTTTAAAAAATAAGGACCTCATCAGATGTAAATACATCCATAAGTATAAATATATCCGTAAGTATTATAACATCACAAGCTGTTTATCTAAAAGTAAGCATGAAACTAGGAAGACTTTTCTACGCAGAGTAAATTTAGTACATTGTAATCCCAATTACCTTTTCACACAACTCAGTTCTTAATTGGTAGTTTTGTTCAAATCCAATACTTACATCTTTAAAGTATCGCTGTAAAATAGCAAGCCTCACATCATGCAGTGCTGCACAGGTATCCCAAGGGTATATCTGCTCCTCCTCGGTGGTTGGCAGCTTCCTTGGCTCAGGGCTATTGCGACATTGTCCCAGGACTGTGTACAGAAATGAAGCAAATTAGATTGAAACAGATAACAATAAGGTGAAGAATTACGATAAAAATCTTCACGTTCTGGTTTATAGCCAGTAAGTTTTTTTAAATGATATTAAAAAGTAGAAAAAATGCTTAAAGAAACTAAATATTGAAAGTCATGGTTTTTAGTGGTTATAAACACACACACAGAGCTATTCTACTGTCTTTTCTTTAAAAATATTTTCCTGCAGGTCTGTTACATACTGCTGTGTTTAGAAAAGCAAATAGGAGCAAGGAGCGAATAAGGTAAACCCTGTTCACCCTTTCCCCAAGCATTTCAAGGGTCTCAGTACCCTTAAACCTAAGTGTTTAGAGGCCTCATTAAGTACCATTCACAAAGAAATGTGACTGTTTCTGAAGGCACCTTAGGCCTCCTTGTAACAGTGCTTGTCCAGACAGTCACACATTCATACCTGAGGATGCTTGTAAGAGCACAACTAGTCCTGTAGGTCTCTCTTCAGTAGAAGGACCACTCTGCCCACAAATAACACAATCATATATTGCCTCAGAAACATGCTGTTCGGATGTAGCTATCTCCATGGCAATATCAGCATCTGGTGACTCTAAAAAAGAACAGGAAAACTGATATTAAACAGAAGAAATCAAATTACATTTTCACTGAAGTAGTGACCAAAAAGTGACCATTGAAGTAGTTTCCAAATGAAAAATCTTTCAGTCTTTTCAAGGTCTTTCTCTCCTTGATTAAACAGGGCAAGGCATATGGCTTGCCCTATTTAGTCAGGACTGCTTTCTTCTGAAGGTCCATTGCAAACTCATTAAAGGATGGGCATGTTGAATGCAAGGCAGCATCTTTCTTTGCTATGAAAACTCCATACAATGCTCTCACTGACTGGGCAGAATCAAAATTATACTGCTTCAGTAGGTATTGATTTCTCAGTCATTTACTGAGGGTCATAAGAAAATGAACTACAATCTTCATTGACCTACAGCTGTTAATATTGTACGCACATTTATCACCATCTAGTGGCAGTCAGCTGAACAGTGAATAAAAAAGCAAAACACATCAACAACAAACATTTTTCTGTTAAAACTCCAAACAATCAGAAAATCTAGCAGTAACTGTAAAGCAGGAGAGAGGAAGCAAATCCTACAGCTGTTTTTCAAATCAAACATCTTTGACATCACCTCATCATCATATTGATGATGTACAGTCACAGGCTTATCAGTATATGAGGACTATGAAGTTCTTATCTATCCTTTTCTATAACATTCTCAGTAAAACACGAAACATGCATCCATTCAACATTTTTAAAAGGTGAAGTAAGACAATGTAGCATGGCAATTTCATTTTGACCAGTACAACATAAGTTCTCAGTTAATATTTTATTTATGAAATATCATCCATTAATTGCTCTTATTCTCTCAAACACAAAGATTATAAAAAGAAAAGGGAAATATCTAATGGAATATGTTAATGTTTGCAAATTTAAATTACTGAAAAAATATGTATTGATTTACTTAGGCTCTGCATTGCTCAGATTAGCACTAAACAGATCAATGAATATGCTTTGTATTCCTGTAAAAAACGCCTTTTTCCTTTGCTGCACTTTTAACGCATTTTCACATTCAATTGTCATACAGTTTCCCAATGCGAGAAGCTCCACATTTAACATATGTAAACATGGCATTTTATTTCTAATAAGTACTTCTCTCTCTATTGCTTATTTTAAACCTCAGAAAAAAACCATAGATCTTCATACTTTGAAAGTGTTTCCAACCAACTCAGTATGTCCCAACCTATACTTTTATGTCCTACAGACCTCAGTGATCAAATACATGCTTACTTTACAAGTGCTTAGATGTAGTCCAGGGCTAATTTGGCAAATAATAAAGTTTCAAGGGAACTAAATCTTTAGCACCTAGGACTACTTCCTAAAAAGCGTATCTTCTTTGATTTTGGGAGAGAAAAAAAAATAACATCAGTAGAGGAAGTGTATTTAGAACAGAACCAAACATTTTTTAATTTCTTAGAAAATGAGACTCAGGGTATAGCAAGTTTGAAAGAGTAGATTTTGGAATGGAGTAAAAATATGCCAGTGGCAGGGTGCAAAAGAGAGATTACAGAATGCTATGCAAATGGTGACCTTGTTCTTGTCCTTCCTCAGTTTCACCCCTGTGCAGCATCTGACCCCACTCTCACTAGCTTCATGATCTAGCCAGACTGCCCCGGACTCTGCTTCTCCAAAGTTTTAACCTAACTGATTTCATAGAAACTTACCCTTAGTAATGTCAAGAAGCAAATGGGAAATACAGGATAATGATAAGTGGCATTGATATCAATTCACTGAGTTTCTCTTACAAGATTTGTCTGATGGTATAGTCTGATTTTCTAGCTACCTACAAGATGTTCTCTTTGCTTTTACAGATCATTTCAGAGGTAGGTATAATAGAAACCTCACTAAATAGAACAAAGTTAAAATCATGGAAGGAAGATGAAAACACTTAAAATTTGACAGAAATACAGGACATTGATTTTCTCTCTTTTTATTATTTTTTTTCATAAGTTAATTATTTAGCTTTTGGTTTTGTACCAATACAGGTGAGAGACTCAAAGTTACAAAATTAGCCTTTGCTGCCTCCTAGCAAATACTGATCGGCGTACTACCATCTATACATGTGATGTTATTACATAATGCCTTGCTGACTGAATTTTATTTCAGTTCAAATTCTCCAGAGTTCAAGGGTATGATTTGCTCTCCCTTCTTTACACCTGAGAAAATCCAATCCAAAGGGTGGTGCAAAACTGTCCAAACACAATGAAGGCAGTTTACAACCTCTGACTAGTCAACATTCTTCCTGACACGCTCAGTATGTCCCTAGCATCAAAGCAACTATTAGCATGCTAACATCTTTTGCCCTAAACCAGCACGTATGTTCTCAAGAGATCAGTCCCTAATTTATTTTTCTATCTGGGTTCACAAAATTGAGTGTTAAGAAATGTATGTCACCTTGCTTTCAAACTGTGCACTTTTTTCAACCTAGCTAGTGCCAGCAAATGCTTCAAGGACAGAACGATGTCCTGCTGAGAGTCACATCATTGAAAGAATTGTGAGAAACATTCCATACGCAGGAGGCACTAAAAAAAAAGTGAGCCCTTCAGAGACAACAAAACTATTAAAGGAATGCAGAATTTCTGGGCAATCACCCACTTAAGTGGTTGCCCAGAAATGTCTTCATGAAAAAAAAAAAAAAAAAAAGTTAAAATGTAACTGTAAATGTAAAATGGTTCATTAAACCAATTCTATCTCCTGCTGATTTTGATATGTAATTAACAACTCCTACATTTTATGTTAAGAAAAATACAGTTATTCATTGCTTAAATACTAAGAAATGTATTTCTAAGCACTGTGTACCTACCACATTGACTCATGCACAAGCATAGGCACAGAAGCCTAGGTTCTGACAGTACAGAAATTAAAGGTTCTTTTTAATATTTGACATGTGTAGTTAAAATCAAATATTCCCAGTTCACCACATAAGGCAATGCTGACAGGGCACTGACTACAGCCCTTCATCTACAAAATTAAATTAATTACCCTAAATACAGCTTATGAAATATCTGTGTCTTCGTGTTGGGTACTGCACATCTTCCAAGGTTAACACCATACATATAGTCAATTTTTGCTAAAGAACTTTTTCCCGGTTGCCATATCCAAGACCTTCATAAATATTAACAGCTAAATCTTCTCAGCACCCCACTAACTGAAATGAACACAAGTTCAACAACCCAGCTATCTTCAGACAAAATGAGAAACCAGTACAATGCTAACATTCAAATTAAAAACCACGAAGACTATCTGACTGACTGAGAAGGGAAAAAAATCCTGCTTTCAAAACTGCTTATGTTCAATTAAACAATCTAGATGAAGAAAATAGTTTCTACCTCTTAATTAAAGAAAATGAGACTGATCAAGATTAAGGATCTCTCTGTAACAAAACCTGAAAGAACATCCTTAAGAAAAAAAAATATATATATGAAGACTGATTCTGCTGTAAAGCCTGCATTTAAAATAGTTGACACGGAATACAGTACTATAACTTGTAATACTGAGGTGATCTAATGATTATGCTTTTCTCAATTCTATATTTAATTTAAGAAGCAAAAACCTTTACTTTATTAAAATTAGGGAAATTCTCCACAAGAAATTGCAGTAACATGTATTATCACAGCTTAAGAAAGCATAGTCTTTAAGAAACAGACTAACTTTCTAAAGTTTTATATTAAAAAGAGAATATTTTGATACATCACACAAATGTGACCATTTTATTCACTTCATATTAAGAAAAAAAACAGAGTAGACTTATGTACATCGGATGTCTACATCCACATGTTTTCAAGACTACTGAGCTTATTCACTAACAGTGGCCTATTCAGTATTAATCCATCCTAGAAGAACACAACTTTAAGCCTCTTAAGAATTACCAAATGCACAAGTGGATGTAGTGGAAGCATTTTCATTTAACCATTTGATTAAAAACACTACTAACATAAAATTTAAAACAAAAAAAAAGAAGTAGGCAGCCAACGAAAAACTTACCAACATCCATGGCGGTTTCCATGAAACTTTTTTGCCTTGAAGCAAATTCAGCTAGCAATTTCTGTTGCCTTTCTCTAGCCTTCTGTCGTCTACGTGAAACAAGAGTTGGGAAAAAAAGAGAGAGGATGCAAAGGAAGCATAATTATGAATAACTTATTTTCCAGCTACAGCTCTTCATGACAGTTTCTTCCCTGCTCCCTGCACCCCAGACACTGGCCAAGGGCAGTTTTAACTGACTTGGAGCAGTTTCAGGTTGCCTCCATACTGAAGCCTCTGAGCTCTCAGAAGCCAAGCTGACTTCAACAACCTTTTTCTTTGCAGTTTAACATCACATTCCCTTCGTAAATCAAGAACATTTGTTTCAGACCCATTCTTACTTACCCTGCCATTTAAACCGTATTAGTGACCTAACTTGTAATATGATCAGCCATTCTATAATTCGCTTGTTAACTTGCAAGCATGAACTTCAAAATAACAAAATCTGTTGATGGCTCGGTGAAAACACGGTAGAGGAATTTGTCAGCTAGCAACCCAGAAAGTGATTAAGCTCCCCCAGTGCCTCCCCTCCGACCTCCACTGCGGGGCTGCTCTCTGCACGAAGGACAGCTCCCTGCACAGCCACTGAAGACCAGCCTCCCAGGGCACCATCCAAACCTAGCAGGCACCTCCAGCTCCCCTGCTGCCTGCAGCGAGGACCTTGGCTGCCCTCCTCAAATCTCCTCTAGCTCAAGCTAAGTTTTCACCTGGATCATTTGCTCTTATTTCTTGGTAGCACATCTTTTTCCTTTCTTGTTCTTCCTGCTTAGGTCATGGCTTCTAACATTTACTGCCCCAGTTAAGACCACCATTAAACCATATTTCTGTTACCAAATTCATCTCCTACTCTAACCTTTCATGTCCTTTCATTTAGGGACCATGCCACTCATGAAATTCCCCTCTTTCTTACAATATGCTGAGACAACACTTACATAATGTTATTTCTGTTCAGTCCTTATTCCTGTCCTCGATTATTTGCACTTGCTTTACCTTTTTCCATCCATCAGTATCTTTCATCCCCTGCAGCATGTTTCTTATCAAACAAGATAACTGACAAGAGATTTAAAAACATCTCTGGGCATCGGCTCGCGCCGCAAGGGCTCCTGCCTGCAGAATCGCAGTGCCAGGCGCTGCTCCGGCCTGTTTGCACAGAAAAGCTTCAACAGCCCTTCCTAAGGGCACCTTACACATGCAGAGATCTCTGCCCATCTATCTGTCGCTGTACAGCCATCATTTCTGAAAATAACTTCTGTGCACCACAGTACCGAGACTCACTATTTTAGGAACCGTATCAGGGCTTTCATTAATCTGTTTTTATTTATTCCTCTCCGGGATTCTCTCAGTATACGCCTTTGCTAAAAGCAGAGGGACTGTAAATAGAGGCCTCTAATAAGAAGACATAAACAAACCGTGACAGATTTGGTGCAGCTCAGTAATTTTCCATGATGGCCCACAGGGCCCTGACACTGCAACCGAAAAACCACCGCAAGCAGCTGCAGCGCGCGGGGCTGCCGTCGCCATGGTGATAAGCCCTGGCCGCGTGGCCATCACAGGCCCCAGAAATGCAGAACAGCAGCACTGCCCGCTCGCGGCCTGCTCCACCTTCACAGGTACCAAACCGGGCTTGAAAAGCACAAAACAGAAAGAAGAAGAGGAAGAGAGAGGAAGAGAGAGAGAGAAAAAAAAACACACACAGCCCTGACTACAAGAACAGTGTAACTCATGAGATCAGTTGGTTCAGCCCTGACACTCTGTCTTAATACATGCCACGGATCCCCAAGTCACCATGGACACAAGGAAGAGACAACTGGAAAACCTTTATTTTCCATCACTATATTTGCCTCTGAGCTTAACTGAAAATAAAAGTGCCCGAAACAGATCCAGGCAAGTGCTAGTTTCTCCACAGAAAGGAAGAACCTTGTATAACCACCAAATTGCACAATAAAGAGCTTATAATCAATACATAGCCTTTTTTTTAATTTTAAATCCAAATCATCCGAATCCCGCATTTTCTGAAAGGTTGCATACTAAACCTTGATTACTTTGCTCCATTTACTGAGCTGTTACAAGACATGTTAAAAATAAAGTCATTAACAGAACACTTGCAAAAAAATTTGATTTTTAGAGTAGATAATTGTAAAAACATCAAATGTATTTGTTTACATTATTTTAAAATAAACATACATTCAGCATTAAAACTTTACTATCTGTTTAAATCTTCTGAAGCTGTTGGACACAGCAGAGAGTTTAATGAAAAATCTGACAATGTCACAGATCTTCCCACCTTCACTTGAGGAGATGCTAATGTTCTGAGACACCCATTTCTATGAACCAATCCGACTTAATGCGAATCATAAACTTTCTAAAACAGTATCTTTTTAAGTTCCTTAACTTTTCTAGAATTTCCAGATATTGATATTCTTATGGCCTACTACCACATTTAAATACACCAAGATTTTTTAAAATTTATTTTCAAACAAGTAAAAAATATAAATATACATAAATCACCTGAACCAGATTGCAGTATGTTTTTCCCAGAATTTATAGAGCCATAAACATATAGTCCGGCTATATAAACTATAAGTACCCTTGGCATGGACAAGCGAGGGCTCGTGCATCCCAGCATGTCTCCTACCCTAACTCTGTTCAGCCTTGGCACCTGCTCTCTCTGGCCACCCCAATCTCCAGGCCCCAGCCTGCTAACCTCAGTCTCTGCCTCCCACATTGCAATTCCCGATCTCTCTGCTGGCAACTTTTGGCACTAGCTTGTTACAGCACCTTCCAGAAGCCCTGCTCCAGCCCCACTTCTCCCA
>NW_010583422.1:173848-218777 GCF_000705375.1 Tinamus guttatus | reverse complement strand
CTCCACACTTTTCCATTCCCATCACCTCTCACATCTCATTTCCCATCCTAAGATTTTCATTAAAACTTGGTTCTCCCATCTCCTAGTCATCTCCCAGTATTTCTTCCCTGACCTAATGGATGTCCCTGTGATCCGGACATGCCAGCTTTATGTGTTTCCACAGCTGTTCGCTGACTAGTACCTCTCACTCACCACTCCTCCTTCCAGTGTTGAGATTTCACAGGTTGCCCTGTCAGGCTCAGTTCTCACCTCCCCTTCTCAACTCTGGGTGTCTGACTCAGGATGCTTGTGGTCCCTGTTGCCCAAGGGCCACCACGGTGTTTGCCAAGAGCACAGCAGCAGCCGCCACCACTTCTGTGCTTGGGAACTAGTGCTCCTACTTTGAGTGCTCAGAGCACTTGCTACTTCCCAACTTCAATCTCCAAACTGAGATTACCCTTACCATAACTTAAGCCCAAGAAGAACATGCAAGTTTTCAGGCCACATTGTAAGAAAATAAAAATAACTAAAAAAGATAAAAAAAAGAGAGGAAAGTAATGTTTTTCATGGAATGCATTGGCAAAAAGGCAGTGCTATTAGCTCACACAAGTCTAAATAAATGCTGTATGTATACATGAATCAATGCACTCTATATGAATAAAAAAAATTGAAGTAATCTTGTGGTTGCGCAGTTAAGCCCCAAAAGTTAAAGAAATTTGCACCTTCGTGTATATTATATGTAACTGTGATTATGGAGTTTAGTGGTTTTCTGTTTAACATTCTTGACACCTGGTTTTATTTCTGTTTCTGCTGTGCCTTACTCTTCCCACCAAAACAGAAAAGGGAAAAACACAATCTGTTATGTGCCAATATGTTCCAATCAAAAAAATCAGTGTGTGATAGGAAAAGAAATGCTGAAAAACAAGCTTAATAGATGGACTATAAACTGAATATTGAACAGCTTCAAAGTTTTGTTCACCAAGCACACAACTTCCCTTCTTACTCCTTCCACACAAAACTACAAGGGCTTCTAGGTTGAGGGGAAAGAGAGGGAGATAAAATTGTATTGATTGTTCTCGGTATTTAAGATGTCTCTGTTTTGAAGTCCTTTATCTTGCTGACCTGAATCTATAACATCTGCAAGTTTCTGGGCTTGCAGGAGCTGAGAATTATTGCCCTAAGATAAATCGAGTACAGGTATAAAAAAGTGCACAGAAATTAGAAAAGGATATCTGGCTACTTTAAGGGTTATCATGTATAAAACAGAAAATAATTTCAAAGTTTCCTAATTTAAAGACTTACAAAAGCAAGATGCATTTTCATCATATGTATACAAAATAGGTAAAGACCAGAAATAGCAATATATTTTCTTTAATTTGTGCCAAGAGTAGAGGTAGATCAATCAGCAGATGCAAACACACTCTGTTCTACCACCTCATTTACTTAGTTTTTTTTTTTAAACTTACCTTTCTTCTTTATCCAAAGTTTTCTTCTCCGCAGAACTGATCTTTTTTGGTGGCACAGGAGGTGTCACCTTTCTGCATATCTCTTCAATTATACGTTTATTCAGCCTGCTCTGTATTGCAGCTTTCAGTAAAATTCTTTCTACTGCTGTCATCCCATCACCGTGAGAATATCTTGGAATTTCTGGGTGGATTAAAACATCCACATCATCTAACCATGGAGGATAGTAAGAGTTTTGTTTTCCTGAGAGTTTGTGGTGTAACTTGATCAGCAAGGACAGTATACTTTCTTTGACTTCGAGAATAGCTGTGGTTAGCTGTGGTGTTGCACCAGGTGCTGACCATTTCATTGATGTTTTGGGCCGAACCACCTGATTTGCTTCACTGCTGTTCCGATTGATGATCTCCTGAAATTTCTTCCTACGTTCTGCAACCAAACTGAACACTTGAGCTGTCCCCGAGTTCTTGGGGGGAAAAGTAAAAGTTCACATTTATAGTAAATAAGTTATAATTACTAAATAAAACTACAAATATAAACAAAATGCATAAAACTAAAGGCAGTATTTTTTAAACTAGAAGAGAGAAGTTCAAACGATAAGAGTTCCTCTCCTCTTCCAAAAGTGTAATGAAATTTGTTACAGCAGAATCCTAATCCTGTATATCACACTTTGTTACAGAGATTTGTTATATACAGCTACATGAAAAGACAAGTATAAAATATTATCTACATTAAAATAATAACAAATATGTAGCTTTGCCCTAAAAGAAATACCTCCTGTAACAGTTTTGTTTACATCCGACATAATTTTATCTGAATCACTGTATACAGAATCAATCTTGAAAAGGTATCTACTGACTATAAATATTTCAGGATTCCACCATGTATGCATTAATTTTATTTTCCCAAAAACAGATTTACTTGCCACTACTCACTTAAAAAGCGCTTCTAACAAAGTTAAACTTACCTAGATTTGAGAAAGTTAGGCTATTTTACATTATTAAATGTTAGTAATACCTTGGTGAGACAGAACAGGACTAAATATAAAGCTCAAGCAAAAGCTAACAAAAACATTTTATATTTGATAAATAGCATTTATTTAAAATATATATTAAACATTTAAATATATTCCATTGCTCAAAAATCTATCACTTAAGATTAACATCAAGAGCATGAATTACTGCAAAATAAAGTAAAAAAAAATCAGAAAAAATTAGGAGATGTCACTGAATGTTAAAGTGGACACAATTAAAGCCAGATTGCAAGTTAATTGCTTAGAAAACAAACTGCACACAAATCTACCTCTCTCTGAAGGCTCTTCCGCCTTGAACTCTGGTAGATTGAGGACAGAAAAGAATGCATTAAATATGTCATTTGGAAGGAGATGTGATTTGAAATAACTTCTATTCCTGTTATCTATATTCTTTGGAAAGATTACTATAAGAAAGGTACTTTAAAAAAATCATAAAAAAGCACCCCAACAAAAACAAAGTATTCAATAGAGCAATAACTTAACTGCTCACACAGGAAGACTGGTATTTGCATATACTTACTTGGGAAGAAGTTAAACCATCTGAACTGGTACTTGCAGGTGGTTCTCTCTTCACTTCTGGAGCAGTTTCTGGCACTCTTACTCGGACATAGTTAATGAAGTGACGCATGTTAGAAACCAAGTTACTACCTGGAAACCAACTGTCGTGGCAGCGCTCTTGTCCACCAGCAGACTCCTAGAAAAAAACAGCTTAGTGTGCACTCCTATATATGTTACAATAACTCATCCTCTCTTCATGAGATAAGAGCAAATTGCTGAAAAGAATGTACCTTACTGAAAATGATACAGCTCTTAGAAATTATTACAATGACTGGTATCTAACTTGAAATTACAATGCAAACAATTAAATAAAAATACACACTCAGACTGACTGAATATAAGCAAATACATCCAGTGTTATTTAACAAGAGCAAAAATAACTACTCAGTGTAATGCAAAGATCTACAAAGTCTGTATCAAAACATCCAATATATACACAAAATATGTGGGGAAAAAAAGGTGGCAGATTTTTAGTCAGATAAGGCACATTAAACACCAGGAAAAATTATAACCAGCGTGTATGTTAAGGGAAACTGGAATAACAAAACTAAGAATTCTCATCAAAAGGATAGTTAAAATTTTGGCTAATTGACATCTCATGATTTAGAAGACGCAGAAGTTTAGCAGTAAAATGTCTGTTATTATTAGATTTTCAGCTGAAAATCTAACAATTTAAATAAGTTTTAGACTCCTTTCTCTGTAGTTTTGAGCACTAACTTACAAAGCAGCATGATCTATACTGTCAGAAGACAAAAGAATCCTTAACTCTAAAAGACACTGTCATAACACATGACAAGATGTCAAATTCTTTCACAGCTGTGTGCAGTTTTCTAATATTTCTTGTTCAGCTGATCCTTGCTTAAATTAATAAAACTGGTGTTTTGTTCTGAATTCCATACTAAAACCACTGCTTTAATAAACATCAAGGGTTTACTTTATGTGAATGTTCCTCCATTAGACAACAATTTCATGTCTTAATGAAAAATTAAATTTATTCTTACCTCTTCATCTGACTCCTGTTCTGGAGAATTTTCCAACCCCAGCTCAATCAAATACAAAACCATGCAAAGAACATGTTCTGACAAATTCTGATGATCCATCAATATCTAGGCAGAGAAACAGACATTTTCAGCTAAGAAGGTTTTTAAAAATCTTTTGTATTTTGCAATCTGACCTTCTCACCCCACTCCTCTCCTGCAGAAGAAGTGCCAAAAACCTGGAGGACATCTCTGACCTAAACTGAAAGTCAAAAAAAGCAACGAGAAGTCTCTTGTAAAGAAGCTCAAGGTACTACAAACTATTTTCATCTCTGAGTATGATTCCCAGATTAGTCACTTCAGGAAAGGTATAAATTCTTGAGCTGCACAAGTTAACTTACTTTTTTTTTTCTTTCTTCTTTCTTTTTTTATTAATAGGACAATATTTTCTCAAGAGCGGTATTTTGAGATATATCGCAAATATCAGTATACAGAAGAGGCTGGGCAGGAAGAAAACTATAGCAACACTTGTTAGCCCTGGAGTCACTGAGATCTAATTCTAGAATTCAAAATTTTCTTTTTTTTTTGTACATTAATGCCTTCAAAATGCCATATTTGGAAAGAGACAGCTTGAAAAAAAAGTTAACAAATGGTGAACTGCCCATTCAACTTGCTATAGTGTTTATTCTGAAACATCACAAAGCTATTTTAAACACCATTCCTTTGGTATGATTGAAAGGACCAAAAAGGAGAATTCCTAACCGAGTATTGTGTTATAGCATTTAAAAAGCAAATTGGAAGAAAACCAAGAAAAGCATGAAGGTAACAGTAACAGAACACTACTACAAAATAGGACAAGTCATTTGGGATGTGTTGTACCAACAGGAGAGTTGCATTTAAATGCTAGAAAATCATTATTCCACTCAGCCCATTATGACTTCAATATAACTAATACACAAAGGAGTGTCCTGCTCATGAGTCTTCAGTTTATTTGATTTAAGAAAATCATTTTGAGGTTTATTAAAAAAAAAAAAAAAACTGCGAGCATCATGGCAAAAACAAGATTTTACTGTCTCTTTTCACGCAAACAAACTCTTATCTTAAAATTATCACTAGTCCAAGCTGTGATTTATTTTAACAGGAATGTGCCAGGTAAACTTGCTCAGTTCCCACTACTGGCAGCAAGGAGCAAAGCCCTGCAGCCTGCCAGCCCCCTGCAGTCACCAGCAGTCAAGTCCTAGTGCCTGAGCACCAGGACATGATGCCCGAGCACCCGGGAACACCAGAAGTGCTAATGTGAAATTAATTCAGAACCATATGCACATAACCTTCATTTTAATATTACAAACAATAAACAAATGCTCATGTCTGCAGGAAACTAAGAGAGAGAGGTAGAAACTCTTGGATCTTAATCAACCATATTTCCACACACAGCTATTTTAAAAGTAAATAAATAAACTTCAAAATTATACATCAAAGTGTCCAAGCAAAAAGCTTTCCAAATAGAAAGGGACCTTTTGTATCCTATGTGTATATGTATGCCTGTGAGCACACAGATGCACATATTTTTCTTTTAATACAACTTGAATGTTCCCAGAGGGAAAAGCCGCACTGAAATGCTGAAATGAAAAAGCAGGACAGCTTTCCTCTTGAGGATGCTCTGATTCAAGAGGAACAAAATTAAAAGAACTTGTAAATTATAACAGAAGTGGACAAGGAAATACATTTAAAATGTCCTCACAAACAGGTTTCCTTCAGTGCTACATTAGCGTGAAAACAATGAGCAACTGGCCAGTCAGAAACAAAACTTAGCCTGGTTAACACACCCCAAAACACTGAAAGGTATTTTATTGTTCTCCTTTATGCAGCCCCAAAGGGCAAGAGACACAAGTGCTGGTGCAAATTAGCAAAATTACATGAATGCACAAAGCAGGTCATGTAAACCCCTGCACGGAAGCAATCACTACATAACCTCTAACTTCTACAAGGTAGGAGAAAGGTATTTGAATATTCCAGCCAAAAGTGTGTCCTAGAAAATGTTAAGATTGACAAGACTTAGGTCCTTGAAGCTCCTTATTATAGTAAGAAAAAAACATATATATGAGCAAGGCAGTAAAGGTGATGCACCGCCTCCCTACAATCTCCGTTTTTGCTCCACATTAAAAGCCAGTTTCCCAGGGTGACTCCCAGCCTCCTGCTCTGCTCGCCCTCAGCAGGGAGCCTTCCTCCCACGTGTCGCAGCTGCTCCCACGCCCACGTCCCCCATCGTGCTCCAGGAATCCCTGCGCAAGGATTCCGCAGCGCTTGGCTCTGGCACGGGGCTGCCAGCGCGCGGCTGATGATCTTGAGACTTCTGCACTTAACAGAGTAGAACAGGAACCCACTGACCACTTGCAGGCTGGCAGTGTGTGCAGATCGGCTAAAATTAGGTTCAGAATCTTGATAAAAGGATGGTTAAAATACGGGAAAGTATTTTGGCCTGCTTTGTTCTTGGAAAATCATGCCAGAACTCTAAGCCAGCATGAAAAATGGCAGCTGCTAGGTAGATTTTGGCAAGGTCCTGAGCAACTCAGAAATACCCGACAATAGAAAACTTTGAGCAGCCACAAGGTGCTCTACTACCAAGTCCCGAACGGTACAGCTTCATTCAACAGCCTCTGCACAGTACGTGCTGTCTTCTCTGTAACACGGTCCATTTATCACGGATAAGGAAAAATAGTAGCAATTTTTTTTTCCAAATATTTCTAATTTACACTATTAAAGCAGATTTCTGAAATTGCACTTACTCCACAGCAAAAACTATTGTTTATTAAAGTCATAAATTTATAAAAATTATAATGTTCTCGAGGGAAAAAGAAGTTATACAGGTAGTCTACTGAATTAATTCAGATAAAATCTTACGACTGTATTCATTCTAGCGATTCATATTATTATATGATATTTCAGTAGGAAAAAACCCCCAGTTAACTCCATAGGAGCAAGCATGGCTCTATAAATGCCATATAGTTTTATCAAGAGATATTTTCCATTCAACAAAAGCTGGAAAGCTACAGGGAGCAACAAAAGGAGCATTAAAAGGAACATCTGCCCAGCAAAAAGTGCGAATGTGCCTCAATCACACCACATTCTCATAGTCGCACATTGTGCTGCCTTTGCAGCCCATTGCTTTGAAAGCACTTTCCAAGCACAAAGCCCAATTTGGAGTCCCATTTTCTGATGAAGGTGCTCAACAGAAAGGCTTCATTTCTCCTTAAAAGTGGGCAGCCACTATCTAAGTCAAAACCGAAATAAATTTAAAGGCATCTATTAGTGAAGTGCAAGTGCTACAACATTATTAAAAGTCAGAACATATCCAAGAAGTGACATTAGAAGCACCTGCACTTATGAGACATATTTGCCATTTAAGGATTAGAGCCACCCAAGGCTGTCTATGTTTAATCCTGTTGCTTTACAGGTCTGCCTTGGTGCCAAGGATCACCACTCACAGCAGGACACTCCCCAAAACCCTCAGAGAGCAACAGCTTGGCAGCCATGGTCCTTCTTATAGTGCTCCTCAATGTGCAACAGGACTGCTCAACTGCTTGCTACCTGTCCTGTATGGGTGCAAAATGCACAGTGAATATCGTAAGAAATCATCATCATAAGCTTATAAATTAAATATGAAGTACTACATATCTCTAAATCACACAGTTCATGAAAGGAATATGAAATAATAAAAAAGGCAAATTCACCCCCTCAATTTTTGGACATTGTGACTTGTTTTTAGTTTAACTAGACAAAAAGTGAAATCATATCCTCATCATAAGAATAAAAATAAAAATATGATAAAAGTTTGAACATTATGTACTGCGAATCTGTAAAAAGAGTCAAGATTAAGAGGAAGTAAAATATTTACCTTGTTAATAAGAATTATGCCCATACCTTGTAAAGCAGCGTGAACAGCACAATGTGCAAGGTTTTGCAGTGTAACAGCTTTACGAGACCTTTGTAACTTGGATGTAGTGGGGTTCTCTTCTTGTAAGGAGGCCATGGGTTCCCAGGGAATTTACCACTTTGCTTTAAACTATTGAAACAAAATAAACTTACATTAAATACTGCAATAATGTAACCCACTGTCACTGTTATAAATAACTATCTAGCATTCTTTTTGTTCACACAAACCTTAGAATTGATGAACATTTGTAAGCCACTTAATCTATATTAAACAGCATTTCAAAGAGCTGGAATGTACACACAAAACATACCCAGCTGATTTTTTCTTCTGCCACCAATGATTTAAGTGTCCTTGATAGTTCTGGATACTGCAGTAAATTTCAGAATCCCTTTTTTGCTTTAAGAGGCACATGAAATGGACTGAAAACTTCTACCTCACCAAATCTCCCATTTAATCAGACATCTACCATTGAAAATTCATATGTTTAGAACTGGATTCCAGACAGCTAAAAGATTCCAACACTGCAACACCAGATATCATTAGCTATTGCAGCACCACCATATCTGATGTTAAACATTAACTTCACAGCAGACCCACACTGCTAATAATCAGCTGGTACCCAGTGCATTAGACAATGCAAATACTTAACAGATTGCTACCTCGCTCAACCCGCTTACAGCACACGTGTATGATGACCCTCTGGTTAAAAGAACAAGCAAAGGGGCATGGGGCAGAGTATTTTTTTTTAGTTACTTTTTATTCACAGAGTATTAAAGAGAGAACTAAATGAAATTAATTGAAATATGAACAAGGATTTTTATGAGCAAGAAGGTTGTAAGGGACAGAATTGAAACCAAATCTTCTCGCTTCTTAGAACTTGATTTTTAAACTCAACTTTCCTGTTAAGTATCTGGTATGTGATGACATTCACTGCTTTGTCTGTGACCCTTTGGATGTATTTTTAAATATGCATGGAAAAGAAATAGACCAAGTTCACCAGAATCTTGACAACATCTGTAATTTCTTCTTAAAAATAAGTAAAAAAATGTGTACTGAAAACATCAGTAATATCATTCGCATCCCCAGACAGTGAAAACATTAATACATATATATACAAATAGAAGAAAAAAAACCCCTGCTGTGCAACAAACAACAGTATGCTTTCTGAAAGGATCCAACTTACAATGCAGTGTATCTGTCCATTGCAGACTGCACGTCTCTACGGTAAACTGTTCGAAGTATTACCATTACGGGGTCAAATTCCTTATCCCAAACTTCAGCTGTTATTTAAAAGAAGCCACACATTAAAATCATCTTCATAGACATTACAATTTATTTCAGATTCTGTTCTTAATCAGCTTTAGCTATGTAAGTTTTTGTTACATAATTATCTTTGGCAGCAAAGCACAATATTTTTTACTTATTACTAATAATTCTTTTTTCTTAATAATCATCTATTAAGGCAATACATCTCTTCCATTTTACCGCTTTTAGTGTCTTGTAGAGTTTTTGTGTTAAATAATTTACAATGTGAAAAAACACACAGTCTTGATAAAAAGACAACTGAAACTTGTGCAAAGAGAGAAAAAGATTTTAAAAGTGGTTCCAAATGTTTTTAAAATTTAAGTAAAGTCTCCCATTTAAAGTATACGGAAAGAGCTCCCACTTTTTTTCCATATTCCTCTCATATGGCTCTTTTCTTTTGGTGTAACTGAGTTAAGCATCTTGCCCCTAACTATGTTATAAAAGACACAGGGTGCCATACCTTTAGGTGTATACATTCCTTGTTGCATGGAACCTCCAGGTTCAAAGACAGGAGCTTTAAAATCAGCAACTGCTGACAACACCGATTCAAAGCTTAAGCTTCCTGGAATAATACCGCTTTTAGGATTTGGATTTTCTGGAATGTAATGTTTGTATTAAGGAAAATGAAGTTGACTTCACTGGGGAAGACAGCATTTTCCTTTGTCTGACATTTTCACTTACTTATTTCAGAAACTACAATTTGGCAGTGCCCTGTTTTAGCCACAAGAGGTCCGTATCTTCCAGCTGCACTGGAGAAACAAATATTATCCAAGTGAATGAAAGCATGCTATCTGAGATATAAAAACTATCTGTAGTGTGTATTTTAGAGCTTCTGTGCTAGCCTCCATATATTCTCACACTGGCTTTCTGTTGATAACAACAACAAAAAAAATCATTCACAGCTAAGTGCAGAAAAAGCAGGTAAATGCTTGTGGATCCATACGTATACTAGGTAATTATCATTCTTGACTATTTTTTGATAGTGATACTCGGCCTCTTGACGATTTCCAAAATTACAGCCAGTAATCACTAACACTTATGTAAGTGATTGACACATAGTAATCACTAAGCATAAAAGAGGGGTTTTCTTAGAAGTGGTAAGAAGTCTTCTAATATAAGTGATAAGCAATCATTTGTTTGGAATTCCAAACATTAGGCATATAACTATTTTAAACAATAAATTAGTGGCGTAGGGGCAAAAGAAAATTTCCCAAACTTCCTCACAAATCACACAGTCTTGGAGGGTTAATGGGTACAGGAATAAAATAAAAAAAGAGAAATAAGTCTTCAAATCCTCTGAAGTAGAAAAACAGGTGAATACTTACAGAAAGACACTGATAGAGCCTTTCTTTTCTGAGTTATAAGCCCTTGAATCTCATGCTGAGCTAAAGATCAGTGAAAATAGGGTCAAAACACAGAAGAAAAATTCAAGAACATGAATTTAAAATACCAGGCATTCAGCAAAGAGCACAGCTGAAAAGAATGTAAATGTAAAGAGGTTCTGAAAATATAAACAAAGATGAACAATAAACCTCATATATGACATCCTAAAGAAATGAGTTACCATGTCTCAGAGGAATATTTTTGCTGAATGACCATAATGGGATTGCTAACTCTTTCAGGCAATCACCACAAGCTGTTGAGCTTGCCTGCAGAGCTTAGTACTTTGTTATCAGTAAAACTTGGCTATTAGTATGGAACAGTTCAGGGACTACATCACTGTGTAGAAAGATTTCCTAGAATTTGCTCTTCTTCAACTAAGACACTTTCCTACAAAAACAGACACGCTGCACTCCAATTTCAAAACTGCATTCAGCAGTGCAGTTATTTGCATTTTCAGCTTTTGATAACAAAAGTAAAAGCAGCTTCTTTTTATGCTAGCATATAATAAACATCAACGAAAGGCTCAGATCTAAATACAGGCTGCATTTGGCTAGACTTCCTGCAAACCCACTGAAAATTAAACTTTTCACCTCACAACTGTAGGACTTTTTGTAGTACTAAAGAAAAAAAAAAGTTCCTCCTTCTGTATTAAAAAAAAACAAACAATAAAAAGCACTGCACATGTTGGATGGAAGAATAAAGTGGGAAGAACAAATGCTTTTGCTCATGATCAGGCTTCAAAATCCCACTGCTACCAAACTACCTGCCACTTTTAGTCATGCACATTAGTTAATATACTCCAAGGATATGAGATCCAATAATGAGCTGTGCGTCCTGTCATTCATACAGAGTTGGGCTACCATCTCTGCTCTGAGGATCTCATCATCTGTCATTCCTAGAAGGAGGAAAATAAAATAATAATACAAAAAAGCTCAGCATACTTCACTCTCAAATTATTTAAACTTAATACAAACATTAATATTAAATAATAATATAGCACTATAAAAAGCACAGCAATAAAAAAGACAAAAGTTACCAAAGACAAAAGCTAAAACTTGTTTACAAACTAGTAAAAAGACAAAAGTTACAAACTCGGTCAGAGAGACACAAACTATAAAACTGCTTGTCTTTCTGAAAAGAGAAATGAAACTTAATGTGGCATTTGGTCATCAAACATGCAATTCTGCCACTTCCATTAAAATTATTTTTCTCTATTTCTATGTATTCTGCCTGTTTGTAATTCATAAAGGATTAAAATTTCAAGGAAGATGAGACCAAGTGCCAGATTCTTTAAGTTACTAGTTTTCAGTCTTATGATAGCTAATAAATGTTTGGAAATAAATTAAAAGACAAATTATTTGGATACAAATATCCCTAAAGCTGTGATTCTTACCTAAATGTAAGCGAAGACTTAACAAAAGGACTAAAAATGTTAAGGCTCCTTCCAGCATGGACCTTTCATGCTCTGAATCAAGAACTGTATTCTGATGCTGCGATGCCATTGTTAGCAGATCTACCACCTTAAATCTGTGTAACGAAAATTCAAGTCAGAAACATCAGTCCTCAACATTAAAACAATAATGGGAAATGCACTGATAAGCTCAGGATACTATGCATATAAGCCCCAAATTAATACAAAATGCATACAGTGAAATAATACGCAAACTTTTATTTTTGATTGTTATTTAACTACCTGTGGCATGAGCTATAGCCACTTTCACTCCATGTGAAGGTGTCTATGCACCTTCTCCCTCCTAAAGCCTATGTTAGCCAATAGCTGGCAAAGTACTAAGGAAGAGTATTCTTCTTTGGATCTTACCTTTCAAAAACTGATGAAATAAAATAATCTGGGTCAAGCCTAGAGGCACAGACCTGTGGAAAGAGAATAAACTTATTCACTGGGATTTTTTTTTTCTGAAGAAACATTGGCTTAGGTTTTCGGAAAACACAACTTACTTGTAGCAGATAAATGTCAGGATCAATCATGGAATTACAAAAATGAGATTGCACGTAAGTCATTGCCTGTCCTTTAATTTGTAGGCCATTCCTCACCCACATGTTGCTGTGAATTTCAGAAAGGCTTGCCTGTTCAATTTAAAAAAAAAGTGTGCAAACTTAGAGATATTAAGCTGCTCGTTTCAGTGATAACTGGTCATCAATCTATCACACTGTATCACCCTACGTGTATACGTATATAGACGTACATATAAATATATTCTTCTCATCTCAAAAACAGGATTGGAGGATGCAAGTCAATTTTAAATAAATAACCAAATACTTCAAAAGATTTATCAATACCAATAAGTGGCATTTCTTGAGGCAGAAATGTATCTGCATATAAGATACAATATAAAAAGTTCATGTTGGATGATTTAATAACAAAGTGTTGTGCAATTTTTTTTTGTGAATGTATTATAGACGATGAGAGTAATTAAAGTCAATGAAGTGATGTCATTTTTTATCTTGAAAAGCACTCAAACATAAGATTATCCATGGTTAAAATAACAGCTTCTCCTGACCTTTTTCTCAGCTTAAAAATAAGTCAGGTATAAAAGCAGCATTCATAAACACTATTCGCTTTAACTTATATGAAAACAAATACAGAGCTAAAATAAATAAGTAAAATGCTACAGTGTCATGAAATGATCCTCAATTTAAGACTTCAGGTTTTCAAATTGACATTAGATTTCTGTTTGTACTTCAATTCTGTGAACAAACTACATTCAAATTTGGCTATCCTGTTTGAAAGTGCTATAATATTTATTATACTTCTCATAATTACATTTTCAAGTAATGTCATATTTAACTGTCAACAGAAAAAAGCTTATCCTAGCGGATTTGCATATTCTATTTATTATTATTATTATATATTTCTTATTTAATATTCCATTATTAAGACACACCCCACATTTTAATGCAATTTGAAATATACTTAAGTGATTGCTGTTAAAGAAGAGAGTATCAGATAGAAGTAATGTTACTGGACACCTATATTTCTGCATCAAAGTTCATGCATACCTGAATTTGTAATGGGTGTATCATTAGTTTCATCAGCATCTCCTGATCTGGCAAGATAGTATCCAGATCTAGTTCTTGGCATTTGACAGCCTGGGTACGGGAGGAAATACACACTTTATTGAACAACCACACTCAACAGGCAATTTCCATGTTCTCTGCGACTATAAACATCCACTTACCTTACTTAAAAACATGGCAAAGTAACGATGCAGTGGCAAATGAAAGGTAACTTGGTTAGGAGCTGGCTGAAAGTAAAATGCAGATATTTTAGTATCATGTATTAAGAAAAAAAAAAAAACACACAAAACAAACAAACAAAAAAACTATGAATAACTTTGTCACCATCACCAAAAGCAATATATTGCAGGTCCTCATTTGATGGACGTACTTTCTACTACCTAATATTACTTAAGCCCCCACCACCAGTGCCTCATAAACATCCCATGTCCAGACTGCTACGGTTAATCTCTTGCTGAGCTCCTAGTAGTGAATGACACTTGGACTCAACCAGACAGTATATTTTGCTAAGGTATAAAAGCTGCCTCCCTACTGCCATATCATCACTATCCTGTCTTGCCACTGCTTCTGCTCTTCATTCAATTCAGTGGAAGTACTGCAGTGGCACTACTTTTAAGACTCTCAGAGCTTACATTTGCACCAGGAAATCTAAACCTGTTAGACTATAAAAATATAGCATTGTAGTAAATAACACTGTGAATATTATTGTGCAAATTTTTCAGCAAAGCAATTTCAAGAAAGCGATTCTTTCTTTTTAAATCAGTGCATAGAACAATGCTTTAATTTAATGAAGAAAAGATCAGACTTTCACTGCTCTTTGCTTAAATTCATTAAGGATACATACCTCATCTACAAAGTTGATAGCATCAAACCAGTCCTGAAGAGCTTCAAGGCAGTACCTGACAACATTTCGTGTGTATTCTTGTGTCTCCTGCAATTCAAGCCAAAAAAAAAGAAAAAAAAAAGAAAAAAAAAGAGCTGTATTACATGTTCTGAAACAGTTTTAAGTGTCATCTGTTAGGAATAAATATGGTTATTTTTACATTAACTATGCATTTTATGCCCTCAGAATATGGGAACTAAAGGTATTAGTAGAGTTACATTGCTATCCTAGGAGGTGATAATTTCAATGGGAAGAATCAAGCCCCTTCAGGCTGGAGTTAGTGTCTGTTTTAATTCATCCTTTTATTTTTACCAAAAAATTAAGAAACCAAAGCAGAAAAGATGTTCTTCCAAGCAATTGAAAAGGGGTGCTTTATTTCTGAAGTTTTTACCTATCGAATGGTTATTATAGAGTATAATTCCATGAACATAAAATCCAGTGATAACACAATACTAAATATATCTCATAATGCATATATTAATAGATCTTAACAATCTTCGTTATAATTATGCTAGGTATAATTAAGTCTTATTACTAGAACGTATTTCTGGTTGAATCCTGCGTTCCAAGGGCCAGGGTGCTCTGGCCCTGCAGGGGCACGTGGAGGTGGGCAGAGCCAGCTGCTCTGGCACCACGGCACAGACAAAGCTGGGTTCCTCAGGGACCTCCCCTTGAATCCTCCCTTCCCCTGCGTGCAGCAGCTCCAAGCCCCTCTCATGCTCCCAGGATCTCCATATCACAGCAGCCTGAAGCTGTGCTAACACTGCCTGGCTTGCCCAGTCCCCTCTTCCCATCACAACAGCTAGGTATTCTTAACAACTGAAGGATTCTATTTTTACTGTAACTTACTGTCTAGCAAACAGTAACAACTCGCTGCTGGAGTCAGGAGACAAAGAGGCATCACAGCCCACATTACCATGTTCCACCTCATGCGGTCACTAAATCAGAACAAACGTGTAATCGCTACATTCCCCTTTACATCCAAGTATCGACTTGCCATCAATCAGTATTTGCACAATCAATACTATAACCAGGACTTATTTTTCTCCTTTCTCTCGGGGCAAGGGCAGAGGGGCTCCACACACTGATCCTGTCCTTCCTCAGCACAAGGGCTCCATCTGTGCATGCAGTCTGGACACATCCTCACCTGCTCATCTCACCGCTGCACAGGATGATTACAAGTATGAAACCTACCTTCATCACATTCAGAGAAACAACTGATCACAACATTATATATTTGGTAGGCAAAGACAGCAAGAAACAAATCTTCAAGACAAAACAGCCTGATCTTTCAGATCTGAGAACTCTGAACTAAGTTATAATACATGTGGATGCTTCCACTGCCAAGCTGGCAAAAGGCAACCCCTCACAAACTCCTCAGCTTGATTGCAATCTTCCTGAATGCAAACTGAACTACTAAGCAGTATCCAATGCTTTTATAAAATACCCTTTAAGAACATCCTTTAAGAAATGCATCACTGTAATGATGAGTAATTACCATCAAGAAAACAAAACAATGCTTATAAGCTTTACAAAAAGAGGAGTCAGAGGCGGGGGGGGGACGGGGAACCACACAGGGAAAAAATGCATAATTTAAATAAATATATAATTTAAGCCACTATGGACTCTCTTCAGACAACACAGGGGAAAATTACAAAGGATTTCTTGTTGCTTGTTCTTGAAAACATGAAAAATGACAGATAAATATTACCTACCCTAACTTTGCAGTGTGACAGAAGACCCCACATTGGCTGGGCACAGGCTTCCAGCTCAGCAGCAAAGGCAGCATAGTATGTCTGTGATTCAAACTCCACATGCTCATTTAATTCGCGTTTATTTAAATTCATGCCTGCAAAGATATAAGCAAAGTTATACAAGCAAATATTTAATTATTTCTAACTGAAATGTCAAAATGTTATATATCCATAGATCTACCAACAACAACAAAGTACAGAAGACATGATTAAATGTGTCTTATTTAGCAGCAGGGCAACAGATGAAATACAGGGACAAGTATCAAAACTTAAACAGAAACGGATCAGAAGAAAATGATGATTTGGCTAGTAAGCACTGTTTTTTTTGTTGTTGTTTGTTTTTTGTTGTTTTTTTGTAAGGTGACATTAATATGGACTGTAGCCCATTTACTTTGAGCCTCAGTGAAAACATTTGGACCAAAAACACTTGCATCTCTTGCCAGGCAGATGTTTTTCAGCATTGAGAAGTCTGTGGTAAATTTTTGTTTGTTTGATTTTAACAAAAATGTTCCCTTCAAAGCAACATTTAAAAAAAGATACAAATTCATCAGATTTGTGTTTAATATCCAATATTTAAATTCAGGGTTTTGCCAACGAAACAGCTCTAGTACAAGTTGCGATTTGCACTAGTGGTACAACTTTTTGGTTTCTACTGAACTATTACGCAAATGCTCTTCACCTGGTCTACACAGGACAATGATTCATTAGAAGACTGGTTTAAAATCTGTTTTCAAGAATACATTGGACTCCTCCGGAAATGTTTTCTTATGAGAATACTAATGAAATAAATATTTAGATGCAGTGGTATAAGAATTTTGTTAGTGTGAATGTAAAGCTGTCTCAAGATCCTTGTATTAACACTGACTATTGAAGTCACATACCTTGAAAGAATGATACAAAATTCATCCACGTTACCAAAAGACCATGATCTTCTAAAAATTTCTTTGCCACGCTTTGGTGTGAGAGTATATTTATAAAATCACTAACCAGGGGCCAGTAAGTATTATTCTTCAGTAGTGCTTCCCCACAATTCACCACAACATGTAAACTGTTTTCTTCATCTAGATTAAAAAAAAAAAAAAAGTAATGCTTATTCTAACTTCTAAACAAAGTTCTAAGATTAGGCAAGAATAAAAACTAGGATTCATTGTAATTTTGTGACAACACAGAGAGGAAAATGCAGAAAAGGTTATATACTTGGTGGCACCCCAGATTGTTTTCTCATGTGGTACTCATTGATGCAGTTGCCATCCTGGCAGGAGATGCACATGCTCCAAGGAAGATCACAGCCTTTGAAGAGCAGAGCCCTCTGAGCCACAACTACCCCAATGGAGTTCTAACAGACCACAGAGGGGGTTTACTTCATTTTCCCATGGCAGAAGAAATTTCCCAAAGGAGAAGGGAAGGAATCGGGGTAGGTGGAAAAAAGCGTCCTCCTCGACTCTCAGAAATACATCCTCTATGCTGTTAGATAAATATCTTGACTTTTGAGAAGAACCTCATAAAAATAAACTTTTATGAAAGACAGCAAGGACAAAGGATAGGGCCTGGAGTCATTATTCATGGGAAATGACTTCCGGCTCCTATCTTTCAGTTGCTGTTGCAACTCAAGACAACAGAAGAAAGACTTCAGATGGGATAATCTGCCTGGGGGGTGGCTCTTGTTCAGTTTAAATGCATGAAGGACCCTTGCAGTTGTCCTTTAGGCAGATGAAGGCATCAAGATGAGAGCAAGCAGCATTGTAGAGCCTGAGCAAAAACCCTGTCAGCAAGAGATTCCTAATGTCAGCTCACACCTTGCGGTAGAGGGGCTCTACCTGGGCATGAAAGCAACTTTTTTCTCTCCCCTTTAACTACTGAATTTATTATTATTATTATTTTCATTCTGAATCTGTTTTGTTAGTTCATTGATACAAAGATAAAAAACTATCATCCTGACTTATTTCAACAGGGCTTTTTGCATTTGCAGTTGCGTAACATTTTGATGTTGGCAGGTTTTACTTCTCAAGAACAAGGCGCATGCAAGGAGCCGAATCACATCTCATCCTGAAAATGTGCAGCCCGTGTCGCTCACCACTCAACAGAAACCTTGGTACAATAAGGCAGTACAGAACTTAAATTCCTCAGTTGACTCCCACCTATTCAGCCGGAGCACTGGAGGCTGCAGGATGCCTAAAGCGCTCTGCACAACTGGTCAAGCTTCTCTGCTGCCTCCAAGCCCTACGACCACTCACCCACTCCCTGGTGCATGGTGTTCACTCAGCTGCCAGGTTCCCACCTGCTCACACAGTCCATCCCAGAGTAGGATAAACCAGCTCTGCCTGAACCCACGTGAGCGTTTTGAAAACACCCAACAATTACACATCCCAGGCTGCCCACCCCAATAGAGATCAGAGAAGTCCAGCTTTTTTTTTTTTTTTTTTTAAATTGACAGTGGCAAATACCTGATCTTCAGAGTGTGCTACAAGGGAGGGTTATGTAAGGTCAGGCAGAAAGAAAGGGGCTTTTTTAGGGAATGTTTTGATGATTGCTCATTCTCCTTGGGGTATAAATACTTCTCTCATTAAAAGTTCGTGAGAAGAAAAATGCTGATAGAGAGGGAAAAAAAGGCTCTAACAGCCAGGGGGGCATAAATCTTTGTAGGGATCCAGTTTTCTTATCTGTACCCACGTTTCTTTCCATCCTTTCATACCACATGTGACAGAAATATGTTGAACTAGTAGCACTTTTGAGTTGATGCCAACGCAGTTCCTAGGTCGGTGCTCTGCTTCAGAAACGTGGTTTGTCCGTATTAACTTGCCATCCACAAATACCTTTAGCGAACTGTAAATTTTCCATAGATATCAACCATCCAAACAGCAATTAACATTCGCTAGCAACGTAAAGTACACCTGCCTTAGCAGGTGTAATTACACTATATGTTCTGGTAGCCTCTCTCCAGCACCTTTTATTAAGCTATTCCCTGGCTAGATCAGCAAACTTTATCTCCTTCAGATACTAAATGATCTACCTTTTGTTTGTGCAAGGGGCACAAACAGAACACTTTTTCTAAACTTATCTCACAAGCATAAACTTCTAACAAGACTTCTCACTACTGCTTCCAGTAGTGTAGGAGGTGTCTTGAACTACAGAAAACACAAGTTGCAAACCTGCAGAGCTGCAAAAGGAGGAAATGAGGGGGGAAAAGGGTATCATATTAAAAAAAAATTCTTTACCGTTTTATAGGCTGCCCAAGCCCACATATATAAAGCAGCGAAAAGGCTAAGCACCATCACAGACTCCAGGACGGGCCTCAGCCAAGACAAACCACTAGTGCTTGGGAAAGGAAATGGTAACTCCATGCCATGGTAGAGCTGCTCTAGGGATAAATGTTCTCTCGCAAATCTATCACAGATCTGTCTGGAGATATTTAACTTATTACCTCCAGCTTATTAAATTTATTTTTTAATAATTACCACAAAGTTTCTTCAGACAATGTCTGTCTAGTCATGGCCCTAGGCTTTTTCCATTTGGCTGCAAATTTTATTCCATTACAAAACTTAACCACCATGTTAGCTCCATCACCAGATAGCAAAGTTCTGAAGATGACTTAAAAACAGCTTTACATGAAATTCCACCATTCTGGTGTTAGTTTAGCAAAAGCTACTTGCTGCACAAACCGTTAAGGAAAAAAAAAATGCAGCAATGCACTGGATAAAGCCAGAACACATTTTTCTTCGACTTCTTTAAAACAACGTATGCAGAGCAACAGAAAGTTTCCTCATGTTGAAGCATGGCTGAACAAGAGCATACTTTGTAGCTAGAGATGACTGAAGATTTTCCATTTCAGTACAGTTATCCTGTGTTAGACTCTATAGAGATAGTGGAGTAATAGATGGAAGCATATTTCAGAGAAGAAAAGTTTTGGATGCATGCACAATTGTCGGTATTTATCTAGCAGCAGCAGACAAGCTAAGCTATCCAGAAAGAGGGTCTTCAGATGCAGACTAGGATAAAGAGGGATGAGAGGTCTGCATTTCAAGTACATGAAAGCATGAAAAACAGGTCAGCAAAGTTTGTTGTGCCATCAGCCTCAGACAAGCATAGGTAAAAGGTGAGTAGAAGCAGGACTGCTCTCTTTACTGGGAAAGTATAAACACTGCAAACTACTTCAAATTCAGATCATTCTGTTATCCAAGAACTTGATCAAATGATTACATTTATAAAGGCGTAAATCAGTCTTCCTTAATGAAATTACTTTACTAAAATTTAATTAGAAGTAAAAAAAAAAAAATCAAGTACTTTGAACTACTGATGAGATATTTCAAAAATATTGTTTAAACACAAAACTCAATGTACTTAATTCTTGTTTAGAAGAGTTTCACAAATAGTGTATGTGCACTTTACCCAACAAACAGAACATCTGAAAAACAACACTAAATATTCTATTTTATATGATTACTACAAAAAAAAAAGGAAAAACTCTACAAATCACAGGAGAAAGCATCAGTATGACTTTTGAAAATTATCTTTTACATTTCAAAAAAAAAAAAATGATGAGATTCGGCCCCTACTATATATTGCAATACCCTATGCATTTTGGAGGGGGAGGAGGGAAGAGATTGGGGAGAGACAGGAACTAAATTTAACAAAGAGAGGTTAACCATTTATTTCTTGCCCATGGAAATAATAGAAATAAATAAAATATATCAACCTACCTTGTAATTCACTTTTAATAAGGCAACTTTCCATCATGTATAATAAAACAGTGACCATAATATCCAGCAGCTGACATTCTTCTGTTACTTGTCGTGCTAGTTCTTCATTGCTGAACAACTGAACACTGATATGCACAATTCTGTTAGACATCGTGTCTGATTCATGGCTTTTCTTCAGTGTTTTCATAATAAAAGCATAATGCTGAACGAAAGTTTTGGTAAAAGCAATCTGCAAATTATAAGGAAATTTTTATGTTAAAACAAGCACCACAAAAAAGTAGTTTTCTTTCATGATTATGCATTCCTTTACAAAACTACAAACAGTATATCCCCAAAACACTAGGTACTGTGATAAATTGAAATTGATGGTCTAGTTTCTAGAAACAGCTCATATTCAATGATGCCTACATAGAGGGAAGCAACTTGCTCATCAAATTATATTTCCTGATCTCAAAATCCTGTCTCATCATTCCATTCATTTTCCAGTAAAACCACCAGAAACACTGAAACAATAAATATAAGGTTAAAGCATACCTGTGAACATGATAAAGTATGAGCACTACTTTACTCTGAATTTACGAAGTGTGTAACAGTATAATGCCCCAAAATGCCATATGACAAACAATGAAATCACTGGTGGCTGATAAAGCTGCTGTAACTTGATCACTTGTAATCATCTACCCAAGTCAGTTTTTCATCCAACTGACTTTCATCTGCTATCACAGCAACCCATTCGTAAAACAGATCAGTAATTGCATATGCCAATGCAGGCCAGTCTTGGTAGAATTTCTTGAGCAGCACCATTTTAGCCTTAAACTAGACTGAAAATCAACTTCCTGCACCACATATGCATGTGTGCATATGTGCCAGCTTCCAAATCATTTCTCTTTTAGTACTTCTAAATTCTGAATTATCATAACCTGGCCTTGCCTGGCCTAATAAGAACAGATAATAATACAAGCTGTTATAGTGATGAAAGAATTTGCAAGTTCAATGCCTAAAACCTTGCATCTAGTCTTTCAGGAAGCATCTTTTGGAATTCTTTCCTAAATATAAAACCAGAGCCACCTCAATCTCAAGCCACTTTAAAGGTGTTTTCACTGTTCTGTAGGCACATCACTACTGCATTTTACTCATATGCCTCAGCGTCTGTACTCCTATATTTTTATTACAGCACTAACGTTTTCTTATTTGGAAAATGTTCTCTAAAATATCATGATACCATAAGGCTGTGTTTCGTCACAAAAATGACTTATTCCAGCAACTATCCTCAAAAATAAGAGCAAGTTGCTGATGTGCAAAAGTTTATGTGGGGGAAGAGGAGAAGCAGTGAAGATGCAGCACTGGAGGA
Organism: Tinamus guttatus; assembly: GCF_000705375.1. The sequence continues at coordinate 196,426 of NW_010583422.1, read as the reverse complement.
AATAGTACAGTACTAAGTCAGCCTGCTTTGGCTGAGTCCAAAGTGAGGGAAATCTGTATGATAACTAAAATTTTCTTCTATGCATAGCCCATGGCATAATGGTAATTATTATCAACTACTGACTTTGGTAAGAATGTATTCACAATATACTGCTCAATATATACCGAGCTTAATACAACTGAAATCACTGGTAATGACATTTATAATAAAAACATTTACACTATTCATGTTAAGACCTGGAAGCAAACGTTATGTTTGATATTTTAATAAGTCGGTATGTTAATTTTACTAGTATTATTTTTAAAAAGATATCTCACTACTAGACTCTAGCAACACTAAATTACAAAATGCAGTTTAACAAAATAATTTCACTTTTCATCCTCCAGCACATTGCTTCATCACATCATACTATGCTTAAACAGGATTGTTAGGTTCTACAACATATGTACTACGTTTTATTTGATTTACAAAATTTATTTTACAAATTTACTAAATTCAAGTTGATTGTGAAAACGTGGTCTTTTTTCCCCCTAAAACATGCATTTTTTTTTTCCTCCTAAACCAGCATGCATCGAACCTTTTTGTGCCTCACCCATACAGCACAATGAATGTGAGTTGCAGATTGACTATCAACATCCAGCAACTATACAAAATCTGTAATATGATTAAATAAAATGAGTAAGCTTTACAGCTGAAGGTTTCTGAATGGGTAAGTTAAATGCAACCCTCTCCAGTTTTGAAAACATCAAATGAATAAATGCTCTAAGTACTGAAACACTGTGCTAAACTGCAGTTAATATTAGAACAGCCAGAGCAGGTCAGACCAGCCCATACTGCCCAGCATCCTGTCTGTGAGCAGCCAGACAGATACTGAGGAAAAAAAAAAATACAGCAAATACTTGCTCAGCCTCCAGTCATTTACAAAAGCAACTTACTAAGGGAGATGTTTTCCATTCGTTTAATGACCTTCACTGACTTCCTCTCTAAAAGCCTGTGCAGTTGTTAAAGCTCTAGCCTACAAGAAAACAGTCACCTCTTTCATGTAGCTTTTCTTCTCGGTGGCCACTCAACCATCTGAGAACCTGCAGGAGCCAGATACCAACCTCATGTTTTAGTTAGAGGGGAATTTCCCTCTCCCATGTTTATGTTTCCATTGCAAGGGAAAAGATAGTTGGGTCAGGAAAAAGTTGTCCTAAAGTTTCCAATAGAAAAGCTCTTCTACAGAACTTGTAGAGCATCATATCCAGGAGCTAGCGAAGTCCTAACAGCTCTAACCACTGTCTCAACCTTCACTACAGGACATGACTGAAGATATACATTTCTGATAAATATCCTTGTTGATTCATAATTACTATCGATGCTTTTGCATTTAACTTCAGTTTTTCCAGATCATAGCAAGTCTCTGCTATGCATTATCTTCTTGTCGCAGCCAACATCCCTTCTTTGCCTTGGTCCCTTGGTCACAAGGACGCAAATTCTCTGGTCTTTTTTCTTCTTGCAGAAGACATATCCACATCAAAGCACCTAACTTCTTGGAGGCCTTTTTTTTTTTTTTTTGTCCTCACTTGTATATCTTCCAAATCTCTGTTATGGGAGAGTGCTTGAAGGGATGCCTCAGGCACAGACCTGGAAGACAAAGACAACATTGTTGGTTATTTCTCTTTTGCATGCAGAGGTAGAAGGCAGAGATGAGCTAACTTGCTCAGTGTTTTAGCCCACCATTCTTTACATCTCTTCCTAAAACTACTAAGACCCAAAAAGAGGTGGTTCTTCCCCTGTCTGCTCTGCTATGTTTACAGTGGAGGCCAGAGATTTCAGAAAACTCAAAGCACTCTACAGATGGCCAGGTCTGTGCCCAGCCACCCGGGTAGTTCACTTGCCTCACCAGAAAACCAACCCAGCGAGGCGATTCTGCCAGTTCAGTGAGATCAACCAGCTCATCAAGAACCAGACAAGCTGACACAGAGCAGTGAAAGGAAAAAACAGTACGTGAGGTGTAGATGGGATGGGAGAGAACAGGAAAACGATCACTTAGAACAATTCCTATAGTCTGACATGATTAAATAAAGGCTCAGTGGCAGCTTAAAAGATGAAACATTTCTCCTATTCAAACGAAACCATATCTTCTCTCTGTGCACCTGCAAAGGCAGGGTCACTTCTTGTAAATTAGTCACGTCTTTGTAGACGTGTTCAAAACACATAATTTTGCAGATTTGCAATAAAGCATAGGTGCGAAGAAAATATGTTGCCCCCTTCCTAGTATTGCTGTGTGATACATTTCCTACTCTGGGTTTGCTTCCTGCTACAAAGCACCTTTTAGAAGGTCACAGCCACTGAAAGGACAGTTTTTAAAAGATTAGAGATAACCTGTAATCTTTTGATGAAGTTTATATGTAGGAATTGACTTACTAACAAAACAAAAGCAGTGTTTTAAATAATCCTTCATTGTTGTCTGAACATACAGCACATGTAAGATGATTACTTCCAGGCAAAGAAGGCAGACAGGGCAGAGGCCAAGTATGCCATGGCCTCTATTCTGGGCATACAATGCATGAAGTCTGCGAACCCAGTAAGGAACCACCTGAGACTGTGGCTTGAAGCTAAATAAGATTCCATGATCATTAGAAGTTGTTGCTCTAATGTGGCACAGTACAAAAGGAAACACAGCAATGCTTACCATATTCCTCTGCCGCGCTGCTGGTAGTTCAGAGGCAGGAGCTCAGCCAACAACGGAGCCAGAGGACAGCACAGCCACGTGGGTCTCAAACACTGAGAAGAATTCTAGGTTCGTGGCAAGCGATCATTCCGCAAGTAGTCTCCACATTTCCGCAAGAACCGGAGACCAAGACGAAGAAGGCGAATCTCTGCTGGTATCCCAAACCAAAATGCTGTCCAACTTGCCTTGATATGGACAGAGCATTGCTGGAGAACCGTACTTTTATCATTCATTTTCTTGCAAGATATCTTCATATCCTGTGTTTTGATACTGGACTGTTTTAAGACAGCCCAAATACAGAGTTGTCCCATTATAAACCAAGTTTGTGCAAAAATCTCTCCTTGCCCAGACTTCAAGTTTTCTTGATCTTTGCCTCCCAGCAGGGAACGAGAAGGTCCAAGTCATGAGCACAGTCAAAGGTACGATACGTGATCACAGCAAAATGTTAAGCCTGACTGCTATGTATGCTAGGTTCCAGAACACGCAGCGCAAACAACCAGACCTGGCTGCACACCAAGATTTAAAACAGGAAGATGACATCCAGTCTCTGTGACTCCAGGCCAGGAGACATTTGGTATGGACAAGTGCAAAACTCTAACTAGGCAGCTGGAAAGCTGCCAGAATCATCTAGGGCATAGCTGCAGCCAGGAAACTCATAAGGTTATGGCCTACTTGGTGAAACAACTGCCTGCTAGGAACAGCTGCATCACAAATGAAGTCACCACAATAATTTACCAGTCATATCACACCATGGAATTACTTAGTGTTGATGAACATGATTTAACTGAACATGATTAAAAAAAAAAATCAATTTGCAAAGTAAAACAAAATTTCCAACATATCCAAATACTCAATAACTGCCGAAGAGGAGGAAAACAAAACATTCAAACAAAATTAATACTATTCCTCCTGAATTACCCATCTTGTTTTCCCACATCTCTTTTCACAGAATCACAGAATGGTTGGGGTTGGAAGGGACCTCTAGAGATCATTTAGTCCAACCCCCCTGCTCCAGCAGGGACACCCAGAGCACGTGGCACAGGGTGGCATCCAGGCGGGTTTGGAAGATCTCCAGAGAAGCAGACTCCACAACCTCTCTGGGCAGCCTGTGCCAGGGCTCTGTGACCCTCACCGTAAAAAAGTTCTTCCTTATATGGAGGTGGAACTTCCTGTGTTTCAACTTACACCTGTCTACCCCTTGTCCTGTCACTGGCCACCATGGAGGAGTGCCTGGCTTCATCCTCCCTACAATCACCCCTCAGATACTTGAACATGTTGATCAGATCTCCTCTCAGCCTTCTTTTCTCCAGACTAAACAGGCCCAGCTTGCTTAGTCTTTCCTCATATGACAAATGCTCCAGGCTTTCTAACAAAATACTCAAAACAAGGTAAGAGATCTGTATTGCTTATTATTCAGATATAAACATAGGTGGTCTCACAAAAAGCATGAATACGCACTAAACGTGAATACAGAAAGATTTTAAAGCTTCAGTGAAGTAAGACAAATACCTTATAATCTTGATCTGGCAGCATGTTGAGTAAGAAAGTCACCATCTTTTGTGGAAATTCATATTTTATTGTCCAAAATAATAATTCTTCTAGAAAACATTTATGCTTCAAAACATCCATGATAGATTGATCTGTATAAAAAGTTGGAGGAGGGGGATGTGTCATTTCATAATTACTTGAAATAATAACATTAATTATAATGCAACGCAATACCTTACATAAAAATCTGAAAAAAAAACAGGAACACCTCACTGCACTCTACATTAGTTTTTTGTTTGTTTGTTTGTTTTCCCCCTCCAAAAACACAGGAAAAACTAAACAGGGCCAACACTGCACAGTGTCAGAGCTTGTAATAATAAAAAACGATGCTCCCCACCAAGAAGTCAACGGGAGTTTTTAGTACAATTCTACCACACAGAACCCTTCTGGCATTGAACCATATCACCCTACTGTAATATATTCCCTCATTTTAATGAAAAGCAATTTACACAATATACACACAGCCACTTAACTGAGGAGAACTATTAATAATGTACAACATTATTCAGCAGAAACAGAAATAGCAAAATGACAAATTTATGGTGAGTGATGAGCTTTATCATCTAACTGTTTATTTTCTGCTCGCAAAATAGAATGTGTGAGCTATTTTTATTTTTTAAAAATCAATGTATGCACTAACTTTTCAGAGAATATAGAGCTCTCAATCCAATGACTCATTAAAAACAACTTCTTCCTCTGTCTACCTTAATGTAAAAACCACCATATCTCATAATCAGTGATCAGGCTAGTTCCAGCTGGTATCAGTGGATCAAGTCCCATCCTTCCCCACACAGCCCTCATCACTTGCTCTGCCCTTCGTTCATGCTGGCAGCACCATTGGTACATCCACAGGGGAACCATTTCCATTTTGCCAGTTGAGTTTTGAAATGGCTTACTTCCTAACCCACTTCACTGCAATGCTGCACACACACTGACCTATGCTAGATTAAATTGTTCATGAAGTTATCACTTGCATAAATTGTTAACTCCACTTAAAAGCCATAAAAACAATCACCCTTCAAAGGTTTATGACTTCTGATTCAAAGCTGCAACAGGCCTTGTTTACTCCTACAGTATATAAGGACGACAGAAAATAACATTGCTCCTTTACTTATAGAGCTCACATAGACCTGAGGATACACCCCAACACATAAAACATCACAGTAAGCAAGGTGAAGGGAAGGCACAGGCCTAGGGTGTGAAGTGTTCCCACCGGGGCAGATTCAGGACTGCTGAATCTGGACGTCTGGCCTTGCAGACTCCTCCTTGCTGAGGTAGGGCAGCTCCAGGGACTGCGCTGCCTGACTCCGGGCCTGCTGGTGAAGCAGGAATCGCCTGCATTTTCCACCATTACCAGGGGCCAGAGATCCACAGTCAAACAGCCAATTACTCCAAAATATCTCAAGAACTGCTAAATATCGTAATAGAGAACAATTTAAACTTTAAGGATCTCAAAAAGAAACTCCAGCAATGCTCAAAAAGAAACTCTAGCAGTCCACACAAAGAATGCATTTTATTCAATATATTCTCTAACTGTAGAAATAATTAAAAAAATGGATTGCCTTCACTGAGTCAGGAAAGTTGTTCTAATTTTAAAATATTTTCTAAAGTGCTACACAACACCTACTACAGCAAATGTAATGATCTTTTATATTCTCCCCTTCGACTCTTGTTAAGAAATTATGTTTGTGAATACACTGCCCATGGCAGTTTGGCAGCCACACAGACTCAAGCCCTGTATCCCCAGAAAACAGCAGAGGTTTAGGGACGTTCCAAAGGCCTCTCAGGGCAAGGATTAGGCAGGACAAGTGACGTGCGTGCTGTCTGTCACCAAAGCGCAGCCTTCTCTGACATTAGTGCAGCTGAACAGGTTGTAGTAACTCCTTTATGCAGCAGTTTGAGGCAGGGACAGAAGAACACCGACCCAGTTATACCTGCTAGAGAATTTAAGTAGGTAGAATGCTCTTATCCAGCCTGGAAAATTTGTCAAAAAAATTGGGGCTAAGATTAGTTCCCGCCTCTGTGAAAAGCGCCGTGCAATTTTAAATTTCTGGTAACAAATAAGAAAATAGTGCCTGTGGGTTTGAAAATGCCTTAGACCTCATGTGCTTTAGATTGATGCAGATTTAAAAAAAAAGAGTAACAACAAAGTGTCTCAGTACTCAGTCCCATACCCATATGAGCAATGCCTCAGCATAAAAACTGCCAGTTCTTTAAACAAACCTTTTATTCTTTCCCATTGCTATAACAGATCCCATAGCCTGTTTTAAACATCTTCCTGAAATATTTGTCCTAGCATTCCAAAATATCCCCAGCATGTAAGAGGCCCCCTATGAACGCAGTACCACCTAACACCTAGGATGAGACAGGGAGTCTGCTTATATGGAAAAGGTAAATCTGTTTTTATTCAATACTCAGTTTTCTAAAATTTTCTTTTCATACTCTTATTTTATACCCTATTGGACATAAAATATGAATACCGAAAACTTCAGAAAACTATTCAATATTTAATAAAAACAGATACTTACCCTTCCCCCCTTGGCAGACTCCCTCCTCTGGGGCTGAAAATCAGGAGCTATTAGAAGCTATCAACATCATGAGCACAGTCCACGTTGGGGTGCCTCAGAGGGGGAAGACTACAATCCTGGGGGGAAATGAGAGGTTCAATTCAAGAATGACTGTCCCTGAAATGCCACTGCTGATGGGGGTTTTTCAGACCTGGTAGCTTCTAATCCTGTGCTTCCTCTCTTCCCTCTTTCCATAACCTGTCAATGTGCATCAGAAAAATTGCATTTTTTCTTGCGTTAGCAAGAAAAGTGGTCTAACATCTTCTGAGCAAGCTGGCACTCTCTACAACTGAAATAACAGAGCTTTCTTTGGATGTAAATAACTCTGCATTTCTCCAAAACTATTACCTCTTCCACAGCATTATTATTCTCTATCACAGCTAGTTTATTCCGAGTGTCTCGGACTCTTTCTTATCCTTACACATATAGCAGCTACCACAGACCCTTCACAAACATCTGCACAACATTTGTAAGATCACCTCTTAACAGCAAGTTCGCCAAAATTCTTGTTCTCTATTCTTCCAGTTTCCAACTCTTTCCTTTCCTCTGAAAATATCAGAAATAATTAATCCTCCTTTCCCATATTCCTCACAGCACCTTCTTACCTTTTTACTGACTTAATGTGCTTTTGCATACAAATCCAAGTTTCAAACATTCACTTCAAAGCCCTTCCAGAAATGTTATTCCAGCTTTCACCACTATTTTAGAACCAAACATTCCCTTCTCAAAGCTTACAATTTCCCAAGTCAGTCTCCTCATATTCTGACTTTTTTTTAAAGAGGATTTTTCATTTAGTATCAGCAATTTAAATACTATCAAGCACCTTTCTATTACAAAAACACATCAAGGAAAAGCACAGGATTAGGCTACCATATACTAACTCAAGTCATTCTTCAACTGAACTTGCGCTAACTTCAATGGGAGAGCCGATCGTGTTTGGTTAGAAATTGCAGAGGATTAATTTTATCTAGGAAAATAACACAGTGGTTTCAAAGGAAACTTTACCCACTTTTTTTTTGTTGTTGTTGTTTGTTTTTTGTAAATGGTCACTAGAAGAACAGCGTGGAAAAGACTAACCAGAACTAGAGAAGCATTTTTGCCTGGCTGTTACACTGTAAAATGGCACAACAACAACAAAATCTCAGGAACAGAGACACCAAAACCATGGTTGCCAAGCTTCACTGCGATCTTCGCTGCCACAGTCAAAGTGGAATCATTTGTTAGAGGCTGACTTGCAACATTAAGGTGACAAAATTACTGGTCAAATGAAGACCCAGGCAGTGGTACTAACTCCCAAGTGAAATGAGAGTTGCTAAAAAGTGCAATTTCACTTTCTGTTTTTCACAGACTTTGCTGTGTTTAATACCCGTGTCACATGCAGCATCACAGTGCTTGGGAAAAGAAGGAATGCTCCTAAATGCTTCTGAAGATAAACATAAAGCAAATACGATAAACAGATCAGGGCTTTATAAATACCTTTGGTGGTGCTGCTTAGTTTCACCCGCTTGCGCTTGCCCACACCTTGGCTACCATCCTGGTCCTCCTGGGGCAGGGGAAGAGTTTAAAAGATTGATAACTGTATATTTAGAATTTTACTGCTAAGAAACTGTAACAACCTCAAAATTCTGCTTCAACTATCAAACTAAAACACAAAATCCCTGAATATAATCTCTTACCAGACAATAGTTCAGCTGTTTTTAGGAACCATGGACTCAGTGCAACTCATAAGACAAGTTCTCTAATTGCTGCCTTATCCCTACAGGCACCATTACCACCTGTAAGTTCAGTCATCTTCATCAATTTAATTAATGTTGTCAGTTAGCTGCTCTGATTTCTGAAACTGATTGCTAGAAAAATGTCTAATATTATAAAATTTCTGAAGGTTGCAAATCCAGTGTTTCACTCTACTCATCCATAGGATTTTTTGTTTCCTATAAAAATATGTATTTTTTTTTATGTCTGCCAACTCATTAGCTAACAATTAAGAGAGCAACACAGACAATTGGCTAAACAAGTTTTAATTAATGCAGTAGAAAAATTTGAATCAGAGAGTAGAAGATTTTTAAACAACTTTAAGAGGCCAATTCTGATAAAAAGTTCCCTACAAAACAGCGGAATCTCTTTATATAGGGAATTGTCCTTTGAAGCTCTCCAGACACGCTACAAATAAGAAAGGCTTTTAAAATGCATTGCAAGTTACAAATATCACCACCACTTCACAAAGGCTAACCCTGGGTTTAGAAGAGAACGTGACATTAGAGGACTGCATGTATCTTTACTAACAATGGTATTCCTAATGAAAGGATGAAATAAAGAACAATCCCTATAGGACCTAATAAAATAATCAATAGCTTCTTCCTATACTTTAGTTCCAAACTTCAAGAGGAATGACTAAGGATCTAGAACTCAAAATTGACTGTCCTTCTGTAGGGAGAAAGATTATTCATGTCCTATCTAAAGATTGACCAAATGTATCATGTTAATGAAAAATTAAAAGCTTCCTTTACCTTTTCAGTATCTTCATATGAAAAAATTATCACTCCCTTTTGAGGTGGACACGCACATGAACTGCTTGGCCTCCTGGGGTCTTTATGAATACACGCTCCTCCTGTTCTTGAGCCAGGAACCAGTCAGTTCTCAGGATGTCATCACTGCTCATTCCCTCTCCAAAGGACAGAATACTCCAGACCAAAAAAAACAAGACCTACTGACACAGCAGGATGAACTGCAGGCTGAATGTAAGTCTCCCGAGAGAAAAAACTCCCAAACTCCTCCTGCTAGAAAGGTGGCAGCTAGAGGTCTCCAGTGACCTCCATGAAGCCTGAGCACTGCCAAAGTTGCGAACTGCAATATGTCTACAAACGACATACATGTCCCCTCCTGTAACAGGGAAAGCTGTAAACACATAGCAGTCTTCATTGCAACTTTTTAAGAGCTTTCATTAAAAGGAAGGAAAGCTTTGGGTAGCTTAATGAGAAAAAACCTTGATTTTTTTTCTCCCCTCAGAGGTGTTAAATATTGGTTTTCCAGTGCTGCAGTAAGTTAACATTAAACCTTAGTGCTAAGTGTGGAAGTTTTAGCAGTCATGAGATAATGAGTGGTAGATCATACTACATTCCCCAAGCCAAAGGATCAAGACTAAGTTTATGAGTAAACAAACATAGAACATATTATTTTTACCTATCTGATCATGCTCTCTAATTATAACAGAAGAGAGCCACTTGGATTTACTTTACATAACAGAATATTTATTAATATGACTGAAATGAATCCTTTCTGTCCTAAATTCAGATATTATATTTTATTTAAAAGTACATACACCATTTTATAGACAGAGTGAATCTGATATTTGTACTACTACTGTATTAAGGAGCAACTGGAATCTGTCACTTGTGCTCACTAAACTACAAGGACAGCTTAATTGAGACATCCAAAACAAAAAGTTGCATCCTTCCACATGGTTGTAACATTCACAGACTGAGTTCCCTGTAACATATCTGTTTCTTCAATAGAAAAGACTTAGAGCTGTCCCTTTTTGCCTCTTGCTCAAAGATAGGTATGAGGGGGAAAAAAATAATCAATGAAAAATCTCCCTACAGCATATCTCTGCTTCTATCTCTACCTTAGGAAGGAAAAGAGAGGAAGGAAATGTCACCCTAAAATCTCCCTTCAAACGCTTAACAGACTTAGTTTACTCCCTGTCTCCCGCCTCTTCTATAAACAAATCTTAACAAGCTGAGTCATCCTATTTTTTTTAAAATTACAATAACACTTACCAATATTAAGATACTTTGAATCACTTGCTTCATTCATAGGCCTTAACAGGGACACTGCTGACATTTCTATGGGATTTTATGTGTGTGTGGTTTTTTTTTTGGTTTTTTTTTTTTTCTTTTTGTCAAGTGATGGTGAAAAAAAAACAACAAGCAATACTTTAAAAAATGCCACACTATAAATAGCACTGCTGAGAGCATAACAGATGCTGTTGTGCCGGTAACAGAGGCAAACATGCGACACAGCTTATTCTGGACACACACAAACAATAATTGCTCTTATTTCAATACTTGATCATATTGAATTCAATATAAATATCCTATGCAAGATTATATTTTACATTATTTAAAGTTTGTTATACTATCCTGCTATTCATCTAAGAGTCAATTTGAGGTGCTGCTAAGGCTTACTAGTGTAAATTAGGTTGTTAAATAATTTTGCAGTAAATTTCTCTACAGAAAAATTCTCACTGCTTCCATCACCAGTTAGGCTGGATTTTCAAGTGCCAAAAACTGGTAACACCATTTTTGGGCATTACATGCTTTAGGCTCGCCTTAATCAAGACCAGTGTATTTTACAGTGACTTTTAAACTACCTATACAAGTTTCTTCTGCATTAGCTATATAAGCTGAACTGAAACTATGTTAGCAAAAATAAGAATTCTTCTTCTAGAAGAATTCTAGATTTACCTTAGTAAATCAAAGGCATGAGATTTGTTCCTTTAAATCTGCATTATTTCTAACCATTAAACTGAAGAGAACGTTTTGTAAACAGAAGAGCAAGGCTTTGCAGTATTTGACTGCAAGCAATCTCTGCATTTCATATTGTTGCAGTTCATCATATTCTTTAAAAACGATCTCACCTCATCTGAAGAATTCCCTTGTCCTGATGTTGCTGTAGCACCTGCTAAACCTTTTGAAATAAAAAAAATCAGAGATTCCTTTTGTAAGTTTTATATTGAAAAGCAATTATTTTATGAGATTTAATTAACCAGGATGAAATGAAATACTGCATTAGCTTTCTTAAAAGATACACAGCACTGTACTAAGAAGTTGGAGTAAGGCTTACAAGCACTATTAAGAGCACAAAGTCTGCGATGCAGAAATAGGTTCCACTGCAGAACTTTAATGTACTGAGTTGATGGAGACACAGTCTTTCAGAGACAGCAAAAATATCTGACAGCCTTCGGAGATCAAAAAAATCCACAGCACTATTGTAGTAACAGGTGGCTTAACTTATTGCAGTGACAAAATTCCACTACAAGCAATTACATCTTGCCTACTCAAATTCCACTAATCCTATGATTGGATAACAATACATAATATTTTAGCAATCAAAAGTGAGTACAATTAGCTCTACTGACAGAATTAAAATGGGTTTTGTAACCCATTTTTTGGTGATAGACTAAATAAGAAACAATTCCATAAATTTCATGGAGGTCGAATTTCAAAAAATAAGAGTTTACCTAAAAAGTAGAAATAATCAAGTCTTTACTTGAAATATTTTTCTACACAAACCTTGAACTGCTAATGTGCTAGTTCCAGCTCCTTGTTCCTGCATACCACACGCAAGTTTATCCTCAGGAAACGCCAGTCCGGAGCCTTTCAAAGCTATGAGGTACTTTTCGTGACTTGTCTTTGCACATGCATTCTCTCCAACACCTTGAATGCATATTGAAAATAACATTGAAGTATAAAAACATCTACCTACTTTGTGTTCTACATAAAAGGTTCTATCAAGTAATACTCTCTCCTTTTCTTAAAAAAAAAAAAGAAAGAAAAAACAGAATTAAGCAATCTAAAAATGGTCCACAGTTTTATTAAGCTATACAATTATAAGAAGTACAAGCTAAAGAGTTTTTCAGCTGCTTTTGGCAGAGAATGGAACAAATAATTGTTTCAGAAGGGCTTTTTTTTCCCTTTTTTCTTAAAAGAAAACAAAGTAGTGCAAAACAGACAAGTTCTACTTTGAATAAGCTTAATACATCTTATTTCAGCACTGGGTTGCCATGTTGTTCCCTCATCCTAAAAAGGACAGATCTTTTATAAAAACTCTTACTGAAATGATGTATCTATACGAAGCTATGTGGGACACAAGATAACAGAGCTCTGTTCTACAGTCCTATTAAGGAATTTTCCTAGCAGCTCTTGCGGGCCACACTTCATCCCCAATTAAAAACAACAAAAAAATCCTTAAATGCATTCTTCCAGGTTTTGAGAAGTTATATAAAAACACATAGTACTCATCTAATAAATATAACTTTTGCTTCTTCATAAGGCTTCATAATTTCAACATTTAATCATAATTTCAACATTTAATTATTAGAGATAGCACAAGCATACCAGAACTAAGATCTTTGTAGAACTGTTGGCTAGTCAAAACCTGGGTAAGAACTGATCGCATTGCTCCTCCCATTTTGGTCAAGTCTTCCAGAAAGGAAACATGAGGCTCCAAAACCTGAAGGATTTTATGAAGGTCCTTCTCTGATGGCAGATCAAGAGCTGAAGAAGAAAAAAGAAAAAAAAAAGGAAGAAAAAAAGACATAAGAAGTTGTGGTGTAAATATAATCTGTTCAAGAGCTTCACAAAGCAGAAATTAATAAATCCTCTAAAAATTACTTGCATAACTTTTAAATTAACCCTCATTTCATTGTCTGGAAGAGCTCAACACAGAATTTGGTAATCTTAAAACATATTCCATGTTAGGAAGCTCTTCAGCACAGAACATAATCAAATATTCTAGCCAGGCAGTAACTTGGTTAGCAAAGGATGCATGAGATTCATACTATGTCAGTTCAAACTACAGAGAACATGCCTATCTGTATCTTCACGGATTGCAAAACAAATGATAAGCATGGCTAGATATGTGACAGACATACAAATTTTAAACATACCAGGCTCGTTATATCCCTCTCTTAAGTGCTGAATAAGACTAAAGATGAACTGCGGAAGAACTAATTCTGACATCATCAACAAGTCTTTCGGGACACATGGAACATTTGAATTTGACTTAATCCGATGTCTTTTACAAAACCTGAAAAATATATGAGGAAAAAAATAGTTCGGCAGAGCACATACTAAGAAAACCATTAGCTTTTTCATTTCTCAGGGAATGCTGTATGTTAAAGGTGATGTGATAGCATTCTGAATTCCAATTACATCTTACTTCCAAGTCCTGCAAATCATGAAGTTGATTTTTTTTCCCCTCCTAACGCTAGAACTGTCTAAGATCACGATTTCTTTCCACACATGTTAGAAGCATCTTGCACAGAGCAATCAGAAGAACACAGTATTTCTCTTCAGTATGATAAGCCCCCCAATTTCTAAACAATCTATTCAAAAACATCCCACTATAACAGTTTCTTTCCCTCTGGGTCAGAGCTGAGCCTGATTCCACAAGCACTTATTTAGAAAAATCTTCTGAGACCAGGAGAAGCAAATTCCAAAGACACAGGAGTTTGCAGGATCAATCTCAAACACACAGCAATCAAAATTTATTTGTAAAAGAATAATAAAAAAAGCCCTACAAAAGATGTGTGAAGCACCTCAATAATAAAAGAAAACGTTTATTCTCTGGAGAATTCATGTATGACAGTAGTTAAGGCCTGGCTAATACACAATGCCCTGAGCTCGAGCGAAACGCCACTAGTGCAGACAGAATGATTTCCCACTGACTTGGTGGGGGCCTGGCTTAAGGGCCACTGAATTCTTTCCTGCTCCCAGCCTATTTTTAGAAAGGGCATTTATTAACATCAAAGGCTTATTTACCCTTGTGGAGAGAGGGGGAAACAAAACAAAACAAAAAAAGATAGCTAACAAGGAATAACAGTCATTATATTTTACCATTAATTTTTCAACATATGGATTCAGAAGTGGATTCAATATCTCTGAAACATGACTTTCTCTTAATATGAGAATTCACTCAATTTATTCATGTCAGCATTGTATTTGCTATATCACCTCTTTGAGAAGAAACCTGTTATTTTCTACAGTGTAAGCCTTTCTTCCTTCTTCACTGATCCTCTGTCCTCAGCAGAGTTCTACTGCCTATCCACACTGCTACGCAATTCTTCCACAAATATTGATCAAACTGCTAGGCAATGAACGGGAAGACCTTCAGAATTAAAAACAACAGCTATTTTAACTAAAGAGCCAGAGCTGGGGCTGAGACAAGGCAGGAAAGACTTGAACTACTTATTCCTGCAAATTCTTCCACTGTCTTATATAACCAATGGCCAATCAGCAGGCAAGCATCCATTGAAACACATACACATTTCAAAAAGCTCCAAATATGATCAAAATAGGGTTTTATTAGATCATAAAGGAGAGAATTTTCCAGATCTTTCCAGATAACATCCAGTCGGGGAACCCCAGCCCTTAGAGTAGGCCAAAGTAATAAGTGCCTAACGGGGCTTTAAGAAAGGCTGGTATAAATCAGATATAAGATGCATTCCTCCTTCACAATCCATATCTAAAGAAAGTGAAAAGGAAAAAAGTATATATAAAATCTAACCCATGAAAAGGAAGACTAACCAGATAACAGGCGGGTCACCTCCATCTCTAGTTCTATTAAATACCTTTCCAACATTGCAAAAAGGCTTTTCACAAGACACCTCTGGCTTACATATAATGTTTATTGTTTCATACTTATTGTGTTGCACAGTTTTACTTGTAAATATTTTCACTATTATACTTCAATAAGCTTTACGCCCATTTCAGAGAGGATGTCAAATCATTAGCTAGAGATATACAAGCCCTACCTTACTGAAGGGCTTAACTGGGAGTTCTGAAATAGAGGTCTATGGACAAACTCATCACCCTTCTTCCTTAAGCCCATCTCCAACTCAAACGTATATTGAAGTTTGTGTTTTCTATACAGTGCCCTACTTTTGAAATTACTTTTCACAAAAAGATACAGCTTGTTTCAGCAAAAGGAGATTAACAACATAAACTTACAATTAGGAGTTTCACAAACAACCTTATCCATGTGATTTTTCTAACATGACTCATGAAATTTCTTATTGGCATTGGTATCCTGCATTTAAGATGTCTATGAAAGCTGACAGCTACATAAGAGTAAGAAATACTGTACATCATCAACATAAGCACATTATCATTTTATGAGAAATCTTCACTTTAGACTTTGTGAATTCACTCCATTCTGCCCTACTATTTCTGGTTTTAATAGTTCCACAGTGAATTTCCAAAACAGATTCAGGTAAAGTGGCCCTCGACTTGTCCTGTTAGCTGTTGTGGTTTTAGACAACAGTTCCACAAACGCGAAAGCCGATCTAGACCAGTCCTGCGACTGCCTGATCTTCTGCCCTCTTCTTCGTTCCAGCCCTGGTATTCAACTTATCTAACATTAAATCCAGCTCAGGAAGCTAAGCTAGCAAAAAGCCATTCACTCTTCAGAGAAATAGAGTGCAACTTCACAACTTAAATTTACCTGCACTGTGGCTGACCTGTTTTCTTGGAAATTGCACCAAAATCCCTGAATCATCTCGTGATTATCATCCCTTTCCCTTTCATCATGCCCATTGCCTGCTGAGGAGCAAAACACTCAGAACACAGACCCAACACCACAGGAAGATGCTGCCTATTTTCCTGCATCCAGGAGATTGGGCAGATGGAATGTGGCTCACTACCAACTTCTCCACTTCGGAAGAAGATCTTTTAAACTTGCCCAGTTGTAAGAGCAGCCAAGGAGCTGTGGCAGCACCTGCCGGCCAGGCTGCTCCTCCACAGCTTTCAGAGGCCCACAGGGTCCCGCCACGCTCCGGCCCGCGGGCTCTCGCTTTCCAGAAACGCAACCTATGTTCATATGCAAACGCACACAGCAGCTATTTTTACCCTCGCTTTTCTCCCCCTCCTTCCCATACTTAGAGTGCTTTGTTTTAAATTAGATGATCAAGCTGTTGAAAGGAGGCACCACATGTTAGCCCATGTTGCACAAGACTTGCACAACGAGTACCCGCTCGGAGAGCAACTCAGGGGGAAAAGAATGCAAGTTACTCTTCCAAAGGGAAAGTACTCGAACAGAAGCTACTGAAATCCCAGATCTTAAGAAAGTCAACATTTAACTGATTTTTCAATTTGTAATAAGTCATACTTAAACTGTCTTTTTTATTTAAGGTGCTGCATGCATTTATATTTCATATAGCTTACTGCATAACTGACAGTGTCATGCAATGTTTTATAAAGTAGTCAAAAAATAAATTTTTAAGCAAGAATTCCAACAAGTATTTTAAAAAGACAATGCCTCTTGTCCCAACTGCAAAACTAAAGAGCAAATAAAATGGTTATGTACACTGTTTCTGCAAAATAGATTGCAAAATGCAAAATATGTTGAGTGATACAACTGTCTCAGAGTCCTCGTGAACTCACATTTTACTCTTTATGCTCCAACACAGTGTTTAAAGTTATTTTTTTTTCCTGCTTTTACAGGTCACTTATTAAAACAACTCATGGTTCAGAGTTAAATACACCTTTCATATCAAGACTAGAAGCTTATCTAGAAGTAAAAGGACTTTGGTACATTGTAGCCTTGCAAACCCACTTTCACTAACAACCAGCATGATGTTAACTCTGAAGAAATGCAGAGAAAAAAAAAAGTATTTCTCCGAAAATTATGGCTTCATAACCCCCCACATAATTACATTTCAGTAGTTACATTTCTTCATTTTGCCTGCAAAATAGACTTCCAACAACGAATCAATACGTTACTGACTTCAAGCCTGAGGAATGACTGCTCTTCTGATAGCGCTCAGAGAGCCATGAGTGATGGAGGAGATTAGTGACAGAACCCAGGTACTTGCATCCCTGCTGCCAGCGATGCTGACAAGAAGTAAAACTGACTGGAGAGAGGTCACCCTTGTCCTTTGAATCAGGAAAGCTCCATTGTAGAGACACAGCAGAGAAGGACAACAAAACATGGAAGAACTGATGGCTTCCCAAAAAAGAAAACCCGCACACTTCTGAAGGGCATCTTTCCACATATTAAGCTGTCGTAACAAAGCTAGTTGGCCAGGATAGGAGGCTAGAAATCACAATTAGATTTCTAAAAATTCTTCTACTCCTTGCAGGAAAGGAGGAGCAGAGCCAGGCACGTCACCACCAACTCGCGTAGCACCGTAGCAAAGCTCTCCAGAAAGACAAAAACAAGGAAGCTCTGCAGAAGAGCGTTTCAATCAACACTTGAAATAAATCTCTTGTTGATGAAAGACAGAGAGGTAAAAGGCTTTTTTTGGGGGGCGGGGAAGGAGTAGATTAAAAAAAACAAACCCACTTCAAATAAATATCTTAAATATCTTTCAAATAAACTGGTGTGATCGATGTGATCTGATTTTTTGGAAGTGAAGAATTAGCACACATTCATTGGAGGCTTCACTGACACTTCTAGAAACTGCACAGCACTGCCTGTACACAGCATAACTCACTACCAGACATCTTGCCCATCTCCTTTTAATCACCATTTCAACAATTACAAGGCCCACAATACCCAGCAAATTGAAAATTCTTTTTTTACAAGAATGTTGTTTAAAATGTGTAAAAGCAGGATTAAAGACAAAGAAACTACTTTTAAGATGCGTGAAATCTCTCTACTGGTTATTCAGCTTAAAACAGTCATACAGTACAGTTTCCACCATTTATGGAGTCTGTTTATGTAGCCATACAGAATAAGACATTTGATTTTCCACATACAGTACGAACACTTTTATACAAAACATTTCAAGAAGTGTTTTTTTTTTCCAATTCTTCAAAAAATGTAGTAGTGCAATGCTTCTACATGGTGCGACTGTGTAGCTACTACTACCTACTCTGCCAGAGGCAGAGCTCTTCTTTCCCTCAAGGAGGAAAGGAAAGACACCTATCACTGAGAAAATACTTGAAACACTTCTCCAATTATTTTATGGACATCTTAGAGTAACAACATATTGCAATTAACTATCATTTGAAACTATACATTTATCTTTTGCAAATGCCAAGCAAAATGCCGTGTACATCTTCACTCTTACTGCTCAAGCGACATCAGAGTTTGAATCCAGGCTGAATAAAAACTGACAGTTCTTAATCCAACATTGACCACATATGAGACACTGGGGAAGGCAGTCAGGCAGGATCTCAGGACAGCAGGAAAGCAGAAGGGCTGGGACAAGGTTACCGGTCAAAGAAGCTGGAGCTGGTCAGCGTAACAAATCTGAGCTGCTGGGCTAAGGCAGGACAAGACCTTAGAGACATGCAGAGAATGAGCAGGAAAGGACTTTCTGCAAGGTTGTAGCTGAGCTGTCTCAACACGTCCTTTATTATTCTAGCCACAGGCCTTGCAGAAGCAGCTGAATTTGAGAATTTTGATAGGAAGTCAAGTAAATCAAAATACAGACTACTTTCTGCTGCAAAATACTCCCTATCTCAAAAAACGGGTGGATGCTCTGGTACATAATTACAGTCCTGCAACTGCATAAGTAAAAGTTGCATCTATCCAGTTTGATCCAAAAGCTTCAATTCACACACTATTTTAAATATATTTATATAATAACAAACACAGCTAGCAAAATTATAAGTCTATTACCCATTTGAAAAGCTACACCAAAGAGAACATCAGAGACTGCACAGCAAAGCCCTGACAAGTTGAGTGTCAGTTACTTTGTTAATGACAACATTAATATTATTGACATAATCCTAGTTCAGCCATTTGCACATATGAATACTATCTCTACCTATATTTTCAACAAGAAGTGTTAATAAATGAACCGTATCCATTAACTTAGTTTAATTCAGGATTGCACTGTGATAACGAAGGCAGCAAAGAGAATAATCTTTGAATTCAATTCTTAAAAACAAATTTCATGAGAGTCGCTTAAAAAAAAAGCCAGGAGAAAATCACCAGTGCTCAAAATTCTTTTAGGACATGCCTTTAAGACTACAGATACCTTTTTTTTTTTCAACTATGAAACTGAGGAAACACATTAAGACACAATACATATTTAGTTTTGAATACTAAACTTCCTAATTTGTAGAACCTCAGAGCAGTCAGTTCATCTCAGAGTTTCAGGCGTCCTTGCTTTCTCTAACACTCTCAAAGCAAAATTCCTAGCAGCAGAACTGAAACGAGCAGGTCAGCAAATAGACCCCAGGTCCCAATCCCTCCTCATATCCACCTGTGCTTGGTCTTCACTTCCTTCCCAAACTGTGAGTTCAGATGCAATCTCCTCACCCAGTTGTTTTCTGAATCCTATTAAGCACCAACCTTAAACTCAATAACACTACATGTTTTATTAGGAAGACAAGAGTTTCCAAAGAGATTTTTAAAATATTTCTCTGGCTAAGGAAACACTTAAAGTATCCCAAGAAAATTTAATCAAGTCATTTATCCAGCACATCACATTTCCACCTGACTGTTAAACCCTGAAAAAGTTCTAAGTAACCAGGTAGTGCTACACAAATGCAAAAAACTACCCTTGTTTTTGAGGATTTTAATAAGCTGACGGGATTTTAATAGGAACTTTCATCTTAAAACTGAAGATTCTGCTGTCATCAGGCCTCCTCCAAGCAGAACACATTTTATATAGATAAAATTTGCAGTATTTGGGGAAAATAAGTGCCCACGCTTCAGACCCTTAGCAACGCGCCTTTGAAACATCTGCACGTTACTCCTGCCGCATGCATAAAGCACACAGCTGCTAGTCAAGCCACAGCTATAAAAGCAATAACCAAAAATTATCACTTGGCTCTCAACCACTTGGAAAACATTGCATCAACTAGTTTGGAGGCTGATATAGTCCCAATTAAAGGTATTTTTAACGACTGGAGGTTTGTATGTCAAGATGGGTTTAATCACCGCAGCAATCTGGAAGTGCTCTCACTTCCCAAGGAAGCTCTGCAAACACTGCTGCATGTTAGTGCAGAATCCTGAGCAGCAAGATCCACTAGCAACCTCTACCTCTTGCTGTGGAGGGAAGGCAGAAGGAACCAGTTATTTACTGCATGGTAGCTGTAGTTCTTTGAAACACTGTCTTCAGCGTGAATCCCAACATGAATTCCTGTACCTTATATGTGGCGGATTAGGCAGCGGAGTCTTGAACATCAGCATCCACCGCAGAAGGCCACAACCATTGGTTTGCTCAGCCTCCCAGGTCAGGGTAATAAGCCAAACATCTCAGATATCTCCTCAGTCCCTTCACCTAGAAGCCTTGGTAGTCTGAAGGACGCTAAAAGCAGAGAAGCTGTAGAGGGTTGCTGCAGCTCCTGAAGAATGGCATTTGTACCAAGCCCACAATCCTCACCGCAAAGACCATTTTAGGCAGCTGCACAAAGCTCAGAGGCCAAGTTTCTTGTCAGTGTCAGTCTTCTCAGGGTCTCAGGCTGCTCCTGAAGCATCCAGGATCTTCTCTGGAGAAAGGTCCAAAAGAGCACTTTTCTGCCCTTTGCAGCTATATCACCAAGCCTAGCCAAGCTCAGCCTCTAGACCCTGAACTAGCATCATGTAATGTATATTAAATGGCTGATTCACTGGTGATTTAAAGACCATAAAACAACTACACAATCTAGTTAATGCCAGTGAAAGAGTGATTATCTATAGGTCCCACTACTCAGCCTCAGATCTGCCATCTCTGATCTCAAGTGGATCACAGCTGCTACAACAGGATGACAAAAGAGATCCTGCTTGTTGAACAGGGACAAAATACATTCCGGTGTCACTATTACAACAATTTTCTCAATAGCAAGTCAGAAAGGTTGCCCTTTTTTAAAAAAAAAAAAACTATTTTTGAAAGTTTTGTCCTGTCTAGAATACGAAAAAGGTCCTTTGCTCTTCTTCAGGAGAAGAAGGTAACAGAAAGAACAAATATTTTTCCATAGTTTGCAAACAACACAGCAAGATCGTTTATTTTGAAATAAGCTTTTGTAAGAACATGGGGACAAAGTAGCAATAGCCATCAATACTTGCTACCTACTGTCCAAGGCTATGAAATTTATAGAAAACTAACAATTCTGCAACACCTCCCAGGTGCGAAACTAATTCCAGCTTAGAAACTAAGGAGTATAGTTCTCACACTTCTGCATCAAAAAGACGCAGAGAGAACTCAATGACAACTCAAAGTCTTTGCCAAGGGGATCATAGTAAGGCCCAACATACACATAAACCCCAAAAGAGACATAACAAAAAAAACCACAGAGATCTGATCTAATGAGCAGATCAGAGGTGCACTGATGTATACCGTAACACAGCAGACCTGAATGGAAATACAGGAATGAATCACTAGTGACAGCACTGCAGAAAACCTGAGTGAGGTACCTGAAGGTGCTTTTGAACATATGGCTGACAATCTCAATCTACAACAGGCACCTTTCTCATGATCATGTATTTTGGGGGTTTCACACATCCTTACTGACAAAGAAATGGCCTGTGGCTGCAAGCAGAAATAAATAATTTCTTAGAGCCACTTATATAAGTTATAAGAGAAGGCAACACTCTATGTCAATGGTTGCCATAACTACTATCAAACACACAGCAAACACTAACTAGTGCAAAAGCCTGTTTAATGAAATTCTTAACCTGGCTTTTTGCCCTTCAGGATATGTAACTCTTGATGTAGATGTTATTCTCTTTGTACTGTAATGCAACACTAAAACATCTGCTTCCCACATGATTAATTTAACAAATATAAGTCAACACACAGCGTGGCACACTCAGGACACAGGGGAACGAAAGAGCCGAGGTGCAGAGGCTCTCCAGAGCAAGAGGTTGTTGTCGACAGGCTTAGAGAGGAACCAGAACAACCAGCCACAGAAACAAGACTGGACTCAGCAGTAGCAGATCACTAACTAATTATTCTTTCACTACAACCACATGGAGCATTACTTTCTTCAAGGCGATTTTACAAAATTTCATTGGGAAAACCAATCGAGTATTTGTCCAGTCTGAATTTCTCCCCTGTACGAATACATTTTTTTCCAACAGCTGAATTTCCCT
>NW_010583422.1:159829-170324 GCF_000705375.1 Tinamus guttatus | reverse complement strand
GGCCCGGGCCGTGCGTGGCCGGCGCCGTTCGGAGTGGGGACGCGGCTCTCCGGGCCCGCGGCGTTTGCTGGTGACTGAGGGAGAAGCCTGGGCGCGCGGAGGCCCCGTCCTGCCCGGGTTCGGCCGTGGGTCGTGTTACCCCCCACACACACACACGCAGACACACCACCGCACGTGGGATGGGCCGTGCGTCCCCTGCATAGCGAGTTTGTGGATGTTTTTATTATCACGCATCTCCCGCTGCCAGCGTCATGTTTTAAAATCTCAGCAGTTTTTCAGTTGTGTAATGGAAAACCTAAGAAAGCCCTAAACAAAACCGAACCGCTTTGGCCCGACACCCGAGGAGCGGGGGTCCTCGGGGCGCCCCCTGGCGGCGGTGCCGCCCGCGGGACGCGAGGGCGCAGCGCCCTCCCCCCTGCTTCTAGGGGAAAGGGAAGGATGAAAATCAACTGATCACTGTTTGTTTCTGCTAGCGACAGGCAGGAAGCCCTCGGATTCTTCCCTGCTCGCAGCGGCGGAGCCGCGGCTCGCAGTGCGCTCCGCAGGTAGCGCCCGGTGAGGCGGCAGCGGCGCTTGGCGCGGCCCGGCCCCTCGGCCCGCGCCTCTGCGCCGGGGCTCGCCGCCATCGCACCCTGCTGCCCTGAGCCGAGCCGGAGCCATGAAGAAAAAAAAGCTCAAGGAGCTAGAGAGCTGCCTGCAGGAAGTCGATGCTTTCGAAAGGCCCAAGCTGCTCCTGGAGCAGTACCCGACAAGGCCTCATATCGCAGGTAGGGCGGGCGCCGGCTGTGCTGCGCTTCACCTAGTGCCCCTCCTGGGTCAGCGCGGCTCAAAACGCGTGTTTACGTGTTTCTTTCTACTGTGCTGCTTCGTTTGTAGTTGTTATACTATAAAAGCGCTGAGAAATTGTATCCAGCGGGAGTGTATTTCATTTTATGAATTGTTACCCCTTTTCATTAAAAGTGTACTGTTAATAAGAAACACAAAACCAAGTGAGTCGATTTCAAAGATGTCTTGCGATAAAAACATCTTGTTGATCTAAAAAATGAGAAAGCTAAACTTTTTTCTTTAATGTGGCCTGAAATAACAAAGTGGTGAATGTACCTCTTCTATACCTTAATTCTGTTTTTTCTGATTTTCTACATCTTACAGAACAGGGTTTCTAAGGGTGTGCTTGTTGCTTTTATAAACAGAACTCGAGGCATGGTCATTCCATGAAATCAGTATTCGCAGCTCTATAAAATATCCCTCAAAAAGCTAGAGTCTTTCAAAAATACTTCTATGTGTTTTAAGTTTAAGGGATAAGCACAGGCAGGGAGAACATCACCTAAATATAGTGTGACTGAGTTTTCTGAATGAAGAAGTGACTTTTATTGACTAATACGTGCTCATTAGATTTACTGATTTTTTTTTCCTAGCATGTATGCTTAATACAATTCACAATACTTTTGATGATATTGAAAACAAAACAGTTGCAGACTTGGGATGTGGCTGTGGCATGCTTAGCATCGGAAGTGCTATGTTAGGAGCAGGGTAAGTAAATGGGTCATTTTTAGTATAGAAAGGGGTAGAAAATAAAATTATAGCATAGCAATACTCACTAAACTTATTCTGGGTATCTAATTTGACACACAACAAGCCTGTTTAGTATGTATAGATAGTCAATAACCAGTCAATTAGTGGGAGAGGGGGACAGTTGCCCTGAATTTGGATGTCATGAGATTTGGTTTCTCTGAAGCACTATATTAACACATGAAATTTCTTTCACAAAACTTGAAACGGATGTTGGGAAAAGGCAGCAGTGCTGCTCATATTTTCAGCAGCACTGAATTTCTATAATACATGCCTAATGTATTTCCCTTAGAAAATGTTGTGCACACATACAGCTCTCAAAAAGACTGCATTTCAAACATTTTGAAAATGAACACATTCTTTTATGAAAACTTTTTTTTTTTTTTAACAGATTATGTGTGGGGTTTGACATAGATGCAGATGCACTGGAAATATTTAACAGAAACGTTGAAGAATTTGAGCTCACAAACATCAACATGGTTCAGTGTGATGTTTGCTGTTTGTCAGAGACCATGTCAGAAACTTTTGACACAGTTATTATGAACCCTCCTTTTGGAACCAAACACAATAAAGGTTGGTAATTATAAAAAATTCATAATCAAATTATTTTTCTTTTAGTAAAAATAATTAGGAAAGCTGCAGAAATATTTTCCATGCCTTAATGTGTGCACTGCTGTTTCTCAGCTGTCTAAGATAAGCATAACAATAGCGAAGTACTTCAAAAAATAGGTTATTTTGCAAAAGACAGCAACAGTGAAGTATAAAGTGGATCTTTAAACAGATACTAGTTTAAGCTTGCATTTATCAATTCTACTAATTTGAATGCTCTTTTAGGGATGGATATGATTTTTCTGAAAACAGCTTTGCAAATGGCAAGAACAGCTGTATATTCCCTTCACAAAACATCAACCCGGCAAGTAAGTTCTTAATTTCAGTGGAGTGGGGATGTTAACCAATTACATAGCCCATACCTTCATTAATCTGTTTAGGTCTTTAGTGGGTCTGAAATTTGCTTTCATTAAACACTAACCATGTCAGAAATATTCAGTGATGCAAATAAGACCACAGGAAGACAATACAATGTTGGAAACGTGGAAAAGTTATAGGGGCTTCTTAAAGCAGAAAGAGTACAGATATTATAAAAATGTATGTAAACTAGCTTTTAAGCGTTAACTGCATCTGTTTAATACCCTAGCACATCCAAAAGAAAGCAGATGAATGGAAAGTGAAGATGGAAGTTATAGCAGGTAAGATTTTTTTTAAAGAGAAAACATATGCTTAATGACTAATCTCTGGGCCATACTACTGGCCAGACACCCAGAGGTAACTTCTGTGGTTTAAAATAAAAAATGAAGGAAGGTATTTTCTTTCAAGCCTTACACCCTGCTAGTATAGAGAAAGCAAGCATTCTAAAAAAAAGGTGTGTGCATGTGTGTATACATACATATATATATATATATATATAAAAGAGTAAAAGCAGTTGGTTTTTTTTCCTGTCATGCTTTGAAAAAGACCAGATGTGGCTTTTGAGCAGAAGTTAACATGCTGCTTCAAAAAGGGTATGTTGTTGAATAACAAAGCCAGAGCACAGGTGCGTTCTCAAACTTAAAAAGAATCCTGTACTTACAGTAACTTAGGTACTACCTTCTAATAACTGATCAAGATTCTTCCTTATTTTCAAAGAGCATGAGATAGATGCTTTATACAGTCTCACACCTAAGACACAAAAGCTGCACAGGTACTTGAGACACTCCTGCATGTCTGTATCTCATCTCACTTACCATGTGTACTTGGTTTAAGTGTTGAGGCAGCCTAGTCCAGAAGTCAAAGCAATTATCCAGCCACAACTGCCTGAGCCTGGCCCTAGAAAGCTTAGAAGAACAAGGGTGTGGGTTGTAAGCTCCCAATTAATCATTCTAATACAGTAGTATTCTTTGCACTGTTCACAGAACTTAAATATGACCTACCAGCATCATACAAGTTTCATAAGAAGAAATCTGTAAGTATAAAAACCAACATGGCTGAGAAAAAGTGTCATCTTGTAATAGGCAGGTGCATGAACTCTACTGAACAAGGAAGTTTTAGAGCAGATGTACTGGGCAGCAATACATTTGAGGTGTTGAAGCATTGAGTTTTGTTGTCATTCATACACTGAGTAGTTGGGCTGGCTGAGGAATAAGTCATTTTAATGCACAGCTTTGCAAGGGTTGTTTGCCAAACCTGATGAAAGCCACCACTGTGCCCACTCTAAAGAAAGCTTAGAAGTGGGGCTCTTGATTCTCCAGTTAATAGAGATCTGCTTAATCCTGGAGGAGCTTAATCAACACTAAATAAAGTCTTGAAAAGAGCTAGGATTTTATAGCAACAGGACAACTTCAACATTGTGCATAGCAGAATAGAGGTAGCTGCAGTCTCCGAGGGGCAGCAGGAAGCTGTGCACTTACAGTGTAGGAGTGGAAAGACATTGCAGGGTGGTGGTGGGGTTAGAACAACAAACAGTTACCTAACAGACTGGTCAAGAGCTGAAGGCCTAATTGGGCACCTTCACATGGCCTGGGCCAAAGGGCATTATTCACCTCTGCTCCATTTCTTTGCGATATGAACTTGCAGGGGAAGCCTGTCCTTCAGCTTTGCTACCTAGCAGTCACAGCTTTATATTACACAAAGAGTGAAGCTTTAGAGGTGAACCGTTTAAGTTCTGCATTTATTGACAGCAGCTAGTGAATATAACTGAGATTACAAAGGCTATTCAAGGATGGAACCTTTTACACTTGAATGAGGTACCAGAGAAGTCGAGAGGACTGACAGTATAAACAAGACTATAAATATAAAAAACTTTTCCAGAGTGGCATGTTAGAGTAAGCATGCTTCTTAAACAAAAACAAAACTAATTAACAAAATAAAGCTTTCCTCTCATTGTAGGTTGACATTGAAGTGGATTTCATTAGATTTTCTGTTGACAAACTCTTGAACCAAGGCATGGCTTTAAAACCTATTTAAAATGGACTAATAAAAACAATGATTTTTATTTTAGTATTACTGGTCTCCGCCTCCATTTTCTGTTTTCAGCTGTTTCGGTGCAGGTTCTTCTTTCTCAATTTCCTCAAGTGGTCTCTTCTTTGGACTTGCTGGTTCTGCAAGATTGAATGCATTCATTATTTATCATAAAGGGAAGCTTTCACTATTACCTTAAGTCTTCCAAAAAGTAAACTTTCTGAAATACTGACACAGTGATCTTATGTAGCCCAAGAATGGGTTCTAGTTTATCCACAGCTGTTGCTATGCTAGAGGATTAGTCATTATTACAAATTCAAGCTTTTAAGTGTTCCAAAATAGCTACTCAGAACAGTTTATTTACTTCATGGAAGAGAGATAGGAAAGTTAGATAAAGGAGTGCCATCTAACAGCAGTAAGTTTGAGGACCACTGAGTTCTGTAAGTAGGCACTACATCTACTGAACAGAAGCCCAGTTCTGGCATCTTTAAAGCCAAAATACCACTGTCCAGAATCATCAGTCTTCTCCTATCAATAATAAAGGCATTATTGAAGAGGCACTAAGTTGCACTGCTGTGTATCACAGCTGACAGCTAGCTACAATCTTAAAATACCTGCAACAGTCCTATAACAGAACCACAATTATCAAGTAATTAACATGATTTTTGGGGAGAGTTTCAGCTTTGATTCCTTCCAAAAGCTGAAGGCCCTTGAAGTTCCCTTACCAATACTGACAGAGAAGAGAAACATTGGCAGCCTTGAAACATTTGCAAGAAACAGATGAGATGGGCCAGTATAGTACCACATAAAGATGATGCATCCAATGCACAAAATGACTTACCTGTTTTAGTATCTTCACCTTCATCATCGTTCTCAAACTTTGTTTTCTTGCCCTGAAACTGTACTTTCCCTTTATGTGCCCCTTGAGGTGTCTTCCCGCCTCTTCCTTTTCCTTTAAGTTTCCGACCTGTTAGGACAGGAGATGTCATTCACTCCCTGTGTGGCAGGTTTAAACCAAGCTTTGCAGTCAGTCATTATTAGACATTGCTGTTAATTATCACACAGTAAAACTAGTATGAGGCTAAATGTTTAAACCAATAAAAGCACCTTTTGTTTTCTGTTTTAGCAATTCTTGCTGGTCTTCCAATATTTTTTTTAAAGCTTCTTTCTCTGCATCTCCTTCTAGCACTTCCCATGTAACATCCTTGTTCCGAAGCTGTAAGTTCCCATTATGTGCTTCTTTCGCTTTGTCCAGAGCTTCTTTTGCACTATCCTTAAACAGGATAATACCCTTAAAAAGAAAAGGGTCATTGGCATTTGAGTCTAATTGCAAGAATATCCAGCTAGAATGATGGACAACATATCCCATTGGGTACCCCAGACATTCATTACTCTGGCAAGCAGCTCCTTACTTTGTCTGGGCCCTTGAAAGAATTTGAGTAAGTACATTCACACTAACTATTGGACAGTTCTACAATTCAAATAAAGAATAAACTCCTTACATTATCATGTAAGAGCACAAGCATTTAATCACTCAGTTTCAAAATATAATACAACATCTTAGCTCCTTGTCTAAGGATCTACTGACCTCCTTTGCACCTCTGACAAAGTGTATCCATCTGATTTCTCCATGATTAGAAAACACTGCATGGATATCTTCTCTGCATGTTTGATCATCAAGATCACCAAAAAACTTCAGGAGACATCCTGTCTTTTCTTCCAAAGACTTCTAAATAAGAGGGTTTTTTAAAAACAAAACAAAAAAAAACAAACAAAAAAACACTAAAGAGTCACATTTGAGTATTCATTACCCCCCACCCCTCAACTGTAAAGCTATTAGATCATTTTAGTGACAAATAAGCAACTGAAGTAGATACTTGGCTCACTGACAGTGCTAGAGGTATTCTTACTGCACAGTTTATTCATGTTCACATGAAACATCTACATGTTTTTCTTCTCTTAATTTTATTCTGAAACATTTTGTGGATCTTAGCATTTGTCTCCCTATGATAGTTACACTCTTGCAATTTTACCAAACAGCTTTTCAAAGGCTGACAACTCAAGCTAAAGCCCACATAGTTAATCCTTTCTGGACCTTACAAATGCTACAGATGCATTGAGGATCACTTCTGAGCAAGTAGTACAGCTAGAAATTAAATTCCAGACAAAAGTATTTTCTTGAAAATAAAATGCAACCATGACAAATGAAGTCCTACTGCAAATCAGTTGTAAAACCTGAAGTGACTTTGTAGAGAAAATGCTCTGATCTACAATCTGACCACTGGTCTACAAATACAGCCACAACAGCACGTTTGTATTAACTACTTGTGGACTGAACATCATGAAGGATTAATTGGACAGTTTTCAGGTGTAGAGATTCTGGAAATCCATACCATTTCTGCATCTGCTGCTTGTTTCTGTTTTTCTTCTTTTTCCCTGTAGAAAGTTTAATATCAGTTCAGTGATATCAGCTGTGGCCAAATGATAAATTCACACACTTCTATTGATAATTACTTACTGTTTTGCTCTCGCTTTAGCCTCTACTTTGTTTTGTTTCCTTTCTTCATTCTTCTTTGTACAATACTCCTCCCTTCAATAGAATAGAAAGTTAAATGCTACCTATTACAGTATTCCAATTACTTCAGGAGACTGCAATAGCTAAGAAACAGTTGAGACTGTCTTTGGAAGCCATGACACCAGTCCCAAAGGCGCAATTGTGGGTAACTGTACAAGAGTGTAGAATCTCACACTCAGCAGGTCAAGCCAGGTTCTCCTCCAAATCCACACCTGAGCATTACAGTTCCTGCCTGCTTCAGTGAAGGGAACTTACTTGAAAAGCACGATCAGTTCTGTGTCCTTGTACTTCTGGTTTGGGATCTCCGTGAACTTCCTAGCAGATTCAACACTATCAAAAACTGCAAATATTGATCCCTGTTAAGTGATCAGAGACATTAAGTATTAGAATAACTGAATACTGGATGTTCTCCAGGAGAAGCTGCTACCCCACATCTAACTGTTCATCACAAGAGCTACCTTAAATGTTTTCTGCAGCGTTCTTCTCATTTGAATGTTTTCAACTGGACCTTTATCCTCAAGCCATTCTTTGATATCATCAAGAGTTGCATCTAGTGGAAAGCCTTTCTGCAAAATAACACTGGACTTCAACTGCATGAAACAAACTATGAGACTTCAACAGAGGTATTTATTACTAATGTAATACAGCAACTGACAAGTACAACCTGAAAACCTGACTATTTAGTGTAAGTTAGTTCAAACTTTACTTTAGCTAGGCAGTTTTCAAAGTTACGCAGAACATACAAGACAAAGGAAATTTACTTACAACATATACAGATCTATTTTTAATTGCAGTTTTATATTGGTCATTTAATTCAGGAAGGGGTTTGTTTGGAGATCTTCTGATTTTAGTTTTCTCTTCATTTATTTCCATTAGACCAGTCTTGGATTTTTTTAACGCTTCTACTATAACATCAAAATCTTTTGAAAGGCGACTTAACCTATTGAGGAAGCAGACACAGGTTATGTCTATGACATAAGCAAAGCTGCAGACAAATGTTAAGACAGCTGGAAGAGCTGTACATGCAGGCCAGAGATGTTCGGCACAAAACAGCAATAAAAAGCTGGATGTTACCCTTCCATCCAGCTTCACTGACTTTTACCTGTTGAATTTTATCATAATTTCTAAAGGCACCCAGCCATCATCCAGTTTGATCTGTTCCTTCAGGAACTTGTCTCTTGGTAGATTGTGATCACCAAAATAGTACTGCAGAAGAGAAGAGAGAGAGAATTGTCTTTCAGTGTTCAGTTTTTAAAATTCTGTTTTATTTGACCATTTGCTGCAGTAGATTGAGACATATGAAAATTTGTGATGCTGATAACAATTAGAAATTCCGAAGTTACTGCTTCTTGTCTGACACATTTCCAAAAGTTAGTTGCAACAAAGAAGCTGCTAAGAATGCTTCATATAGTGGGACTATAATAAGGCAAAGCTAAATTGCAGCTTTGTTTAGAAGAGGTACAACACTTTTTTGCTAACGTAATTATTCATCAACCTAATTAAGCTCCAGAGTCACAAGAGAATGGAAGATTTAAAGCTAAGTCCCTACCAATTAATTTCTCCAAAACTACATCCAGACCCCAAACAGTAAGACAAACATACCTCAATTTGTTGACAGATTTTGCTTTCCAAGATAGACATATTTTCACCATCTCCATTTTCAGCCATTTTCACCAACTATTAAAGAGAATTTAGTATTCAGTATTTAGTACATTTAACCTAACTTCTTCAGGCTTCCATTCATGAAGTATCACATTTTACTACAGCTTTGGCCAAGCAAAATAACAGACAAATTCCATAGCCACCTATTTATGTTTGTGAGCCAATTGTGTGTGTTTGCCTCTTGGAGGAGCAAGACAGCAATAGAGGCCTGGGAAACATTCCCCTAAAGACTCCCTTGTCCCAAGAAATTGTATGCTCCCTCAGAGCACCTGCATGACAATCATTTTATCTCCTCATTTAGTAGTCTAACCCACCAATCATTGTTTGTTCAGCTTGCTGCAACCCTAAAATATTCCACTTTCCTCTGATGCCAAGGCTGTTCCATCCCTTCCCTTGCTGGTCATTTTTGCTATCTGGACACTTACAGCCTTAAAAAGGCTCTAGCCTGTCCATTATGGATTTATCCCTCTACCAAAACATTGCAACACCCTTAAAAATATGATTTTAGCAAGCGCTAGTTGATATCTGTGATCAAAGTGGATAAAGCGCTTCATAAAAAAATCAGACATTGATATGCAGATCAGCAGCTGCAGTTACTTTAGAGAGGCCTCACACTAATCACCTTAACTAGGGAAGACTTAATTAGTTTACCCCCACATGCAGGTGCTAGCACCATCTTAGCACTCCCCTGTGACCCTGTCCCCAAAAACATGACTACCTCAGAACCCAGCATTCAATTTACCTTATACTTAATTTGGGGGTAAATCAGCAGCAGTCTAAGGAAGAGTCTCAGCTTTTTTCCAATGGGTTAATCAACTGATCTCTAATTGAGCACTAATTGTGTGTTACCCTAACACCTGAGCCAGCAGAAAGCCAGCCTGCTGGGGCAAGTAAAGAATATTGCCAGTGGATAAATTGCTAACTTCCTTCAGCTTGCAGGAATATGGATGATGGTGGTGTGGGTACAGAGAGGAAGAGAGGAGAACAAAAACTTGAATACCTTTCTGTGGCAACAAACAATTATACTGGGTTACATTTAACATTAAACTCTATCCTCAGGAGGAAAAATAGGGAAAAGGGTGGGGGAGAAGAAGGGCACAGAACAGCACCTATATGAATTGTTATATTCTTGAACCTTAATTTGTAACTGAATTCACATTGCAAAAATGTGTTTTCCATGTGCTATAGGTTTTTGTTTTAAATTCAAGCTATCAATTTTTCTGCCATCTCTTACATGTTTTGGGAAAAAAAAAAATCATTTGAATTTTAGTCGCATGCAGTGTTGTGAGATAAACGCCCGCACGCTGTGCTGGGGGCGGGCAGGGAGCGCGCCGGCTGGCTCCCGCTGCTCAGCTCGCTCCGGCGCGAGGCCGCGCCCGCCCCAGCACCGCCCCGGGCGGTCACGGACACGCTGCGGCTCTGTGCGTGCGCGCCCCGCGTGCTGCCTCTGGGGTCACCGGCGGCCCTATGGGGTTAGCCGTGCTGCGGTGAGCAGAGGACAGGTCAGGAACGCAGCTCGCTTCGCTGCTGTTTGCAAGGAGCGCTCCCTGCACGTGGGTCGCCCTCACCTCCCCACACGCTGCTCTCGTGCTCGCAGAACACTCTTCCCTTCTCCCCTACCCGCGTCACGGAGCACAGCGGCACATCCCACTCGTCATCCCTTTCCCCTCCGCTCCTGCTGCTCAAGGCCTCTCA
>NW_010583422.1:131866-147585 GCF_000705375.1 Tinamus guttatus | reverse complement strand
CCCCGGGCCTGCGCCCGGGCACTGCGCGCACAGCGCGGGCTGTGCCAAGCTCTCCGTGTGCGCATAACGCATAGGGCTGTGCAAGCAGCTCGGGTCATGCACACAGTTCAGTCGCGCACAGCCCCAGCACATATCCAGCTGTTGATACCCTGGCTTAGCTCGAGGGGATAGGGAAAATAATTATTAAAACTTAACTGTCATAACTATGCAGGGAAACTTTTTAATGCAGGTTTAAATTTAGCATTTTCTGATACCAAATAACTTAAATGTCTCTTCTTACCTACACATAGCATTAAATGGTTTGGCAGAAGATAATATTGTAGATGGATATTTCCTACCAAGCGATGTAGACCTTCATCAGGTTATTGTATTGCCCAAAGCGAAATGGGAAAGGATTCAGGACAACCTTGGCAGTACAACTAGAGAAGCAGCCCGTGTCCTTGCCGAGAGGAAGGAGCGCTGGGAGATGCACTTACGCTCCAAAGCGGCCGTGAAAGACTGGCCCAACACCATTATGGTAAGTACAAGAAGCATTTGTAAACTAGGGCACTTTACTACAATCTTTTAAAATGGTGTCATTTAAAATAAAATTTTTAAAAAGTGGATATATCATCTTCAAAATCTTTTATATATTTTTCATCTGCAGTTTTTAGGCATGATCTGCAAAAATTAAAAACTAAGTTTTATCTGCATTGTGCATTGTAGGGCCTGGCACAAAGGAAACTTAAAGCCAAAAAACTCAGTAAAGAAAGAGCAGAGGAAGAGAGAAGGTTAATAGATTTGGAAGAAGCGCAGTTCCAAGCAGCAAAACGGAAAGAGGCTATTGATCAAGCAAGAACCTATCAATACTACCGGAATGAAAGAGTGAAAGGGTTTCATGTCTGTTGACAACTTATTAATTTCAAATTTTACTGAATTTTTTAAACACTTCTGAACATGCAAATCATGTGAAATGTTCTTTTGTAGAGTGCACTTCTACTTACTGAGGTTCTGAAAGAAAGAGATGCTCAAGTTGAATTTAAAAAGTTAAAGCGAGATGTTAATAAAAAGAAGGAAGAAGAAATGGAACATGAACGTAAAAAAGCTCTTCTCAGAGAGGAGGAGAAGGCACGTGAGCGTTATATGAAACACAAGGCCCTTTGCAGAGATCAGCTGGAACAGTAAGTAATAATCAAGAGCAACTCTGTTTTATTCTTTATTTAAATTGTCTTCTCATAAATATGTTCTATAAAGCTTTTAGAGAAACCTAATTATTTGGATCACAAATGCAATGTTTTAGAAGAGCTCTACAGTCTAAAAAAGAGCTTGCACAAAAGAAAAAAAAGCTGTGATGTGCAGTATCCTGCAGTTGCCAACAGGCTACAGGTAAAATGGGCTCCATCAGGCAATGTGAATTTTTACTCAACTCATTATTCAGAAGCAGTCACTGAAAATTCATATTAACTTAGTTTTGTTTGCAGAAAAAGAAAAAAGTGAAACCAGATTTGCTATTTGGCCCTAATCGGATCCCAAGAGGATGCACCCCTGCTGCCACCATTCTTTCTCTCAGCTTCTCTCCAGAAGCCTCATACAGAGGTCCCCAGTGTTTACAGCACTGGCCCAGGAGATTTGATAGATTAAATCAAATTCCCTGATGCAAAGGAAAAGCTCAAAGCCTAATATCGCATATTGCAGGTCCAGTGTATGAACTCCTGCAGAATTTAGCACAAAACACTACCAGCTTAAGCCCCATCCTGCACATGCATGAGGAAAAACATAGGTTTCATGGGACTTACTGTGGAAATCCTAGTTGCTCAAACTGCTGCAGAGCTAGGCTACAATGTCATTAATATAGTTGTTTTAATGGGTCATCTGGATAGGAAGAAACATGTTTTATCAGTAGCCTGCAGTCTGATTGTGCAGCTAAGTTCTGGCTAGAAAATATGGGTCTAACTTCAAAACTATGATGTTAATTTTGACCTGTGACAGTCTAACCACCTCTGCTGCAAAGTGCGGGTTCTTTGGTGTTAAGGTACCTCTAGGCATGCAGGATTCTTCTCTTTTCACTTCTTTATGAGTCCTCAGTGCATTTCTTCAACTCCTTCCTCTGTCTCAGAATAAAGGAACATGAGCATCAGGCAGAACTAGCCAAGCTAGAAGACAAAAGAGAAGGAGAAGAAATTCAGAGACTGACCCAGTTGTACCAACTGGAAATTCAGAAAGGAAAGGAAAAGGAGCAGGCGGAAAAACTTGAACGCCGGAGGCTACACCACGTAAGTAGCAGGAAAGCAGAGAGTTCGGGCAGGTTTTGCTCTGGCTGCAGGGAGTGAAAGGGGCCTTCATGTACCTAAGCGCAGAGGCCTGAGTGCAGCAGGAGCTCCCCAACTCCTCTCTTTCCTGCTGCTCTGAGCAGGGTTTCTTGGGGAGGCCCCTCGTGCTGCCTGACGTGGTGATGTCCTGGTGCCCAAGCCTCGCCAGCCTGGGGTGGAACAGTCTGCAGAGGGCATCAGGGAGTGTTCTCCTTGGCTTCACACCTTGATTTAGGTCCCATGTAGCTGTTCCATTTTGAGCGCATTTTCCTTTGCTTGGAAGGAGTTACCTTCATCAATGAACATGACAGTATATTTTCATGTTTTCCCTTTATGAGCAGCAATGTTTAGGAAATTGAGCAAGATCTGCGGCCCTTTCCTCTTCACATTCAAGGGCACGTTGCCACAGCTGAAGCAGCAACACGTTGATTGACCAGTTTTGACCGGTATATGAAAGGTGGTACTTTGACATGTAACTCTAGCACAGCCCTCTTCAGCTAGTATGCAGACTCAGTTGTTAAACTGGGAAAGGTTTGGATGAGGTGGACCATAAGAAACACATTGTGTGTGTAGGTGGGGACTGTATTCCCATTCTCAACTCCGCCTCTCCTCCTTGTGAGTGGATGGAATTGAGGAATAATCCTCCTAATGCTGTGTAACATCACAGTGTTAGCCCACACTTCTGTGCTGCATGAAAGTACACTCTTTGGGGTGTACTTTCGCATCTACCGTTCCTCTCCTCTTTGATGAGGGATTATCCCTCAGTGCCCATGCTTGATTTGTCATTGTCCCTGTGCCTATTGCTGTGTTTATGTAGCATGCCGGGGAAGGGGCTGTGTTGAGAGCTCAGTTCCCCTCTTTTTTTTTTTTTTTTTTTTCCTCAGTGCTACAATCTCCCTTTCATGCATGCTTGGACAGGGAAGCAGAAGTAAGTGCAGGTACTGAGAATCCCTTCTCTCCTTTGAAAGAAAGATAAAAGAGATAGAGTAGTGAATGATTCCTCTAAATTGATACTCAAGGCCCAGATTTCCTAAACTGCATATGTTGTAAATACACCAGGACCTTTTTGTCTGTGCAGGAACATGTAGCCGACCAGAAAATAATTAAAGCAGCACAGGAACAAAAACAGGAGGAAGAAGATGATCGGATTAGAGCTCATTTTAAAGCAAAGCAAATTATTGCCAAGCTGAGAAAAGAAAAAGAAGCTGAAATGCAAAGGTAGGTACAAAGCTAGATCACAATTTAGAAGTATACTATAGTCATATTGAATTCTTTCAGACTGATAATGCAACACAAACCACATTTATTCCACAAATAAGTCCTGCTGATAGAGAAGGTAGGGAAATCAGGAGAAAAAAGGATTTCTTAACTTCCCTAAGAGCAAGTTCGGAGGCTGGAAAGATTCCCTCTCCAAACAAAGCACAAAGAGTTGCAGAGGGTGCAAAGCATGGGGGTATTGGGAGTAGTGATTTTCTGCATGGCCTGCAAAACCTCCAGCCCCAGGAACTGAAGACAATTAAGATTCAGACAGAAAGCAGTTTTGGATCACAAGCTGTATTTCCCTGAGGCAAAACAAGAAAAAGACTCCCTGACTTCTTAACTGGGGACCTGTATTAATTATATTGGGTAATGTACTAGTAAGGAATTATGTTTTACTTATTTAACCATCAGAATACAGCATAAAGATACCAGTGACCTAATATAATAACTTCCTTCTCTTACCTCATCTCATCAAGTATTCCCAACAGCTCTTTCTAATGGCAAGATGCTAAGTGGACTCCTCCCTGAGTGATATAGCTTATTACTCAACAAAAAGCTGTTTTGACAAAAATAGGTAACAATTATATGCCCAAACAGGTACTTTTAAATAATAGAACTGAAGGAATACAAGGAGGTCAAGGAGTTGGGCAGGTGGGCCTGTGCAACAAGCAGAGAGGAGTGGATGCAGCGTGGGTTCTTCTGGGAGTGGGAAAGCCTCAGGCAGGGGGTACCCTGGTATGGCGTGACAGTTAAATGTTACTGCAGGCTCATGCAGGAACATCAGGACACCATTGTTAACCGACTAGCTGCACAGATGAATGAGGCATTTAAGATGGAAGATGATCGTGTTGCTAAAGATATTGCGAAAAAAGAAGCTAAACAAGAACAAGAACGCAAGGCCAAAGAAGAAAAAAAAAAGGCTGACATTGAATCTATTGCTGAACACAGAGCCACTGTGGTAAGAAACCTGGAGAGGAGGGGGAAGAATACACTATGGTATAGCTTAAATTCTCAGTATCTTTAAGAGACACAACAGTTTTTAGTATCTACCTTTTAGTTTTCATGGAGAGACACATATTCAAATTCTTACTTACCAGCCACCTCTCACATTGACCCTATATATGGTAAAAGATTAACTGCTTGAGCAATGGGCAGAGTGTATGTGATGATACTTTCTCCAGAGAGTACAGGTAGAAAGCTCTATACGCATTGGTAGTTTGTGTGAACACTTTCCATACTTCAGCTCTGCTTATCAGCACACTTCATCTACTATCTTTCCTGTGGTCTCCTGTCCCTCTCCCACATGTTGGTGCTTATCTACCCGTTCTGCTAAAAACACTGGCTGTGGGCACTGCCCACCCCAGTAACCATGCTCATCACAGCTCTGAAATGGGAGTTCTTTTGCTCAAAGACATGATTTTCAACTTAACTGGCTAGCTACTTGGTTAACATTGAGTATTTTGTAAAACATATAGATGAGGATGAAAGCGGAAAGGAAGAAAGAGGAGAAAGCAGAGGGTAAAAAAGAACTTCATGAGTTAATGGAGGCACATCGCATCTATCTGGAAATGGAAGAGGCCAAGAAACAGAGACGGCGTGATGAAAATGTGGAAGTCCAGAAAATACAGATCCAGCAAATGGTAAATAGCTGTGCTCTGCAAGCCCCTTTAGGAATAAATGTGCTTGAAAACCACCAACAGGACGAGATCCTGGCAGAGAGAGGGAGAGCTCTTTGTTGCTGGTTTTGCTTGCTTGAGCTGTATGCACCCAGATGCTGGGGCTGGGGACCAGCCTGCTCTCAAGAGCAGAGGAACAGCATTCACTTTGAGATTGTCTCTGACCACCACGTTGGTCCAGGAGGATTTCCTGAAAGGGCTGGCAGGAGAGAGATCAGTGCTTTGCAAACACAACTTGGAGAGATCCCAATCTGGGATTCAAATCCCCTTTCTGCACCTGAGTTTCCTTTGTGCTCAGGACCCCATTACTAAAATCCAACTAGGGGTGGAGCGGTGATCTCCAGAGGTGCCTTCCAACCTCAGCCATTCTGCAATCCCCACGAATACAAAGCCCTTCCCCTGCTGTGCAGCTCCATCCTGGTTTGCACTCATGGGCCTCACCCTGCCTTGTGTCACTGCCAACCACTGCTGCCACTTTGTACCTTCTGGGCCCACCCCCAAAGAGCAGCTGCTGATGTAGAGCTTCACCAAAGTGGTCAATTTAGAAAAGAAGAAAGCTTATGAACTGATTCACAAATCTGTAAGCTTATCCTCTAAGTTTTAATGGGTAATTATGCTGTGAAGGAAATATCAACCCTTGCTGTTCCCTTTTCTTCATCAGGCTGAAAAGCTGGCAAGAAAACAGCAGGAAAAACAAGCAGATTTGGACTATGACGCTCAGAGAGAGGTTATTGCACTTTTTAAGGAGCGTGAATTCCAGGACTACGCAAAACAAGTAATTGAATTGGAGTCTAAGACTACGCATAATCTTTATCCTCTTCTTAAAGCATCTAAAGAAGGAACCGGATTTGTACATGGGCCACTTTCTAGAGGAAAAGGATCTAGTTATCAAGCACAGAATACTGGTGGGACTCAGTTACCTTGTATCCATACTCCAACTCAAGAAGTAAAAACATGAAATAACAATGAGGTTATCCAACAAGGAAAGCCAAATGCAGTTTTTATGTGGAAAATACAATAGATTCAATGTCCTTTTGAATTTTATGGAAAGACTTTAAACTATAAGGGATCCTTATTGAATATATGCTATGAAAGGGGAAGCCCATTAAAAAAAAAGAGCTAACTACAGTCTCAAATATCACCAGTCTGTGTACTTTTTGAAAGTTATTTTGATAAATTGGAGATACTGAGATGCACATAATTCAACTCTGTGTAACACATTCCATCCAATTTCTCTTTTTTCTCTCTCTCCTCCTTTCTTCTCTCTCAGGTTGTCATTATTTATTACTCTTCAATAATTTTTTAGAGGTGCCCTAGGGTTTTCACACCTACTACACATGAACGTGACCCAAATTCCCAATGAAGGATTGGCAGGGAATTCTTTTCTACACCAGCTCCTATCACTCGTCCATCACTTCAGACCTAGTGAGGAAGCACACACATGCAGACATACAGAATACACTAACAAATATGGAAAAAGCATTTATTTCTGAAAAGTATTTTAATACATAAATTGTACATTTTACAATTGAGAACTTGCACCCTCTTCAGAACTGAGCCAACCTCCCAGTTGAGTACTACAGTTGAGGTAACAAAATGTCCAGAAGACTCAGATTTTCCAAATACTTCACTGAATTCTAGTTTCTTAATACAAACAGCACTACTATTATAATTAATGACAATTCTCTTAGCCAGTTCCTTTTAACAACTGATCAGAAATTAATGAGGCCTAAATTCTTTCTAATGCTCCAAGCACTCATGTACAGGATCAAAAAAACTATCGCTAAATCAACACAATGAGTACTTCCCACATACATTTATAGGGATATGTACAGGGTGTGTAAAAATGGTTAACTGCCTGCCAAAACCAGCAAGTTTCCTTGTAACTGCTCTGTATGTTGCAAAATTTCAATGCAAAGTCAGTGATGATACCACATTACTTCACAATTCATTTAGCCTATGTTCAATATGTTAAGAGTTCCAATCAATAAACATTTACAAAACGCTTAAAACCAATGAGCTGCAGTCAAGCATAGTCAGCAGTTTAAAATCTGCCTTTTGAACATGCCCACAGTAACCGTCTTGCTAGTTTCGTATGAACAATGACTTTATCATAAAGAATATTACAGTTTAATTCTTTAACCACACATGGCTGTACCTTTGTGGAGTTTTACTATCTGAACTCAGCACTTAATTATATTTTGTCACACCTCTTCCTTTTGTAAAATTTCATACTGATTAGAAAACATTTTTGGTATCATAGCTTTTTAAAAATATATGTATAGCACTTTATGCTTTTATTACTGAACACAGGTTTCATCAGTACACTGTTTTAGTGATGTTCCAGGGTAAGAAATAAGAATTACACTAAGAGTACATATGCAACAAAATGAAAAACTGGGGTATTCTTGCTAGGAAAATGCAGGATTGTACTGCATGGAAATTTTGCAGAATGCAGAATTTGTATATTTTGTGGTAGGCATTTTCTTGAGTAATTTAGTGGAATACTGCATTAGGAAAATTACTCTTTTAGCGAAAGAAGCAGAATGTAACTACTTTATGTTTCCGTCACAGTGACTCTAGAAACATGAAGATTAACTTTGGCACTAGTACCCTTCCAGGTAAGTGGACTATAAAAATCAATTCATGGCTGAGGAAGAAAAATACTAGTGTTTTTTAAAAAGCCATTCTTCATGTATTAGAGAGAAAACAGGAGTGATCTAAAGCAAGGACTGTGATACAGCAGAGTGTGTTTACCCTGAGGTTTTCTAATCAAAGGAGTCTCAAAAAAGCATGAAAACACATTTTCTTGACAATCAGACAAGCATTACTTTGCTCTAGAAGGCACATCCAAAGTATAATATTCCCTTCAAAAAATCATCAATAAATTAGCAAACTCCAGAAAAGAAGCCAACAGGACTGCTTCCTTTATGTTTACATTAAGCTATAATCTTTGCAAGAATGATATTACTACAAATTAGACATTAGGGAATAACAGCGAATTCTTGAAGGCATCTAAGAGCACTGCAAGAGAAGTCACATTTCAATAGCAAGAAAGAAGTTTCAGGATTTTGACAACCAAATAGAATGGATAACATTTAACCATGGCCTTTTTTCCCCCCCCCTTCTCAACTGAAACACTGTATGACTGTCAGCCAGAGAATCAGGAGGTAGCAACACATCTTCTACAGGCAGTTTCTCCACTTTTTTTTTTTTTTAAATATATATATATATATATGTTACATAGATATCTCCACCCACCCTCACAGAGGAGCTGTGCTTCTCAGGTGATGCCAGTACCCAGAAAATCCAGGATCACGTCTTTCCCCGACACATTCGGAAAAGCTACTACCAATGTTAAATTCTCCAGCTTCCTCCACGTGCATAGGCTATATAGTCTAAGCACAGTGTTAATCATCACTCCCAATCTAATGACAAAGCTCCTCTGACCTTAAGAAATTTTTGGTACGTACATGCATTTAAAGGGGTTCTTAACGAAAGTACCAGTGCGGTACTCTGCGTCCTGAGCCTTCAGGTTCAGGCTCTGCAGGGCCCTTGTGAGCGCGGCCGGGAAGCTTCCCAGGGGCTGCAGCTGCTCTCCCCATCCGCACAGGAGGGCCGGGCACAGCGTGGTCACCAGCGCCCTGTGCCTGTGCCCTCGGCTCAAACACCCTGTGCTGAAGCCAGAAGCCCCTGCCAGGGCTGCCAAGGCGGGAGCCCAAGGCCGCCCAGCTGTGCGGGGAGGCAGCGGTTCCGCCACACGGCAGAGCAGCGGCTCGTGCTTGGGGACATGTTGCCTGTTAAGGGCTGTGCTGCTGCCCCGAGTCCCACCGTGGTTCTGCACCTCAAGCAAGGGGAATCTGGCACATCCTCCCTCTGACCAGGCTGCAGCTGCCGCGCTCCAACCCAAACAAGCCAGAGCCATCAGCACAGAAACATCTCCCATGGAATACGGGACAGGCAGGCACAAGCTCCTCTGCGCATCAGCGTGACTAGAAGTGACCAACTTCTTACAAAATACATCAAAGACAACAAAAAGGGGCTTGTGTCATCTAATCAAATGAATTGTAAACTGCTATGAAATAAGTAGAGCTTGTTTAATGTTAGACTGAAAAAATACTTATCCACAAGGAAGACAATCCATATGCAAGGTATAGAAATGCATCTTTTCAATGAAAATCTTTCCGACAGCTGTATGTCAACTACAACTGTATATAATCTACATTGTGAGATTTTTAGTAAATACATTCAAGTGTTTGACTGCAACCTTTCATTTTAATTCTGTAAGTTATTTCCTTGGGATTGGTTTCCTGCTGCCCCTTTGAGTTTCAGCGCAGGAGCTGCACTCCGAATTCCAAGCGGCCTCCTGCAGAACAGCTCCACCACAGTCCTCGCATTTACTCCCACAGCCCCTCTCAAGGAACAGCGATGTCACCAGCCATGTAGGCTTGTGAAAGGCTTCACACATCCTGCACAAAATGGCCACTGTCATGCAAAATAGGTGCAAAAACATAGGGGGGAATGAATAGCCAAAGCAGTTCTACAAACTATTCTGATAAAAAATAACTTTGCGGTTTTAGTATTTTTTTTCCCTCTTGTTCCTCCTTTTGTTTACAATCCTTTACCACAGCTTTACATTAACATTTACATTTACAAATTTCAAAACTTGCCAGCCATAAATCTATTTTTGTTAAGGTCTGCATTCAGTGCAGACAGTGCAATATACTGAATGAAGTGTTGGCTGGGGCTTACACCACTCTATCCTCCCTCTCTCAGCCTACTATGTGCCTTCCCACAGACTATGTGCTCTCTGGAAGCAGCAAAAATGCGGGCACTGCTGCAGCAATACAAGGCAACCTCCTCCTTTATATGAAGGTGTGCTGCTAAGAAATGCAGATTTGGGTCCTAAGGGTTAGGGATGAAAGGAGAGAAGACACAAGAAGTACAGGATGAGAGCAAAATCAAAGGACAGTCTTCAGATTAAGGAGACTCTGGAAGGAAAGCAAGTTTTCAGTAGTAATAAATTAATTTCAAAACAGCTGTCCTGAAGCATTACTTGAAATCCTACTTCAAATAATCCAAAAATTACAGAGCAACAACAGTTCTCTCAAGGACAGTGAAGAAGCAGCAAAAGGGGAAGGGCTTTCGTGTTCCTTACCCTGCTCAGGCGTGCTGCCCCTGAGAAGGTTCAGACGCGCTGCCAACGGGCTTCCCAGCGGTGCCGCTGTCGCCAGCAGTGACAGCGGGGCACTGCACGCTGCAACATCCAAGCTGATTCTTTCCGTAACAAACATGAGAGCAGAGAAAGTGAAGTTACAGAAGAAGTTGCACCAAAAGATAAGCACTTCAGAAAAACTGCTTTCTACAAAAATATTTAGAACCAAAAAGTAATTCCCAAACACAGGCAACTGCCCTAGGGCATGAATAGGTTCTACAGCTGACAAACTGCTAACAGTGAAGATTTACTTAGATTAACTCACTGCAAAACAAACAAAAAAATCATTGATTTCCTCAGGTTTTCTACATACTAAAATATGAAAATAGCAGCATGGTAGGAGTAACGGACATCTTGTTTAATTCCACTAGTTTTAACGAGACATGTAGCATATTTGCAGCTCTCTCCTTCACACATGAAACACACTTCTTTGCGGGCAACGATTGTTTGCACAAATTTCTAAGTTCATCAGGTAGAAAACAAACGTGGAACAGAAGTTACCTTCCTACCTGCCAACACACCAGGATACATAAAATAAATATTTAAAACACAGCACACTGTATTACGCATAGAATGTGTTTTTCATTTCAAGTTTATTAAAACTTTAGCAGTACAAATGATCCAGGTTTTAGATTATCAAAAGACCAAACTGAAGTCCACATCTTAAAAAAAGCGTTTCCCAAAATGTCTCTAAAACTTTGAGACAATGGAAACATTAAGTCCACAAACTCATCCATGCCGGTCGTCATCTGTTCCAGGACTTGTTTCATGATCAGACTTTTTATCCTTATTCTGGGCTTCATCTCTTTCCTGACTCTTTGATTTTTGGTTTGTTTCTTTTTCTGGTGACTTCTCCTTTTCTTTGCTCCTGCGTGAATATGATTTTTTTGATTCTCTCTCTTTACTATTTGGTCTCTTTTTTGAATCTGGACTTCTATCCTGATCTCTGCTAGACTTCTTATCTCTGCT
The DNA here is from genome assembly GCF_000705375.1 of Tinamus guttatus. The sequence continues at coordinate 136,177 of NW_010583422.1, read as the reverse complement.
GGATTCGGGACTGCTACTGTCACGGCTTCTTGAACGCCTCCTCCTTTGGCTTTCACTATCATTCCTCCTATATGAGCTTCTGCTTTCTCTGTTGGAATATCTATCCCTGTTTCTGCTTTGACTATCCTCTCTCTCTGAACTCCTCGATTCTCTCCTCCTCCGGCTTTCTCTTCCTCTGTATCTCTCTGGTGTGCCTCTCCTTTCTCTGCTTCTTGATCTTCCTCTTCTTCTTTCTCTATCTCTATCTCTGTCTCTGTCTCTATCTCTATCTCTATTCCTTGAATATTCTTTACTTCTACTGCGATCTCTGTCTCTACTTCTAGATCTTCTTCTCCTATCCCTGTCCCTGCTTTTGCTTCTCTCCCTTGTTCTACTGCTGGAACTATGTTTTCCTCTACCGTGTTCACGATCTTTGCTTCTTGACCTGTGTTTATCCCTGTCTCTGCTCTTACTATGATCTTTTTCATTATTTCTTGAACCTGCCCTTCTACTTCTTTCCTTGCTCCTGCTTCTTTCTTTATCTCTTCCTCTAGAATCATAACGTTTTTCTTTTTCTCTGCCCTTCTCATGGTCCCTCTCTTTGCTTCTTGATCTTGCTCTCTTTTCATCATGTCTGCTGTGCCTGGAGTCTCTTTCTTTACTTTTTGATTTCTCCCGGCTTTTGCTATGGCTTCTGGACTTAGCTCTTTTCTTGGCCTTGCTTTTGTTATGCTTGTCATCTTTTTCTGAATTCCGTCTTGTCTCCCGGTCTTTGCTGCTTGATTTATGATCTTTTTTCTTTTCCTTTTCTCCTCTTCTGCTTGGACTTTCGGAAACTTGTCTGTGGTCTGATATTTTTCTCTCCTTTCCTCTTCCTGGGCTTTTTTGATTATCTTTCTTGTTTTCATTTATTTCACTCCTTGGAGAGAGAAAAGTATAGCTTTTAAATATTTTGAATTCCTCCACTCTGCAAAATGAAGTCAGAAGTGAAAGAGCTTCATAACTGCAATTTCAATCACATTATGATTGTTACATTAATAACTTCAAATCTACAGTAGTCACAAATGAGCATGGTTAAAAACAGGAGGAGTTATGAGGCAAAGGGTAAGCAAAGTTAATAATCAATAACATTTTCATTGAAGTTACTGTAAGACAAGAGAAAAATCTGAGAAGGGTATTACTTAAACACATACAAATTTAAATGCATTTCTGAAAAGAAACAATCTTACTTGTCCCCTTTAATCCATCTTTCTCCACTGGATACTCTAATTCTTTGAGCTCTTTGCATTTCTTGCCTCCAATGTGGAGGAGTTTCACTGCGCCTGAATCGATCTCTTGACCTGGATCTGGAAGGTGTCCGGTAACGCTTTAAAAAGGAAAAGAAAGGAAAAGAAAGTTGAATTTCACATGTTTTGCTGCCTAAGCAAGGTTTTTAATCCCTGGTGGTTGATTCTGCACTGCGTCTAACGTGACACGATTTCTACACCAAGCTGAACTAACATTAACAATTTATTAATTTACTCAGTTAAAACATATTTGACATTCAGTCAAATCAAGGATATCAAATGTCTGATCAAATAACTTATTTTTAAGATGACTTTACTTCAGAATTGTTCTACTCAAAGCTAGCAAGTCTTCTGTCATTTTTATTGGGACAAATTTAACTCACTTTTTTAGCAATGACAATTATCTGGCAAGCAACACCAAAGCCCTTCTTCCCATTTTTCTTTAAAGTTTATTACTAGAAATTCAAACAATAGAAAGGATGCTTCTGTAAAACCACTTGCTATATAAAAAATGTATAGTATATAGCTTCATAAGATCAGGAGAATTGATCTAACAGCTGACCCCTGATAAAAAGGGGACTTCCACACTTTGCTGCTACAGACACTAGTTCTGGTGCTCACTAGTCCCCTTTTTTGGGGATGGATCACCAGATGCAAGATCTGCCTCTTGCAGCAGCACTAGCAGCAGTGAGTTACAAGACAGAACCAAAAAGGATGAGCAATATTGGTGATGGCTATGTATTTCTACTTAACAAATAAAAGTGACATAAACTGGCTGATTTGCACTTACGCTGATTCTAGACAACACAACCCCTTCACAAAGTTTTGGTAGCCTGTTTTGCAAGCATTTCAGCAAGCTGTTTTACAAATCCTGCAAATCACTATATCACCCTAAACTTGAGAATTTGTAAGAACTCATGTTTCAAGTGTCCCTGCAGATTCACAAATGAGAACAAAGCAAGTTTCCATCATGAATTAGACTTCTAAAACAATTAATCACATCCATTTTCTCATAATTAATTTAATAACTAAACTTTAATTCTGTTTGTTTGATATTGTAAGAGATTTCTGTTTAGAGTTTCTAACTGCTGATATCTGTTATGTCAAAACTTACACAGCCTAAAGTACAAAACAGATGTTTTAATTTTTTTTTCCTTCTCCTTAGACTGTAATTTTTAAAACTGCGGTGCTCAAAAGCAACTCCCTTCTGTTTTTTCCTTCTAAGAGTAGATCTCTTGTACAAGCTTGTTCTCCTGAAAAGAATTTGTATTTTTTTCTAAGTACTCATACACACACAAAACACCATTGGCTTCTTCAAGTATAAGATTTTCTATTTAATATATAAGCTGACTCACGCAAAGAAAAATAGAAGTGCACACAGACATAAGGTTCCATTCTAAAAAATAAGACTAGAACTATTTATCTAATCAATATTAAAGAAGTTCTCACATCCTTCTATGCTTTCTGATGTTTAAACATTACTTGTTCATGATTTTGCCAGCAACATTCACGACTTAAAATATTACATTCTGCTGTCATGCTTTTTAATCTTCAAAAAAATTCAGTATGCAAACCTACACAACTTTTTTTTTTTTTTTTTAAAGCTTGAGCATAACTGGCTATTATCCTTTGGTCACTTTGGTAATTTGGGGAAAAACAAAAAACAAACAATCAAACAAAACAAAAAAAACCCACGTAATTTTCCCTGTCTTTTCTTAAGCTTCAGCCCACTAATCAATTGTGACACGCAATGAGACCTGTTTATTTGGGGCTTTTTAAAATTGACAATCCTAATGAAAATGCAGCAGGTGTGTGCCATCATGTGAGTTTGCATGTTTGGCTTGGGGAAAAGACTGTAAACATTTACCCTTGGTCCTCTTCCTTTTATTTTCCTTCCAGATCTGGTCACTAACAGCCTTCTCTGGTATGTTGACTGGGAATTTGATAGATTACTGAAAATAAAAAATAAAAAAAAGTGATGTTGCTTATAACGTGATCTTAAAAAACTACAAGGAGGGAAAACAAGATTAAAAGCTCATATAATTTTAAATATTCTTCACATATTAAATAGAATTTTACTTTTATTCCCCATTACTAGTGCAGACAGTAACAAGTATACTTTTTGGTTTTGTATGAGACCTTAAAGAAAAAAAATTCTTACAGTTCTGTATCTGAAAAAGATAATACAGCTGTAAAAAGTTTCGAGTGAGGAAAAGAAGTGGCTTTTCCTTCAAACTTCTTGGTAGCAACTTCACAGTTCGCAAACTGAGTAGCACACATGCCAGGACAAAATAACACATCGAACTCACACTGACCACACTAATTCTTCATGAGAGAGACTAACTTCTTTTACCATTTTTAAAACATTGAAGTTCTACAGAGATATGGGAGAAATGAGTTTGCAATGGATTCCTGGCCCACGTGATGTTTCATTCACAGGCATGAGAAGTGAGGAGGCTCCGGCAGCCGGGAGGCACCGCAGGGACCACACGAACGGTGCGGCCGGGCCCTCCCTCCCATGGCTTCCCTCTGCCGGGGGGGCTGCAGGCAGCGAGCGCCCCGAGCAGCCGCGACGCTCCACGCGTCCAGACAAGGCTGGCTGCCATGGAAAGCTTTCACCTGAGGTAACCAGCTGATGCAGGAATATCTGCATCCTTTCTAAGACGCTTAGGGCAGCCCCCATCTTGCCAGTAACTTCCAATTAAAGCTGCTATAAACTAGCTCCCAAATTTTTTATCATCATTTTTTTCTTCAAGTTTCATTCAAATGAAATCCTTGTAACACAAGCACTAGGCAAACTTGTTCTGACCTATTTTTAGGTTAAATTCATTAAAAGTGCACACGTATTTTTCCATTTTGAAATAAAAAGTTGTAGATTCAGATGGGAAAATTCTAATAAATTCTAAATGTATTGTCCAATGTAGCATCCATGTATTTTATTCATATATATATTTTAATTATTTTTCACTCACTGAAACCATTCCTAAACATCAAGCCTATTTTTCTAAGGCAGAGAATACAAGTTATAATTAGACTGAAAAATCCA
>NW_010583422.1:113168-129759 GCF_000705375.1 Tinamus guttatus | reverse complement strand
AGATACACACCATTTAACACCTGGTATTAAAAAGCAACCCTGCTAGTGTAGGCTGTTCCATTACTATGTATTTTATTATTTTTTGCACGTGTTCTGGAGCTTTAAATCAGCATTTCACTGGCATTCTGATAGCAGTTGAGGAACAAGCAAGCCAAGAACAGACACTAATCTTCCCCTCTCACCCCCTAAACTAATCTCAGACCTGCATAAAATACTAAAAGTGATGCAAGTACTAGTTCAGAGTCAGACTAATTTGAAAAAAAAAATGATACTACTAAAAAAAAATATTAGAACTTAAAAAGGCATTTGAGGCTTAGAGCTAGACACTTGAGTGTCTATCAGTTGAACAGTATGAGCATTTCCAAATGCATCAAGAAATTTACACCAAGCTACAGGCTACAAAATTAGAGGTTCTATCCAGAAATGCAAAAAGAAGAGAAGGTAAGCAGCACTGGTCATTTCAGACTTAGTCTTATCAAAACTGGCTTCTGTAGCTGCTATATAATATTGTTTTGGTTTGTTACTGCAAATCGCAAAGAGAGTCCACTATTCACTGCACAACATAACATAGCTGCAGAAACAAGAAATTGAACCTTGACCATTGAACAGAACAAAAATACATAGAAATAAATGCTACCATTAAAACACCTTGTTTTCTAGCCACAGAAAATCTGTATTTTAGAATAACATACAGTCTTCAGCTTGGACTTAGAAATGAATTCTGGAAGAGTAAATGAATCTTTGTAGTAGCATTCATATGGGCTGGAAATATTAGCCTATTTTATGTATCTTTTAGTAGCCTGGTCTATCCAAAGAATTCAAAACTCCTCTTCACAAAACAGGGAAAAGAGGAGGAGGAGAGAAATACAAGATTAATACTACTACCAACATAGTGCAACCTATCTGCATTTGAGAATTATTCAGATACAGCAAACAGGATGCTTTCACACAAAGATTTCTCCCTTTATAAATTAAGCTTTCTTCTTTGTTATTATCTGTAATACAAAATAACACCTGTTTATTCCAGCCAAACACTTGTTTTCTTGGCCAACACAGACCTGTGCCCAAACGGATGATGTAAGTTATACTAGCTATTGTGTATCAGAGTTTGTTAGGAAACAAATACTAAGCCAAATGATTACAAAAGCTCTTTAAAAAGGGAAAGTTATCTTAACGTATTTTTGCTGCTAGATGATATTTTAAGTGTGCACATGCACATTTGGAAGACAGAGTGGAGTAACAAAAAATAGCTGAACTGGTAACACAGCAAACAGAATATTTGGCAGAAAGTTACAGATAAACTTTCTGCTGACCTCTAACTGTCTCTCTGCCCAGCAGCAAATAACTATTTCGAAGCCCAAATCAATCTAGCTGCAGCCAATTACAGACCACACCAACAAACAACACTGATCCTGTAGAATGAAGGTTGGTGAGGAGGAGAGACTTCTATTTACAGACAAACTGCTCCACTTCGTTATCTTCTGTGTTGGGTTTCAACCTATCAACGCATCTGAAATAGCAGCCTTGCTTCCCACTCCATTCACTGTGACCTACAGCATTTGCCAGACTTCATAAATTACCTGATCACTCTGCATGGCACAGCCAGGCACTCTCCACACCTCAGCTTGCCAGGGAGTACAGCAGCTCTTACATGGGCCCTATGTTATCAGGCTACCGCACTTGAAATGAAAGCACCTGGCCGGAAAGCAGCCAGGGTGATTATCCTGCCCTGCAGGTGCAACAAGGACACTCACGCCCACCCTGCATCAAACCCAGTCACTTGGATGCTCCCCCAAAAGACTGTGCCTTCATTTTGAGGCACTAGAAGACAGATGTTTGCTTTATGGTTTTTTTTTTTCCCCACTGTTTTTCACCTTTTTTTTTTTCCACTGTTTTCACTGTTCCTCAACTTGCCGTTCAGAGGTTTTTCTGTTTGTTTGTTTTTCCTTGTATTTTTCTGGGTTTCTTCAGCCATTTGCCACTCTTTAATGACCGACTGCTTCTTACTGTGAAGACTACACACAGTATATGTACTCACAGATATTTATTCACGAGCACTATCATAATTAACTCTTGTTAACAGAACAAAGTTGTCACTGTGAGGAATGCTGTATCACAAAGGCCTCTGAAAGCAGTTGTGTCTGCAGACAAGAGACTTGCAGGCAGCTACAACAGCGGAGGGAGAGTAGCTCTCCCTGGCTTTACTCTGAACTGGCCCGCTGAAGCCAAAACAAACACTTTGTACCTAACGGCCAGTCTGCTAAAACTTGGCATCTGTGGAGCAGAAAAGTCTGCAACAACTCTTCGGAACAGCTAGCTGGTGGAAAAGGGCTAATAATGATGTGTAACAGCAGTTGGGAAAAAAATGAATGCTCCAGAGGCTGAACAAGAAAAGAAGAAAGGAAGGCGACATGGATCCAAAGTACAGGCAAAACACAACTTATCAGATTAACTGCTCCCTAGAACCAACTCTATTCTGTAAATATTTTATGTCTCCTATTTAACTTTGTACTCTGTATCAGCATATTTTGTACTCTATACTGATAGCACTCTCTCTCTATATATATATTTATGTATACACACACATACGTATATATATATATAAATAGAAATTGTACTGGCAGGATAACCCGATTTGTAAAATTATTTTTAAATGAATTATGAAGCAGCCATAATCAGTTTCATTTTCTGAAGACACAGTTTTAAAAGCAGGGATTCCATGGGGACATCTTTAGCACCCATGAAGATCATGAATCAAGCCTAGCTATGCTCTCTGCAAAATCCCCCAGAAATACCCTTTGCATGATAAATCTTCATTAAAGACTATTGTTAAGAATTGATAGGAAAAAAAAAAATCTTTTTTTCCCCTCCTGTATCAGAATGTAATTTTTAATCAGTATCTTACCTTCTTAAAAATATCTTACATAAACCTTTGATCAACTGAAGTCACAATCTCAAAAAAACGAAACTAGGTTTGTTTGGCTAGATGCCCTTCTGCACAACTTCATCAATTCCTTTCAAATAAATTCAGTTAAATTTACAGTTCAACTTTACCTTTGGATTTTGGAATTAACTCTCCGCAACTCAATATGCGAACTTCAGCATATGGTTTACTAGATGCATCTGTTTTCTGGTTTTCTATCTCTCTCACAACCTCTTGACCTGAGATGACTTGTCCAAAAACAACATGATGTCTGAAGATTTAAACAGAAATATGACTTCTTAGTATTAAATTTTTCAAGGCATTCCTCAAATGAACATAGAAGATGATGATAAACATACTTACCCATCTAAGTGAGGTGTAGGTTTAGTTGTTCTTTTGTTGTCAAACGAAGGAATTTAAAGAGAAAAACGCAAGTTTTAGTGGAAAACAGTCACATTTGAAGCATGTAAGGTGTATATATATATATAAAAAACCCATACATATGTATATTTAGTGAATATATACATAAAATGAAAATTGAGTAAGCTAATAAAACTGTGGGAAAACAGTACATTATTACAATATTGTTAAGTCCGCATGCAGCTATTTAATGTTCTATATATTAAACTAATTGATTTTCTTACTTTGACTAACATTTTATGCAGGTGAAACAAAAGCACAGATTAATAAATTCTCAGACAGTATCTTTATATGCAAGTACTCTATTAAATTGTATTATCACTTCAAGCAACATAAAAATAGGGCAAGCTGTCTCAAAGGAACAAGACTGCAAATAACCTATTCTTTATAAAAATCTTTGGGAAAAAAAGGAAAAAATAGCTGTGTACAAAAAAACTTGACAAGAAAAGTAGAAGTGACTGTCTTTATCTGCAGACAATCAAATGGTTCACAGCTCCCACTACACAAAAGATTACAAGGCATGTCAGCCATGACAGAAGTTGAATTCTGAAATAAATATACTCATTATCCGTCGGCAGTCCCAAGTACAGGTCTAATGGCAGGCGCATTATCATGAACACGTGGTTACGCATGGATGTGCGCAACTAACCATAATTCAAGTCATGAAACACGCAGGACTGTTGAATCTCAAGAATGCTTTCTGTAGATAAGAGTTATACATAAGTTTATATATGAATTCTTAAAATATTTCTGCAGTAGACACCTGCTAAATCAAAATGAGGACTCCATTTAAAAGTTTTCTGTGACAGAAAATTTCTCTACCACTTTTGAGCCTAGAAAAACTCCAGGGCTGTTCTCCCTCCCTTTCGACATTAAAAGAATGTCATAAAATTCTGCAGGGATCTAACAGATTTGCATTATTGCCCGAGTTAGAACACACCTACCAAAAACAAGAACAAAAAAGCTCTTTTGTGCAGACATTGAGTGCTAAATACAAGAGTGATTTAAAAAAGTCATTTTCCCTAAAATGTTCATTAGGAAAATGGCGACCTCCTTGGGAGTTTCTGAAAAAACAGCAACTTTGAGTCTGCTTATGAGCTAGTCTTCAATAATTAAAAGTTACTTTTACAGCCTACAAACACCAAGCCACACGCACCTTCTAACAGTCTAGTACTTACATAAAGAACTGTGAACCATTTGTATCTTTCCCTCGGTTGGCCATTGAAAGAAGAAATTCTTTGTTGTGCTTAACAGCAAAGCTTTCATCTAAAAAAAAAATATATATATATTTTCAATTACTTGAGAAATCCCTTGTGCTCACATAAATGCTATAACCTAAATAAACTCATTCTTGCCATTTCAGTAAAAATAGCATTAAAGTTAGATCCAGAATAACAAGCATTATTTTAAAAAGACCTTACAGTTCATATAATGCAATTTAAGAAGGGGAAATATGACTTAGATTTTTAGCCTGAGAAAAAAATAAAAATGGAAATTTCCTTATCAAGAAATTTGTTTCCTACCACTGTTAATAGAGACCTGATCATTTTAAATTGTTGCTATTTTTATTGTGCATATACAGATCTTTGTCTTGCTGAAGTAGAAAAAGTTTATCATGGTGCATTCAGCATTACGAAATCCCCTCATTTTTCCAGCTATTTTGTTATATTTTAATAAACACAGAGTTTGATGGCAATTTCAAACAACTTCTGTTTATCAGCTACACAGATAAGTTTAGTCAGACTAACCATGAAGAAAGTAAGTTTAAATGAAAGAAATCTTACTTTGGATGATATAATAATTTTAACAGGTCAGGTTAAATCCTGAAACTGTTAAATATAATCATAATTCTTCACTTCAGACACTTGTAACAGATCCCCTTTCATCCCCCAAATAGCATTAAAGGCTCTTGGGGTATCTAAAAACATCCAGATTGAAGTTCATTCGTTACCATATAGAGATATGGCAAGACAAAGAATCAAAGAGGAAAAGAACACTGCTTGTACAGTTGTGATCTTGCATCACACCGGGTCAATGGGACAGCGACACTTACGGTCACTCCCACCGCCACCTGAACCACTGCCGTCTTGCACTAGGTGTTATCTAACCCTGGTGAGCTGGTTAAGGAGCCTCATCAGCAAAAACAACCCTGGAGATTCACACTATGGCTGCTACAAGGCAGAAGTTTTGCTGCTTCTTCTATCTCCCCCAACAAAAATTTCTCCAACCTCAGCTAGTCACTTGTGTTAGTTCTTATGCTTGTTGGCCTACCTAGTGAAATGGGTCGAAACACTAATATGGAAGCAAATGCATTTTTGCTGCAGCTTGTATGGCAGTTTAACAAGCTGGATCAGCTTAGTTTGATCTGACGGGAACCACAGCAGTGCAAGCGAAGACCTTTCTTCTCTGGCAGTGGCAAAGTGCTGATTCAACCCAAGGCCTGATATAAAACTGCAGCCTAAACTTACCAAAACCAGCGAATAACTACATTGACTGTTTGCTGTAAGCTCAGACAAGCACCAATGTTAGAAGAAAAATGGCAAGGAGCAGAGAAGATTACAAGCACCCCTTCATGTGGCAGATGGCCATCAGATGGGGTTAGCTGTAACATGAAACTGCTCCCTGAAATAGAGAGATGCTCCACTACATTCTGGACAAACACAGGCTGGGAAACAGGCTGTTGAGAAAAGATGATCTCAGGTGACATCGACTAAAAGAGAACCAACACTGTGACAAAACAGGTGCCTCTTAAAACTCAAGTTCTCTTGAGCTCAGGAAAAGAAGGCTTCACCTTTCCTGTAAATAAAAAAAAAACTTTCAAGAAAATCTGACTCCATTATGTCCTTCTCCTCCTGACTGGAGAAAAAGGCAACTTCTGGCTATCTGCTCAAGCCCAAAAAGGTATGTTCAGAATATCATGTTTAGAAACAGTTAAAAATGCAGGTCTGGCAAAATTCCTAAATCTACACGAATTTAATTTCTGTTTAATTTTTCATTACAAGGGTTTATATCTTAAAAAACAAACAAACAAAAAACAAACAAAAACACAGAAAGCAAAAGAAACCACCTCCCCACCACATTAAAAGCCTCACGTGAAAAACAACACAAGACTCTATGGCAAGTAAAGTCCTAACAAAGACACCAGAGTTGAAACTTACAGAACTGAGACAACAGAACATAAACGTGATTGCAAAGGAAGAGTGGACTCATGAAACTCTTACCTTCAAAAAAGCCACCATAAATGGATTCTCCTCCCCTGCCATTTCCTTCAAAGAGTAAAAGCAGCAGTTACAACTTAAAGTAGTCATAAAGAGAGTCATATTTTATTGAGGATGTTTTACAATACAAACTATTGCTCTAATTACAAATCACTGGCATTATTCTTGAAGATATCTAAAGATGATCAGATAATAAGAGGCATCTTCTTGCTGTTTCCTTTGAGCAGGAAAAAAGAACAACTTTACCATGACACATAAGACTTTGTGTACTAAGGTAATGGAAGAGAAACTGCACATATATATATGTTAGGTGTTTTCATGTGAAGTTCTTACTTAGAAAACAAAAAGTAGTTAAGTTACAGAATAATTAATGTAAGTAAAGGATGCTAAACAGGACTATTCTATTACATAAGCATTAGGGTTTTTCACACCATACCTTCACTGAAGTCGCCTCCTTGGATCATGAAATCTTTCACTACCCTGTGAAACAGACAACTTTTGTAATGCAATGGCTTTTGGGTGGATTTTCCTGTACCCTTTTCACCTAAAGGAGAGGAAGGGAAAAAAAAACAAAACGAAAACCAAAGTGACTCTGTGCACCTGTAGGATCACCACTATTAAAAAAAACAAAAAAAAAAAAAACAAAAAAAAAAAACAAAAAAAACCACACTCCCTAAGAGCAGTGCCTTGATCAAAGTCATTCGCTGAGTTCCAAATAAAATCATCTCGAGAGGTAAGCACATACCTGTCCATTTCTGGTTTATATTACATTGAAGGAAATAGAGCAGAAACCACCTTGTGCTGCAGTACTGGCAGAGATGAGCATACACCCCAACTGACAGGAGATATCCAAGAATTACTTTTTTTTTTTTTTTCCTCTCCTCCCCAGAATAGCTACAATTAATTTAAGAAGACAAATTAAGAGCCCAGATGTAAAAAAACGACATCCAAAGAGGCTTTAACAGCTAAGGGTACAGTGTGTTACTATGAGTGATGCAAGGACATTACTAGTCATGTAACTGAAAGTGCTCTCACAAATCTTTCTAGGCCTCCTCTCTGGATTCACCTAAATTGAATGGTCAGTGAAGGTTTCAGGTAACTGGCTTTGCCTGAAGGACAGGAACAGATAAATCTTCAGTTGCAACATTCCATGGTGAAGGTAGCATAAAGCTCAATGTGGAGTTCTGCAAGCAGCAAAGCCAACCTCAAGGTAGCCATAAGGTAAACTGTAAAACTGTGTTGGAAAGAGAAAGAGCTTTTCCTCCCTGTGCTGGCACTCAGTTCAACTGTGACTTTCCATACCCTCATCTGAGCTGCAAGACTGACAGCTTCTGTCAAGGGCAGTTGCCTCTGAAATTTGCTATAGCAGACTGGGGCATCCGAATGCATCTGACTTAGCTATAAAAGCACCTCTAGCAGGATCTTTGGTAAAGGGGTAGCTGTGTTTGTTTTAACTAGGTTGGTGTATGCCTAGCATCTGTACAGCAGGGAGAAAAAAAAAAAAAAGGGAAAAAGATATCAACCCATGTTTTAAGAAGACTATATATCCTTTTCAGAACTGACAAAAATAAGTATGAAAGTACAGAAATAAAATCAAAAATTGAAAATAATTTGCTGTGTCATAATAATTATGTCAAAGTGTCATAAACACTTTGACCACATATTTTCCTCATTATTCTTAAATATATAGAAGCACCAAAATAGTTAATCTGAACTCAAATTTTACATGTGAACCACTAAGTATGGACTTATATTTGTTTCTGATTTGAAATGCTAATCAAAGACTTCAGGTGAAAAAATTTCTTGCAATAGTAAGGAAATAAGACCTTCATGCAGCAAAACTAACTTTTGGGTATTTGACAGATTAAGCATCATACCAAGCTAAACCCCATTAAAAATAAAATAAAAAGACACATACACTTGGGGTTCAAAATTATCAAATTCTGGCATGCTGGTTTTGTTCAAGTAACCCTGACAATTTCAAATACAGTAATGCCTGCTTTCCTGTAGTCAGCACAAGTGTCATACAAAGTGTTCCAGCTAACTTCACATAACTAATCACACACCTGATCCTGATCAAATTACTACTGCTGAGTGATTCATAGGAGGAGCTACAAACCCTTGACCTGGAAGGGACCAGAGCTGACAGTAAAAGAGAGCAGGAAATGCTTAGGACAGAAAAAAAAAAAATTTGGTAACCTATTAGCATTCTCTCTCTCAAAAAAAAAGAAGAGACAGGAAGCCCACAGGAAAAATAGTACTATTTGGAAATGTTTCTAATGTTTGTAGGAGAGAAACTTTTGATTTCTTTTCAATAATTAATTAGATTTCACTAGAGATGAAAGTCACTAGGCTCCACCTTCAAAGAAAAATAAAATGATAGCCAAGTACAAAGTAAAGACACTAATGAATACCAGCAATACCTTTGAAATACCTCAAAATATCATAATACTAAAACAGATGTGTGCATGTTTGACCTCTTAGTTCAGGATTGGATAATGTTACATTATGTAAGCCGCAATTTCTAGTAACAGAAAATCAGCTTATTGTGTCAGTATTTGAACTTGATTAGCGTATGCTTCCTGCAACATCCTAAGCCAAAGCTACAACTGCTTTGATTTTGCATCAGATGTATATGAAAAATCTGCTAAATCTCTACAGACGCCAAGAAACAATGCTTTATATGTTTGTTTTTATGTCAGAAAATACTGGGAAGATAATTCAGGTGCCAAGCTAGCATGGTATATTAAAAATTATAAATAGAATTAAAAATCTACAAACCTGTGCAAAGGCAGCGAAAATTCTCACATGTCTTTGGGCACACATCTGAAAACAATTCAAAGACCACTCTTCCAGCTAGAAAAAAAAAGCCACATTGTTATGAAGTGGATTCATATTACTGTTAGATACTTAAATGAATGTTGAATACATATTTTAATTTTCTTACCAGGTACATTGTTGATGGCTATGTCAAAAAAGCAACGAGGTCTCTGGACCTTTACGCCCATGGCTTCACAAGCTTAGATGCTGTAAATAATAAAAATAAAAATGTTTTTTTCCTTTTGCTTAGTGAAATTATGCTCAAGTCAAACAAGAAGATTTTATAAAGACAACAAAAACTGCACAAAAGATAAGAAAAGGAATGCATAAAAAACACATACCTTTAAAAAAAAAAAAAAAAAAAGGAAAGACAAAGTCCATAGTACTTTACATCAATTTTGTGTTTTGTGGACCAAAGGAGTGATTGATTTATTTTTACTACTTGTTGCAATAGTTCTAACTTGAAGCTTAAGTGTCATAGTTCAAAATGAAGAAATACAAAAAGAAGAAGATACTGCAAGGTATAGGGAATATAGAGTTTTAAGCCCTCTGGCTCTATAGATGGTGTAACTTTAAGCCATTTGTTCCCAGAATTCTTGCGTTTTCAAGATATAATATGAATCACAGAGACACGAGTCAGCTTTGGGACCACAGCTCTCGAGCTACCTTTCAGCTGTGTAACCAGCCTAATTTGGGACCCCAGCGCGCAGCGTTAGTGGCTGAGGATGTGCGGCCCCCACGCCACCTCCCTTGCTGGCCTCGGTGCAGGCTGGCATCCTCAGAAGCCTGTCAGCTGCTGCAGCACATGCCCAAGGCCAGCTTCTGCTAAAGTCCATTTCCATTAAAAGAACTGGTCCACGACCTACACCTGCTCAGGAGCGGACACACTGCTTGGGACATCAGGAAGCACAAAAAGCCAAGAGTCTGGGACAGTCCATCCTCTGACTGCTGGAAGTCAGTCCATCAGCTCTGGGACAACCCTGCTGCTATTCACCCTGTCTACCCATCCTCAATCACCCTGATACCCATAAAGATGGCCTTGGCCAGGCTACCACTCCCTTAGCTACCCGCAGCAGCTCACCAGAGACCCACAGTAAAACACCCTTGCAGAGGGTGAAGCAGAAGTGCACGCAGGGCTGCAGACAAGAGGCCCTGGCAGCCCTGGTGCGGCTGCAGTGACAGCCACGTGCTGCACCCCAGGCCTAGCTGGGGCTGAAAACCAACAGCAACCATGTTGACAGGCAAAGCTTAAGCACAAAAACAAGTTATCCTGGGAAATAAGGGCTCAATGCAAGGAATAATCTATTGAATTCCTACAAAAGCACGACTGGGCGCAACCTGTAAGTCTTAGACAGCTCTGAAGAATTGACAGACATACTAAGAACACTAGATGCAAATCAAAGGAAAATTCTGTGCATGAGAAATGTATGTCCTTCACTACTTAAACAGGAGGTCTGCTTCCCTATTAAATTCCTACTGTTCACATAAGCAAGTGCCACAGCCCGCTCCGCAAGTGGCTCTGATCAGGACCATCTTTATCACCAACCATCCTAGGAGGTGGGGAGCACCAGTTCCCTGGCAGCACTCACAGAACTGAGGAGATAGGACTCCCTAAACGTGCAAAGGACAGGCTACTTCTTATTTTATAAGCTATATTCTGCAACTTGAATGTAAAGAGATAAGCAATAAAACTTATTTTTCATTAACTTCTCTGTAATAATTATGGAAGTAGGGTACTTTCAGAAATATCAGGTTTTTTTGCCATAAAGATTAAAAAGGAATGGTCAAAGAGTTAAAATAACTGTTCGTGGCTGCAGCTTGATACCTAGGCTTAAGCATTCAATTTCTTCAATACACGTTTCCAGGATTCCTGTCACTATGAGATCAAAAGTTGTTACAATTAGAAACCAGATCATTCTACATTAAAAAATAAATATGCAGGTTTTCCACAGTTACTGCTAAGTGAAACAACTTCAGCTTTGTATTGCTTCTCCTCCTTTCATGGCGTTGATGATGTATCTTGAGAACCCTAATGTAGCCTTTGCCATATCCTTGACTGTATCAATCCCCTTATTTTTAGTAAGGGCTCTCCTTTATGTCATTTGGAACTCCAGTCTCCAACATCACACACAACCGCAATGCTCTCTTTCTTTTCTTATTCCCCTATCTCTCTGAATCGCTTCAGGGAAGAAATCAACATGATGATGACAGAAGGATCTTTAAGACTGGAACACTTTTCCCAGCATACGGGACGCAATCTATGAATTTTCAGTTCTAATCATATTTTGTTGCCAGAAAACTGTACTAAAATCTCTTCTAGAACTGAATCTCTTCTAGTAGCCGTGCCACAGAACAGCCTAGAAAAACTATTGTTGCCATCTGTCACTTTCAGCTTAAGAACTAGAGGCTATCAGAAATCAAAAGACTGTAATGTAAACATATTAGTCTATATTCTCTTTCCTCCTCATGCACAATGTTACTCCAACAGTTTTGCCAAGATTATACAGGGAAAATTCCAAGCACAAAGCAGGAGTCATTTAAATGAAACACCAGGTAGTAGCTCATCAGACATGCAACTCTGCCTGACTGGACTTTGCAAACATGCAGAATCTCAGCAGATACCAGCCTCATAGCTGTGCAACTAATACAGTAATTCACACAACCATAACCTGCATCAAAAGCAGCAGCCCTGCCTTGGCCTACTTGCTCCTATCTCTCTCCTATTACTACAAGCAGTTTTGTAGCCCCACGAAGAAATAAATAAGGGAAACTCATCTAGCTGAAAATTTTCTTGTGATCAGGTTAGCAGAACACTAGCCAGTTCATGCCACTGTTCACACACACTCCTGGCACAAGGAAAAGGCAGCACGGGTGAGGGAAAAAGGAGATGGGAAGGTGGTAGTGGACAGACTTCTGTCAGAACAGAAATCAGCCTGAGGAACAGCCATGTACTCATGCACTGTCCATAGCAGAATACGGCCATGTGGAAAGGGGGGAAAATAAAAATTAAAAAACGACAGATATTTTGGTGATAAAAGTGCAAATCAATTTAGCTGAACCAAGACATTCAAGGGTCTGTAGTAGATGACTCCTCAATTTTATGGGAACTTCAGACTTAAGTGAGATACTCAATTTCTGCTTTATGGGCAATTAGATTGAGAAACAGAAGAGGAAAGCATGAACTATATACACGATTTTATATACATGAATTATATACCTCATTTTAGCCAAAATAAATACACACCACCTTAATATGAGATACGATTTTAATTGCAGATTTTGATAATGATTAAAGTTAATCATGAAATAAATGTCAATATACCTACCGCAATTTTGACTTGATTTTGTAAAGAAAAAGGTGGAAGAGGGAAAGAAGAGGATCTTACCTAAACTCTCATTCTTGCCAACTTTTGCTTAATTTGGTAAGTTCATCTACATTCTCTCACGAAGAGTGGAACAAATGAAGCCTAGAGCGTGCTCTAAATCCTTATGGCACACATTGCAATAAAGTCAGATCTATTTACCAATATGGTTTCCCCCATTACCTCCAGTGTCCCTGCACTTTCCCTAAATCCTCCAATAATCTCCCCTAAATACTGGCTGCATTTCGCTCCAAACGGCAATTGCGTCGATTGCTCAGTATGAAAGCTCTGACTGAACAGCCCAAATCAACATGCCTAATTCTTTAGCAGATGTTGTAAATCATGTAAAAATAATTCAGGAATATCTCATCCCTGAAACCATTCAGAAGATGGAATCAAAACTTACAGGAAAGGGGTGGGGACAGCAAGGCATTCTTGAATGAGAGAGCTGACGGAATAAGTAGAGTAGATAAGCTTTATTAAATCCCTGGCAAACCAGGCTAAAACATTAATGACATTTATCCTAACTACCTTTAAGTTAAGCGAGTATTTCCCCTTCAATATACTTAAGTATTCTTTGCAGTCAGTACTTCTTTCTCTCCTGCAGTTCCTTGGGCATCTTTGATTTCAAAAGACAGCTGCAGTTGGTTTTTAAAATGGCCTATATTACACTTTCTTCTTTTATATTTCATGATCAATTCTCCAAAAAGAAACCCTGTCAGTGAGCCCTGTCTTTAACTTAATCCAACTATTTCTCCGCACTCGTATTTCTTTTCAACTATTACCTTGTTAATCCCATAGAAACAGATACTACTGAAATAAATAAATTTCATAAATTGATAAATTAATGTTCGTATCACTAACTTACCAGACAAAAATGAGCCTGAAGGCTCCCACTATGCATGTGTACACTAATATGTTACCCAATATACAAGGCAACATTTGGTCAGCTCACTTCTTCCTTCCAAAACCCTGACAGAAAAGATGATGTTGCAACCTCAGTTATATCCTAAAATGTTCAAGCCATTCATCATTCTCAACCACCACCTAGAGGAGCCTCTAAGTAAAAACACTTCCAAGAGATTTACTTTAGTACACATAAAATGCTCATCAATAAACCCAAATCTATACTAAGCTGAACTTTCTATCTTCACCTAATTCCACTTCCAGAAATGAAACAAATACACCAGAAGTACATAGTTCTGTCACAAGAGCACTACCCATAATGCATGCATCACCAGCTGTGTCAGCTGGGATTTACATCTCCTCACACCTGTGCCAGCATCATTATTTTACTCAGTTATTTGTAGGATAAAGTTGGCCAACTCCTCGCCAGGCTGCAGACAGCTGTCCCCTTTCAAGCTGAGCTGAGGGGCAAAAAAATGACTGTCACAAGCTATTCACAAGCACCTTTCTGCCTGGGATTATCACTCGTATCTGTGGATACGCCTAAAAGTATGCCTAGAAGATATTTTTTCTGTCGAAATTACCCATGCTATCAGGTATCTAATATTATAACTGTTTCACATAACCTAGCTCTTTTTGACTGAAATTAATTAGGAAGGACCCACAGCTACAGAACAACTGCAATACCAGCACCTGTCACACAGTGGAGAAGAGACGATGGCCAGGAAGACCCATGAAGCCAAGGCCATGCTTCCACAATCCCCTGAAGACAGTATCAACCGGGGCTGCTACCAGAATGGAGCGCTTGTACTTCCATGTGGTTAAAACTCATACAGATCACCAATATGTGTGAAAACTACTCTCTCTGCCTCCCATGCATGGACACATTTTGGCAGAACCACATACCAGGTTAAAGTGACAGTGGGAATGTAGACCAAGAATACTAAATGCTCAGTACAGATTATACTGAAAATGGATTTATGGTTGCTAAACGACAGAACAATACCAAAGATGGGAACAACAAAAATTCAAGCAGCTTATCCTCAATCTCCACCATTTTCCTAAACATCAGCATCTCTTCCTTCCTATTTTACTATCAAGAACCAGAGACAGCAGCAATGACAACCAAGAGAATTAGCTTTCATATTACTGATTTACCTGCACAGGATTTTGTTGTCAGCAAGTTTTACTATACTTGAATGGGTTTCAGGTTCATGACGTTTTCGTCTCAATAAGGTGGTCTTAATCTTTTTTTTTTTTCTAAATAAAACACTCACATTATACACAGTTGTGTGGACCTCATGCAATAAGACTTTCCACACATCATCACACAGAGAATTTTACAGGTTTTTAAGCTTGGCTGCCCCCTCCAATGGTATTAAAAGAAATTCAGCAACTTTCAAAATTTTTGCAGGAAAGTAAGTGTCTGGCATCACTTTCTAGCAGACCTTCTTCTCCAAAATAGTGCTGGAAGTCTCCTAAAAGTCTTCTTAGTTTACTGGCACAGTATTCCCCAGATCAAACGAAGAGACACCTGACAACATCAGTGTCTGACAACACTGTCCTCCATGGAGGTAAGCAGAGTCTGCTACTCTAACACTCAACACTGACATGAACCCAGCCTTTTTATACCCAAGTATACAAAGAATGTACACGCAGTTATATCTCAGCTAGAACAAAAATATTCAGCTGAGAAGCAAGTCTGCCCACCAGCCCACGTCCTTCTTTTATGTTCCTAAGACAGGCAAATCTAGAACGAGAAAGATGATAAAATACCTAAACATGCTCTCGCCGATTGCAAGTGAAAAGCTTTGTTGAGTCATGACTTTTTTAATGTCTAACCAATGGAGAAATTAAAACTTTTTGCTGTTACATGATCCTCAAAATATTCTCTTCTTTCTCAGAAGAGAAAATCCTTCCTCTCCCTAATTACTGAAGTTTATAATAAGGCAAGATCACCTAACACAGCAGGAAATACAATTTTTAATGCCAAACCATATTTGTAAGTCTCTCACACACACAAAAAAAAGTTCTATCATTTTTATTGTTGTCTACTCTTTTGACTTTGTATCTAGTCTTCTTTCTAGCCTCAACTTTATCTCCTCCATATTCTTCACTCATAATCCACAGAATATTATTCTTCCAAATCCTCTTTGGAAATAGTTCAGCATTATCCAGCTAAGTACAAAACAGTTTTTCAGTTTCCCAAAAGAGAGCTGGCAAAATGGGAAGCCTTAGTAAGAAGTACCATCCCAAAGGGTGCCAACCAGGGAATTGCTAATGTTACTATTCTATGTATGTACCCCCTGCTTTGTATCCACTTCATATAGTAGAAATTAGACACTCTTTTTTCAAACCCTAGAAATTAAACGGCCCTGATACATTAAGGTACTCACACACTCTTCAGATTAAGATAAACTAATGTTTCACATGGCATGTACAGTTTTCCTATTTCCCTATTTTTTTTTCTATTGTGGTAACACTACAAACTTGTGTCATGATGCAGGACCCCACTGCATGGATGAATGGAATAGCGTAACAAACTGAGCAAGAAAAAAAAGAGGAGGAAAAAAAAAACCCACAGAAAAGCACCCCTTATCTCTGCACACACACAAAAAAGAGGATCTTCTGCAGGTAATGTGGAACAGATACCTGAAAAAATAAACATTATTTCTCAGAAGCTCAGCCACAGCTTACAAGGCAGACCTAAAATAAAAAGTCTCATGTCCATCTTCAAACAGGCACTGGAGAATAATTAGGATATAACGAACCAGTGACAATCTAGGCAAATACTAGCACGAGTGACTGGAGCTGTTGGCGCTTCTCCTCTTCCCAAGCCCCAACGGCCTCCACCTTTCGGCGGGCGGCGCGGGCAGAGCGGCCCGCAGCGCGCGCGGCGGCCATGCTGGGCTGTTCCAGGGCTTCGCGCTTCCCCCCGGCCG
>NW_010583422.1:76687-112515 GCF_000705375.1 Tinamus guttatus | reverse complement strand
CGAGCCGCGGAGCGTGGTGAGTGGTGAGCACGAGCGGCTGGAGGCACCTGGCAGGGCGGGAGCGGGAACGGGACCGGGAGCGAGAACGGGAGCGGCGCGCAAGGAAACGCGCCCCGCAGGAAGTGGGTTCGGAGCAGGTGGCGACCAGGAAGTGCCGGGAGCTCCGCGCCGAGAGCGCGCGTGGGCGCGCGACGGGAGCCCTTAATTCATTGGCGAAACGGGGAGGTAATTTGTGATTTATTGTCCAAAGGGGAAGGGTGCTTTTAAGTCCTGGGGGACTCGTCTGTGTGTGTCCCGAAACCCAAGTTGTTGGTGGTTGGAATTACGTGTCATTTATCACGCGGGGTCTGGCACAAGATACCTTGGTAAGTCTTTCCTTCCCCAGTACCTCTGCCTTATTTAAGCTAGTCGTTAGCATTTTTGTTTGTTTTAGGCATTCTTAATGGAATTCCAGATTTTATCCAAGTCTTCTTGACAAGACAATAGCGAAAGACTGTTTACTGGTTAAATGCTATTTACAAAAGACTCCTTCAAACAAATGTAGAATTATTTTTCCTTTCAAAATGGGCAATCACATTCCTTGGAGGCCTCGTGTGAGGCCTTTGCATGAGGCCTGAGGTTCTTTATAAAACCTAAGTGCTTTCCTCAGTGCATGACACCAGCGAGTTGTGCAAATGGTCAGAAACATACCCAGTGCCCAAAGACAGACAGACCACAGATGAGGAAGTAGAGCCATTGATTTTTAGCTAGTAATTATGACTGTTTTTAACTGCCTTTATTCAATCTCATTACAGGTACATCAGAACTGAATTCTTCATAATACAGAACCTATACAGGACAAAATTTAAAATAAACTTCTGTTTTTCAAATGCCCAACTTTGTATCAACGTAGTTTACTGTGAAAAGTGAAAGAATCTTTCTGGACACTTTAAAAACATCTGGTAAACATAACAAAATGGTTTGTTTGAGGCAGATTTGTTTACTCACACAAAGATATTGCCAAGTTCGGGCTCTGAGCAGTGACTTGCTTCTAAGCCAGATAAATAGCTGCACCCATGAAGATGAACTGTTTGGTCTCATTGGAAAGAACAAGGCCAGGCTTTCTGAAAAGCACGTGGGAAGTGCACTCAATGTGCTGTGGCAATTACAGAAAAAGAAGCCACTTCCACTGAGGACTAGCAACTATATAAGAAATCACTCCCAGTTTTTTATCCTTCGCGTTTTGGCAGAAAACAAAGTAGAGCGTATGGAAAATGATGTTGTGGTGGACATCCTATACAGTATTCTGAGGTAAGTAGTATTATGCTGAATATCAAAAGTCAATTCAACGAAATATTTTTAAAATGTACTGTTTAAACCCTCTTATTCAGTGCAATATCTGATAAATAAGTTTTCTGCTAACTTCTCTATTGTTGAGGCATTTCTTAAATAAGAAAACTTTTAACTGAAAATGTTACAGTGAAAATGCTAAATCCCATGCTAGCTTGCAGTCCTCCTGCAACATTATATTTTTTATCTGAAAAGAAGTCTAAAAGACTTTCTAGTCAAAATTCAGATCATAAGCAGATTGTCTTCCCTGAGCTTCAGTTCTGTGACGGTGGCCCAGACAGCTTGCAAGTCAGCTTGCCTAGCTTCCCATGCCTCAGTTTTCCAGATACAAAATGGTTAATGTTTTGCAGTTGCAGTGGGGATTGGATTATTAATGCACAAATTATTATAATCTGTTTTTAGATACACCAGTCTTGAATGGAGGGAGTGATAGAAATGTATAACTGTATAATAATAAAAGGACATTTATCTCTGTCATGGTTTCTTTATAGCTTTAGAAGCAAAATTTTTAAACTGTTTTGTCTTTGACTGTTCTGAAGGCTGAATGTTGAAGACCATGATTGTCTAGCAGAAGCACTTGTTACAGAAGCATGGAAAAGATTAGAAAGGCAAGTGCTGTGCTGCTATCCTTTTTGAAAGCTGTAAATTGCAAGTGTAGTTGCTTTACTTAAGAGTTTTCAAAGAGTATTTACAAGTGTTTTTAAACATTTTGTATGTATTTTAAGTATCAGTTGTATTTTTGAAGGGTTTTATGAGTATTTTTTTTTAAGGTGAATGCCTTGAATATTGAAGGTGTTTCGGGCACAGATGTTCAAGATAAAGTTTGAATAGTGTTACAATGGAGAACTGACGCTTTAAGATTTTAAAATACAATATCTTTATAGATGTATGTGTTTGAAGTAAGTTGGAAGTTCTATCAACTATAATTTTATTTTAGTACACAGTTTGTGGTGTACTACTCTTAAATGGCAATTAGGACTCCTTGCTCATCTTATTTTTAGTAAAAATAATATGTTAAAACCTCAGCATTTTCCCATAGTGTACTACTATTTTTTGATATTGTAATATCAGTTCTTTGATCTCTGATTGACATCAGGATCTAGTGTCAGTTTTGTCACTAGCATCACAGAATTGCCTGTCCTAGCTTAACAGCTGGGACAAATTGACAAGTAAATAAATTCAGTCTAATCTGAACACAAAATTATGTTCAGATAATAAATTGCTCACATTCATTTTAGCTGTTTCACAGTTTATGGCTTGATAATTGCTCTAGATTTTCTTACAATGATCTGGCTAAACCAAACAACATCTGTGGTTTGCAAAGCTCTGTACACCCAGTATACTTTGACAGAAAAGCTGTAGTTGTTTAAGTAGTGGCCTTGTACATTACCACATACTTTGGCAAAGTCTGAAGTATTGCCATGTATTGATATTTTGTTTCCATATTTTGTAATTTGAATATAATGTTATCTGATATGTAATTGTATTAAATTTTTGCTTTTAGGTATTCACTAAAATTAGGAAATAAACACAGTATCTTTCTCTATTTGATGTCTTAACAGACTTAGTCTCCCTGCTCTGTCTAAATTTGCACTGTGTTTATACAAGCAGCACATGTATTTTAGTCCCCTACTTGGCAAAATAGCTCATATTGTGGACACGAAACTAGATTCTATACATGATATAAGGTAAGTGGAGAAGCAACATGCCATAATTACTGGGGTGTGCTCACTAAACACTTCACCTTTTCTCAACTGGAGGTTGTTTTTCTTCAATTCAGAGTTTGTGGGAGAGGGATGATTTGCATAAGGATATTGACTTTCATGGATGAATTCATTCAGGAGAATGCATTTTCCCAATTATTTTGGGATGAACTTCTGTATAACTGTTTTCAGAACTATTTTAAAAATAATGGTCTGCTTAGAATGGGAAAAAGTATCAGGTACTACTTTGTCCTGATTCTAAATTTTACCTGGGCTTTTTTGAGAAGTTAGATGCTACCGACTCACCAGAAAATGTCTTTTTTCCATGACATTAGTAGTTTCTCTGCCCTGATGTGGATTTAGTTTACTACTGTGAATAGCAGTGAACAGTCTCAAAACAATGTTATTTTTATTTATCTTCAAAGCATTTTAAAATTACTTAAAATCAGATCCCAGTGCAAAAAGTCCAAGCTTTTTTTTCTTTTTTCTTTCTTTTTTTTTTCTCTCCTTGCTTGTGTTCTCCCTGGGCCATTATAGCAAAGGCTGCCGTCTTTTGTTGCTTTAAACAGCACCGTTAGTCCCAGCAGAGGGTTGAAGGAGGAGGATCCTGCTTATGAAATAGTCATTAAATGGGGCTGCATTTCCTTGCAGAATTGGTCATCATTTTTCCCCCATTAATTCCTTATGAAGGCAGATTTTCTTCAAGAATGCTGATGTTTCTTCTCTCAATTCTCTTTCGTGAGAATTGTGAAATTGAATTTTCTTTAGCTTTATTTTTCACTGAACATGAAAGATCTTTTAACAGATTTGAATGAGAGACTTGCCTCAGGCAAACACTTTCATCACATAAAACTTTGTAAGTAGTAGCAGAAAAACCCCAATTGCTTTAGAAATTGTCTGAAAGTGGAATTTTGGCTTCAGTAGGACAAGTGTTTTCTGCACGGCTGTATTTTCTACGTTGGAACTAAAATTTCTCTTGACACAGAAGTTAGTAACACCTTCACTAATGCACCTACTTCGGCTAATTTATTTAAGAAACTAAAACCTAATACTGAGTGTTCGGTGTGTAAGTGTGATTTTTTTTTTTTAAGGATCTTGTCAGTTTTGATGATCAGCATATCTGATGTTATCTCACTGAGTTTTCGAGATCGACTGATACAGAAGGCCGAAGAGCTCTTGGGGGCAGAGGATGAAGACCACTTCAACTATGCCAGGAGAATAGTACAGTTTCTTCAAAATGTTAAACTGGCGCATCGTCCATTGCTAGAAAAATGCAACAAGATTTTTCTTAAAAGTGCCTGCCATCTTGATATACACAATATTTGTCTTATTTTTGGACTATATGAGCAGCTTGGTTTTGACAATGCTGAATTTCGCTTGATTACTAAACAGTTGCTGTCCAAATCTATAGATGATTACAATGATCCTGAAACTTTTACAAAATTATTTTTTGCTCTTGGGCCTATGGCAGGACCCAAGGTAAGAGAAAGGTAAATGTAGTCATGTTTTTATTTATTTATGGTTCAGCCCATTCGTGCACTGAACCCTTCGAGATTCGGTTAGCAGCTAGAGCATGGTACTGAGTGGCAGCTCTGACTCTGCTTGTTTTTCTTTGCACCAGCCAGAAAATCCTTTTCTGGGCTAGTGTTACTTATGGGCCTTTCTGATCTATTGTAGGATGTGGTCTGCAGTTTTAGTCGCAACTTACTGTAGTAGTTATGAAGAAAAATAGAAAATATGACTAACCATAAGTATTGCATTAGCTCCACTTTAGTGCTCTTCAGTTATGCAAGTTATGGCTTTGCCTTATGGTTTTGCCTTGCCTAGTTCCAAAAGTGTTTTTTTGTTGTTTTTGTTTTTGTAAATATAAGGCAGAATAAATCATCAGCCTTACTTTTTTTTTCCCCAGAATCAGTTCAGTTTGTGTTTGATTGCTATGTATAGCCTGTTAATTGGTGGATTGTTTGATGTCTTGGAGTACCTTCATTTTTTTTGTTTATTTGCACAAGTGTTTGGGTCCCTCATTTCTATCATCAGAGCAACACAAACTGTTCTTAGGCATTTTCGTCTTAACCTGTGCAACAAGGTCAAAACAGTTGGTCAGAAAAAGCGCACACGGAACAGATGTCTCTGTTTTGGGGGGAACCTGTTTTCCCAAATTTCATGAAGTATTTGCGTTGGTACTTTTCCTCCTTTTCTAGACAAAGAAAATTGCTACAATGTTTGCATTGTCAACAGATGCAGATCATCAACGGCTTTTCTTTGTAAAATGTGTATTTTATTTTCCTCTTTAGGTTGCTGGCTACTGCAGTGAGCATGGCAGAAGAACTTAGCAGTTATCAAGTATTAGTAATACTAAAGACAATGCAGAAGATGAAATGTAAAAATTCTCATCTACTCCAAAAGTAATTTTTGATACTAGTAGAAAATTGCTTTCTCTAGGTAAACTACTTCCATTTAGTATGGAAGACCGTAATATCCAATAAACTGACTGTGAGGGGTAGGCAGTTCTGTCTCTCATAGACATACACTCTGTATATAACTAGTTACAGACTTTAGAATATCCCATCCAACCAGAAGTGTTTGTAGCAATTCAGAAATTGTCACAGAAAGGCAATTCTGTCTCACCAGGATAGTATAATATAGTTCTTAAGTTTATTTACCAATGCCTGGTCCTATTTGAGTGAATGCAGCGCTGGTTTTACTGAATTTGTTAGTGTTAACTAAAGAGACAAATGAGAAGGTAGTAAGTCGCCCTATCCCATCTAGCAAATCCTGTTACTATCGCTAATTGTTTCTTCGTGAGTATCACACCCTATTTTAAAATAATAGGTATTGCTTCTTTAAGTAAGAATTTGTGCCAAATTTCCTGCAGTTTTTAATTGAGCATGGTTTATAGAGAGGTAATAGCTTATATACTTAAGGGAAAAGCAGTTCAGGTTTTGGATCTGAAAGACTGCCATCAGATTTGACACAGATGCAGCCGAGTTTGATGCAGTTTGTGGGCAACAACTCCGTGTTGTAGCTGCATGAACCAAACAGATCCTTGGGAAAAAAAGCAGGAGTGTGGTGTTGTTGGGAAGACAGGTGAATTCATGCTTTTTCTTCTTGAACCTTGCTAGCTGAAGAAAGTCAAAGAAAAAAATGCTGCCTCTTCCTGTACATCTAGCCCTTTCTTCCAGTTTTAGCCCGACTTAGCTGTAGCAACAGAATGACATCAAAATGGCTGGGATGGAGTGGGGCCCAGGTGTATTCAGCCCCCCACTTGGGTACCAGGCACTGTGGGACAGCTCTTCTTCATGTGAGGGATTGCACTTAGTAATGTCTTCCACATTAGTGTAGTAATACTGTCTTTTCGTGTTTCTATTCAGAGTGGCTTCTATTCTGCACAAACATTTGGATAACTATCATACAATACAATTGGTAAAGCTAACGCAGTACTTGGTATTGCTGGGTTGCCACGATCTGGAGCTGTTTGGCAAACTAAAAAAGTTGTTGTTTGGGTAAGTGTGTCTATTTGGTAAAGTAATTGCCTGGTTAGTTTAAGTATTAATTGATTGTTTGCTTGATGTTTTAAATAATGAGATGTTAAATTGTATTGTTTTGTTTCTGTAAAATACAAAGAAGTAGCAAATTGTTAAACCAGTTTGATTCTATTAAACATAAAGCAGAGGATAGGACAAGGTTATGGTCTTGTCTGTAACCTGGAAGTATCAGCTAATAAATATGATAACTTTTCGAATAGATTCATTTCTTATTGCAATATAATGACATTCAACAGGTAATTTTGATCATTATTTTATAGGGAGGATACATGTTAATGACTTTGATTTTTGAAGGAACAGGTAGCAAATATGCAATAGGATGCATAGTCAGAACAATTGAAAGTACAAAGCAGAAATATTCTACTTTTGACTGAAAAACTTTCTAGATGGGCCTCAGGGTTGAACAGCTGCCACTCTGAGAAGAAGCCACCTCAGGAGTCATAGAATGGAGATCTGCCATGACTCCTGCTGCTGCTGCTGCACCACTTGTAGGAGAGCAGTCCTCTGCTGAACATCTTGTTTTGTTCATGTGCCTTTGTATTTCTCAGGCAGCATCCAGGTCTCTTGCAGAGAAAAAGTTCATTTGCCAGTCACTGAAATTACATGGAAACCAGATTCAGAATCTGCCCTTGTTAGACTTGTGTGTTTCATCAATAGCACTTGAAGCATCACCAGCTGGCTTAAGATGCTGCCTATGCTCTGGCATAGCATAATTTTGAATTAATTAGAAGGAAAAAAAAAATTTCAGAATTCAAAAAAGCTGGTAGTAGAAGTTCACACAGATGCCAACTATGTCGTTCACTTCTTACATCTTGTCTGGGACGATGTGCACCTCTGACTTCTCGAATACAATTTTTGTGTGCATCATTTATTTTATTTTATTTTTTTTTAAAAGCTTCCACTTTTGCCAAAACTGATATTCTGTTTTTATTTCTGTCTCTCTTCCAGTTTTTTAGTATCTAGTGTCATACCTGCTGATATTGCTGCAATAATTCGTGTTGTGGCCATGCTTCCTTCCACTCAGGTGGAGGAAGTCCTTTTAACGAGAGCAGCTGCGGTCCTGCCCCAGTGCAGGCTCCCCGATTTGAACAGCATCGCTGCAGCCCTTGTCCGATGGAATCACTACGGGCAGCCGCCGGGGCAGAGCCTTTCGGAGCTGTGTGCTGGGCTTCTGCAGGAACTCAACCACTGGGGCTCTCGGCGACTCCGGGGCACCAACAGCTTGGACCTGCTGCTAGAGGAACTCACGTACGTGAACAGAGGAGGATGGTTTGAAGAAGTCCTCTGTGAAGAAACTATGTCCGCCTGTCAGCGCTTGCTCGACCAAGTAACACGGGCAAATGTGCTACAGTTTTCTTTTTTTCTTATAAAAGCAAACCACCGCTGTGTTCCATTACTTGACAGAATAGCTTCTGTGACTCTCCAAAATATAGACAAGGTATTGTAGTTTTTTCTTATTCTTCAAGTTATTCAAAAAAACAGGTTAGTGGTGAATGAAATAGGATTCAAACTCCAGATATATTGACTTTAATGTTTTTAACTGGAGGGTTTTATTTTCTTGAACTCACCATTTTAAGTGACAGTGAGGATTTTGCTGAAAAGTACAGAGCAGTTAAGAAATTTTTGAGAAATTTCTTCAGTGCAGCTGATTTGGAGTTCGTCTGTTTATATATGTTCAAACTGTTCTTCTATATATATTATTTTGCACTTCTCTTTATTCCTTTTTTATTATTCTGTCACTCAGTGTTAGAAGGTCAAATCATAATCCTTGGCATTCAGTTTTATGTTTGGTCATATATATGTGTATATGTGTGTTTTAACTATAAAATTGTATCACATATTATATATTTTCACAGCAGCCATTTTTGTGGGGATCTCCCCAATAATTTGTGTCCAAGGTAGAAATTACTGTATTTTCTTTATATCTTTTTCCTCTCTTTTAGTCTGGTATTTATATAGCAGACCTGCTATATTATCCTATAACAATTTAGTTTCCTTGAGAGTGTATAATGGGCAAACTTGTTGAGAGTTTGTTGAAATCTAAGCATACAATAGCATTTAAATCTTCTATATCAGATTTTAATTGTTAACAATGTCTGCAGTGTAATGATTTGTGGGAGAGTATTTTATGTATATTTTGGTCCAGAGGAATCTAAGAAATGAGAGAAAAAAATCAAAAATATTCATCTAGTGTGAAGTTTATAAACCCTTTCTATTTTAATGGAATATTAAAATATTTTGTAGTGGCTTAATTTAGAACATTTCTTATTACAGATCCATCCATTTGAAATATATTTTATCCTCTACCTTTTCTCTATTCTGAACTATGACTCTCCTGCCAATGAAGAGTTCTTTGAGAATTGCATCCAACATCTTATGCTTAACTTGAGTAAGTGCCTTAGCTAATGATATGATGATATCAAATAAATGAGTATCACTGAAAGATATTATTGGTAGTGACAAAAATGGGAGTAGAATGATATTTTGTTAAGCAAAGTAAAAAATTGTGTTTTTATGTTACATTGCTGGTCTGAAGATTCAGTGTATGTTTCTGTTGAGTTTTCAAACTTCAGTTTTAGAAATGGAATACTGTTGATAAGGGACTACTAGCAAGGTATCCTGACCTCTTAATTGAATTCTCTTTAATTGGCTACACTGCCATTGGAAATAATTGTTGCAGTGTTACCTAGGGAATCATCATTTGGAAAGAGTACACATTTTATGATTGATCATAAAAAAAATGCAGAGGTAAAATGAACAGAGACTCAACATTGGTTTGACTGATGATACAGCCTTGGAAAACTGCATGAAAATTTACTGGCTCCTAAAATTTTGTAGGGTTGTCCTTTTTTTAGGGCTAACTCATTCCCTCTTGCAAGAACTGGGAAGGGTTACTTTACACCTTGCTGCAGCTGTGCATAGGTATGTCTAGTAGAATTCCTCCATCCTGCTTCTAATTTTACATTATAAACCAAAGTTCTTTATGTCCATTTAGTGCATAAAGAGAGAAACTTGGATGAGTTGCAGGGCGAGGGGAGAACATGGCAAGTCCTTTCATGTTGACATGATTTGTTAATAGATAATCGTGTTTGTTTTCTACAGGTTGTTTTGAAAGCCACTACTTGGTGCTGCTTGGCCACATTTTGGCAGTGGCTGGCTACTTCCCTCCAGTTCTGATAAAGATGATATTTAATGTCTCTTTCCTAAGTAAATTGGATGCTGAGCTTGAAGGTCAGTGTCTAGCTCTCTGATGATTTCAATTATGTAGTATGTAGCATAAAAATGGAGATAGGACCTATATGTGATTGAGAAGTGGAATAGTAGAATTATGCTATTGTAGTAATTGACTCCTGGAAAGATTCTTCTGTAGAAATCCAGTCATTTTTTGAGTGCTAAGAGGGAAGCAATGGGCGAAAACTTGTGCTTTGTTTTAAAAATACTGACATATGCTACAGATGATGTTTCCAGATGAGAGAAGTCCATTCAAAATTAATTCTATTTTGTATTCTCAGTATTTATAAACTGAGTCCCACCAGTCTCCTTGCTCTTTAAATAGGAGTGTTTGCTTCAAATTTTGGTTCCCTTCTTCTCGATGTGTGTGTTGTTTGCAATCAATGTACTGTTGCCAGATGAATGATAGAAGTTGGTTTAAATTGCTCATTTTGCCTATCTTTCTGTTCTTAACATTGAGTAAAACTGGCTTTTTTTGGGTTTTTGAGATTCTTTTCAAGATTCCTCACATGAAGTTAATAAAGGCTATGCTATAGAGGTGGCTATATGTCTAGTAAAGAATTCGGAGGTAACAATTTTGCCTGGTGTATGGATTTGCCACATTTCAGCTCACAGCTTCTTTTGTTTAACTCAGTCCTGCCTGATACCTCAAAGCAGAAGGTCCGCGCGTGCCTCATGAAGCTGAACAGAGCAGTCTGCCTGGAATGCCCTGAGTTTCACATCCCATGGTTTCACGAGCACTATTGCCAGCATGTCTTGTTTAAAGGTAAATAATTAGGCGAGGAAAAGCACCCCCCTTTACTAGCAGTAGTCTAGATACAGCAATCTGCTAGGCACTTCATTTGTGCTAACAATGAAATACCAACACTAGCACACACAGCACCTCAGACATACCCTACCATCCATGGAGAATGTGTTCCTGGAAAATGCCCCTGCCTAGTAATGTGGTAGTAAAGCTTTTTTTGTGAGAATTAATGTGTGTGGGGGAAATTTCTACAGAAAAAATACTCACAATTTAAATACATGGGGACAGCGTGTATGGCATGGTGAATGGAGAGGCAAGAACAGGATCATTAGGATTGTCAGTTGGTTAAGGTGCTGTGTTTTCAGAATAGATCCCTGATGCCTGCTTCATTTAAAAGACTGAACATTTCACTTAAATCTTTCAGCGTGAGCACTCTTGTTGCATTCTTTTCGACTTGTCATCTGCCTCAGAAGAATCAAGACTGAGGGACAGAGAAATAGGCTAGTGGTCTAATGTTCAGTGTCATGAGTGAAGTAGCTGAGATTTTTCAGGCAGTGATTTGTTCAGAAAATCCAGCGGCTGCAAGCCCAGAATCTCCTCTGTTTATTTTTCTGGAACTACTCTGATATCCATCAAACTCAGCCACTTTATCTCTGAGACTGAAGATAGCTTGCAGAGCAGTGTATGAAGCAGTCTGTAATAGATAAGCAGCAGATAGTGCAATATAAATGTAATAAATGTTCAATTACTAAATACACATTTTTAACAATCTAAGCGTGATTAAAAGCAAACAAAATCCAACAGGTGAAACTTGAAAATAGTGTTGTTTCTGGCATGTGAATGGAGAAATGTCTAGGGATGGAAGTTGTGATTTACATGAGTGTAGCTGGGCAAAATTTGCTCTACTTCTGTCTTTTCCTGTCACCATAAATAACTGGTAGTTTGTGCGTAGTGGACATCTGCCACTTTCCATCTCAAAGTTGTTCACGTGGTCTCTACATTTGTGGTCAAATAACACCAGGTATATGTGGAAAAACTTTAATCTAGTAGGCTGTCTGTCAAAAATGTCACTAATTACTACTTCAGAACTTCAGCTATAGAAGTGTTGATGCATGAACTGTTTATTTTATCTTTGTAGGTAGTAGAAGAATAAATTCACTGAGGCATGTTCACCGGATGCTGACAGAGATCTTAGGAGGAAGCAATTACCTAAAAATATCTGTTCTCACACCATACTGCTATGAAATAGGTGAGCAGGTAACCCTGTAAAGATCGATAGAGACTTGTCCTACCATTACCACTAAGGTTAGAATGCACCTGAGGATGCAGCTACTAAGGTCACAAGGTATCACAAATAATAAATTTTGACAATTTGTGTAAAATACAGTCTAAACAATGATTTTTTAAAAAAGTTGGGTATCTCTATCATTATCTTTTTATTTTTTTTTAATAAAGCACTATACAGATCACATTCATTTTCTGTTTTTAACAGCATACTTGATTTTTGTTGTGTTTTTTTTTTTCGCAGATTTTGAATGCATTCTGGATAAAAATAAAAGGCCTCTTTCGTATATGTCTCAGAATATACTTTTGGGTGATATGGAGGGAATACATTCAAAACGTGGCATCAAGGACACTGCTCTCCCACCAGGCGCTCAGAGGTTAACATGTTAACTACATTTTGAGTTTAGACCACGTTGTTGATGCTTATGTCCTAAGTCATTGTTGCAGCCTGTATTTATTTTTCTGTTTTTTTTTTTTCCAAACTCTTTATGAGGTTTAGCCTCCTCAGTTAGGAGGAGACTTCTTGACATCTCATTTCATGAGGTGGAAATACCGTTTTGCCTCCTACCTTTTCAAATGATGCCTGGAAAATGCTAGTTAAGTTGGTTTTGCTGTTTGAACCAAATGCAGATACATGAAGGACGTGCTTTTCTGAACCGGCATCTGTAGATAATTGTGAGGGGAAAATTGCTTGTCTAGTTTCAGTGCGTTGTTTAATATTTCTTTTCCTGGGAGTTGTGATGTGTATCTAATGATAACTTCACTGCAACTATCAATACTGAGATAGAAATACCATTTTTTCATATTTAGGGAAAACCTAAACTAAACACATTTTTATTTTTTGCAGAATTGCCTTGGAATTTCTCGATCCAAAAGCCTTTAGCAAGGATTCACATCACGTGAAAGGAGAATCTGCAGTAAAAAAACGACACCTGGAAATGTTGGGGTATCGAGTAGTTCAGGTGAGGAGTCACCAAGGTATGGTAAAAACTGATGCAATTTCCTTGACACAGATTCTTAAAGATAATTTTCTTACAGTAGTTAAAAGTTCCTGCTGGGCAAGAGCAAATTTGGATTGGCAGAGCGGATTTTCAAGCTGTTCTCAAAGTGATGCAAGCGCTACAGAGCTTGTACCTTCACTAAAAGCATCTGCAACAAACTAAAGTCAGAATATCTTAGAATTACCTTATTGCAGCATATTCAAAATCTCCACATAGCCTGAGTAAAGGGGAAAGGGTGAAGGAGGAATTTCAGTTCACATCACCAAAAGGTTTTGATACTAGAAAAAAGTGGTACATACACTGAACTAGCCACTGAAGTGGTACATTGAACTATTTATGCAAGGTGGATATGGATGCTAAAGCAGTAGTACTGTGACAGGGAAGACAGCAGCCAGAACCCTCCAGTGTAGACACAGCTGAGCAATGGAGGCTGTTAAATGCAATATACGTAGTTAGTGCGTCTCCTACTCTAGTTTTAACAGAATTCTTTGTTAAGCCTAAGGGTTTTTGGTTGGTCGTTTTTTTTTTTTTTCCATAACATCCTCTCTCATGTTCTCTGACACTAAATGTTATGCTTCTGATAGACTGTTTCCATTTCAATATTCCAATTAACAAGGTAAGCTCTACTGATCTGGAAGTTTTCTCTGGATTTGGATTTCAAAGTACCTCAGCTGGGAGAGGGTTGGGGTTTGTCACAGCTTGTGCTGCATGGGTATCTGCTTTGCTTCTCTGCAACTATTACAGCTTTTTGGGCAGAGGAAGATGGAGAATTGAATCTTTCAAGTATAACAGTAAGTCTAGATTTTAGAAGGAACACAGATGATAAAATATTTTAAAAGTGGACAATAATAGGTATCAAAGAGCCTTTCTCAGCTGTAAGCTGTTTTGTGCCTTATGTCAGACAATAGTAACATTAAGATTATATGACTTTGTCTGCAGATTCCTCACTTTGAATGGAATTCTATGGTACTGTCAACAAAAGAAGCACAGCTGGAATATCTGAAAAAGCATCTCTATGAAACACAGTGATGCTGAAGACATGTAATCAGTTTATCTTCTTGCAACCCTAAAATAGGTAATTTCCAAAATCTCTTTAGGAGTCAGCTGGACCAAGGCTTGCACAGGGCATCAGGTATCAAGAGATGTAATCCTAAATTTGCTAGAAATTGTAAAAGGCAAGTCATAGTGATTCATAAAAATGCAATAAGGATGCTTAAAATCTCTGGCAGCATTACTTTAAGTACATGGGTCTGTGACAATGCTGCCATAAAATGACATTATTATCTGCTGAATTGGGGTAAAAGCATGAACACTTGGTCAAATATACACATATCCAAGCAAAATGTTGGAAATACTAAAATGTGCAGAAGAAGGCAGCAGATACACTGGAAATTACGTGTCCTTCAGAATGTGACAAAACACGCAACAGCAACAAAACATCTTATCTTTGTATCTTCATACTGTGAAACCAAGAAATTCGAAATGTAAGTTTACCAAGAACATGATGGTTTCTGCAGCTGTTTTGGTGCCATCTTCCACAAGAGAGACTGGGAATTATTGTGGTGTTTGGTGCTGAGGAGCCCCCAGCTGCTTGCCTTGCCTGCCTGGGCATGTGGTGTGTGCAAAAGCACTAACAGCTGGAGCTTTATGAAACAGCTCTGCATACCCAGAAGGTGAATTAGTCCCAGAGGTTTGGCAGCTACACTGACTCTTAAAACACCCTGTGTTCCAGTTAAATGTGACTTGAAAAGCATAACTAGGGAAGGGTTTATGTAAATGAAGGATTTATGCAAGACAAGGAAGAAACATCCTCGTGTCAGACAATGTGCTTACTTAGGGACTGATACTTGGTGAAAGTTGCTAGTGCAGCAGTATGCATTGGACTACCTTGTGGCTAATAAAAATAAAAGAAATGATATGTCTGTCCTATGACTAAGACAGTGTACTAAAGACCAAAATTAGGCTGAAAATTAAAAGCAGGAATCAAGATAAATCTTCAGAGACGGCCTTGGTTACTCGTGGTTTTATTTCTCCTGTCTCAAAACCATCTCTTGGTGTCTGGGCTGCTTGTGATAATGCTGAGCCAGGGCTTGTATCAGGGTGCTTAGGAGACAGGGATGTGAAAGGAAGAAGTGGAATAGCCAGGAGAATGTTCATTGTAGAGTCTGCTGTTGTACAGTGGCCCTTTTTCAGAAGCTGTCAGGTTGTGACTACAGTTTCTGTTACCTCATGATGACTGTCAGCTGTGCCCATCTCTTTCACACACACAATGCCTATATGTTCTTTTGCCATCTGTGTATAAGCAGTAGCCGTTCCCTGAAATGCCACATGCCTTGAAGCTTCTCAGAGGAAAGTGACTACATCTCTGAATCGACCACCATGCAGGTGCTCGTCACTTGTTTTGATTGTTTTTCACTAGCCCATAATAGAAAATATTTTTATTAATGAAATATGAATCAATTCACTGAGGAAGCCAGAAGGAAAAAAAAAAAAGACATGACTAACAGTAGCTGCAGGGCATTTTCCTGTTAAGGCAGTCTTCACGTTTCTTGGGTTCCTGTGAAAAAGCTACAGAAGACAGTTATTTTCTTATGGTGATGGTGCTTTTGGTCAAATTACCATGTGCTCCAAGAGGGTTGTTTGTGTAGAAGAGGAAGAATGGAAGAGTGCTTTGAGGAGCTGGTTTTGAAGGCACAGCACATAGAAGGCTCCTTATATCCCGGGGAGAACAGAGAAGACAATCATGCATATATGAGGGTCGCAGAACTTGGGCTGAAAGTCAGACTTGTCTCTGCACCATCCTGCTTGTGTAGAGACGGGCTTGAAGTAGCAACTGTTGAGCGCAAGGAAGGAAGCAGTGGTTGTAGCTGAAGTAAGCAGTGGTGGATGGCTGTATGATTGAACTGCTTTTGAGGTGTCACTCTGTGCCAAGCCAGATATGTTTAAGTTATGTATGGGTAAAGTTATGAGTATTCACCACTGGAAGGATTAAAATTTGCTACGAGTGGATTCAGAAAGTATATCTATCTTGAAAAAGCAAAATGTAAAATAAGAGTGTTTCAATAAAATGTGCTGCTTTTGTTACTTTGCAGTCATTTTCTTGCTCATTGAAATCAGCGAGTACTAGTGCAGATGGTTAGCCAGCTCTATGAGGAGTTTACCTGGAGACAAGGAAAGGATGCTAAGAGCGGATGAGAAGGTGGTGGTGTCTCTATTAAGGGAGAAAAGAGTAAAGAAGGCCAAGAGAGTAAGTACTCCCATCCACTAAGAACCAAACTGTACTGGCTGTGCCTTGGGCTTGGCCTTACCTCTTTCTGCAAAGGCAAAGCACATGGTCATTCAAGAGCTAGAGTTGCTGTTCAGCCAGCACTGGTTTCTTTTCCAGGTTTCCTTATGTGTCAATTGTAATTATATTGCACTAGACTTACGATGACCACTTTATTTACAGGAGAAATGCTTTAAAGAGGTATTTATAGAGATGGCAGGTGTGCTGTACTTCAAAAAAATTGAATGCGCTTTTACATTTTTGGGCAAATCTTCTACTAAGAAATCTGTATCCTTGCACTGTGGTAGTGACAACAAGCTGCAGATCACTAAAAATGACACCACCGAATGATATATTTATAGTTTTTAAAATAATGTTTAATTGTTACTAGTTAAAAGCTTTTACATGAAAAAAATGCATCGGTTCTTTATTAGGTGAAAAAGTGCTCCCTGCCATGGGTAGTTGTTGATGATCATTTATTCTCAGGCATTTCACTAATGCTTTGTTAATGCTTTCAGATCTCTGAGAAAAGTTTATGTTAAATATTTGCTTTAGAAATAAGTACAAAAGCATAAAAAAAGGAAAATCCTTCTTACTAGAAGCCGAGACACAGCAAGTGAATCTCCAGAGCTATTAACCTTGTAACTTTTTCTCTTGCTAATAGCTGAGTCATGAATCCAGTTTTAGTGGAGATTGATGTTTCTTAGGCTACATAATATATCTTTGTTTTCTATATGCACTTCAAAATCAGATTAGTTATTTTTAGAAGGGTCTAATGAAAATATTTTTAAGATCAGCCTAAAGAATACAGGATCTACATACATTGCTAAAGGGGGAGATCAGGAGATACAAACATCAGTTAGAATGAACTTAAATACAATAATAGGTAGTTAACAATTGATTAATTCTGTAGTATCTTAAATTGGAGAGTAACCTCCAATATCCTGGCTTGTCTGGGTGTAAGGAATTCTACTTTCATCACTAATTCCCAAGAGTTTGCAAGTTCACAAGTTCTTAGTGAATTTTTTTATTCTAAAAAATGTTTGTCAGAATTCTTCAGATTTTTAAACTTCAGCAATAATTCAATTCTTATTGATTAGTTAGTAATTATATTAAGACTTGGACAAAGTGACTAACTAGTACACCCCTACAAAACCCTGTACAATTTGGGGATATTTTCATGCATAAAAAACAGAAGAGTCTATCAAAACTCCCTCACCATATCATATTTTTCCAGCATTTTATTTACAGTTTTGATAGCTTGAATAGATTTAAGCGTGTTGCGAGGCAGGAGGCTCCGGTGGCGTATCGGATCTCTTTCAATATGCCGCTCCATTCCTTCTTCTCGTCGTCATACCTGCATTTAACAAGATGAGGTCAAAACAGAGCTTCGTGAAATTTGACACTTCCTTCACACACATGAAATAGAGAATAATCCATGTGTTGCAAAAGGCAACCACATGCTGCATCGTGCCACAGGAGAATGTTCCTGTCTTCTGGAGCAGGAGAGGGGTGTTCTTGCCATGGTGATTCACACTGCTATCATCACTTAGATATGGATTTTACTCTCCAATGTCTAAAAACCTAAAGGTAACTTAGAGCCTTCCATTAAAAAAGTATAATCAAAGCTAAACTTACTTCCATATGTCAGTGACTTCACTGGGGGCAAATTCTTTAGTTTCAAGCTGAATCATTGCAAAACCTCCAATAGCATATAAAGATCCACTTAAGGTGACTAAACTGATAGAACTTCTCTCTTGGGGAAATTCAGGCATAAGCTCCCACCTAAAAAAAAAAAAAAACTCCCATCAAAAACATGAAAAATATTTCAAACCGAATGCACTAAAATAGAGCTGCAGATGACATAAGTGCAGGTGCTAAGGACCATTTGAGTGAAACTGTTCAGCAGTAAGAAAAAGGATTCCTGAGGTTTATCAGCAGTAACTTCTGTTTCTCTATCCCCGCAGGGATTTGGTGTGTAAATACAAGTCTTTATGTGACAGATATATGCCATGATGACATCCCCTACCAGAGACCTTTTTTTTTTTTTTTAACAGATCTCCTAGTCCAAAGTCAGTAATGTGCTTTAGAAACATTGCTCCTTCCCCAAATTTCATTTTTTGTATTGTATAAGAATACAGAATTGTATAAGCGGGTCTCCTTTAACTTTTTTTTTTTTTTGAGTGGGTATGAAGTTGATGGATACAGTGCTGCTCTTCAGTGAAGACGACACAAGCAATGTGTTTGTTGGTGATAG
The DNA here is from genome assembly GCF_000705375.1 of Tinamus guttatus. Next base: position 94,155 of record NW_010583422.1, on the reverse strand, counting down.
AAGAGGTTATTAGCAAACAAACTAGAGGTATATTAAGGACTACTTTAGAAACTGGGCTATTAGAATAAAGCTTTACAGACATTATTTTAAGTGAGAGTACAAACAAGCTGTGAGGATGGATAAGAAGCAAAAAGGAAAACTGAAGTAGAAAATGAGACAAAGATACTGATGGGAGAAAATCATAATCATTTGCGGATGCTGACTGCAAAGTGCTCTGGCCATAATGACCTAGTAAGTGAGCTGCTTTCAACTTTTGATTTTCTTCATTACTCATTTCTTAATTTATAGTACCCAAAGAACGTTCAGCTAGTCCTCTCCGGGTACCTAATTTCTTACGCTGTGGTTTTGTTTTTAGCACCAGTACTGTGTAAAATTGATGAAGTTCTCCCACTTCTCCCACATTATGCCAGCACATTGTTTATGTTGGCTGTGTGGCCAAGTGTATTGAAAAACTAATCAGACTGAAAGCAAGTAAATGAGAGAAGAGAGGGAGAAAAAAGGGTATGCTATTTGATCTAAATGTGCTCTACAGGGAACTATGCTAGGATAAAAAACAAGCATGGCAGGAGGAAGAATCTCTGGAGATAAGGAAAAAGGGCTTTTTGAACTGCTGTTGTTCCAAAGAGGTATATGTAGACTAACTGCCATAGGGGGAACACCTTAGTGACTTTTATCTCAGAGATACTGAAAGTCTGGATGATAAAATACTTGCTTAAAAATAGCTAGAACATTTCACTCACTTATTGGTAGTCAGATCAAAAGCTTCAACAGCTGCAGTGAGGCCTTCTTCCGTGACACCACCTGCAATCACAATCTTGCCCTTATGGATAGCTATCCCAAACATTGAGCGAGCCACTTTCATGGGAGCCAGATCTCTCCAGTCTCCTTTCTTTGAATTGTACACAAATACTCTGTTAGTACATTTCCTGTGGAGAAAAAGGAAAACTTGTGATCATTTCTGGTGAAACTTTTGGCAATTCCATGAAATCCTCTCAACAGGGGGAAGGACAAGACTTTGGCAGATCTAATACATAGTCCTATCCATAGAACTAAATCAAATGTTAAGTGCTGCTGACACAAGGCACTAATTTGCACTGTATCTTGTAGGAGAAAAACAATGTCCTTTTCCTGCAGTGTTTCATTCAGGTGGGTCTGGGGAAGAAAGGTATTGGAGAAATGTAGTGGGGAGGAATGTTTTTCCAGAAGCTAAAAAAATATGTTGAATAGTAACTCTTCCAAGCACCAAGACACAAGAATTTTTTATCTTTAGCCCAGCTAAGTGTGCACATAGGAAGATTTATTAGCTCTTTTTATACCTTATCTATATATATAAAAATGTATATGTATACACACACAGAGTATATGTCCAGTATATGTACTGTAAATAAAGACCTTGGCTTAGAAGGGTCATGTGCATTGCAGACCAGTACCAGAGTGAAGCTGAAGGCATATCAGAAGTCACCATGTCATAAACAGATGTCCAACATAATGTGTTGACCTTTGCCAAATCTCTGGCACAGATACTAAAAATAAAGCAAATGCCTTTTTTTTGTCCATGAGAACACATAATCTATAATGCAGCAATCACTGATAGAAATTGTCATTAAAAGACTTGAGAGACTCACTTGTCATCGGTTTTTCCTCCAAGAGAATATATTAATCCATTATTTGAGATAGTAGAATGGCCATATACTTTGATGGGAAGCTTTTTGGCCTCACCCCATTTTATTGCTCTGGAAAAGGAAGACAACAATTTTAGCTCTTTCAACTAAAAATGAATTATTTATGTGTCCTCAGTGGACATAATTATGTAATGAAACATACACAGGGTCATAGCACAGTACTGAATCTAGAGACTCCTCAGTGCGAAGGTCCTTGCCTGCGATTACGTAGATTTTGTTGTCTGATTCTCCCAGCCCAAAGAGACACCTGGCTGATGGCAGCGGAGGAAGGGCAAGCCACTCACCAGCAATGCTGTCCAGCTGAAAGAGTACCAGAACAGAAAGCGTTAGGAAAGGCAAACAGTAAAAATCAACACATTGAAAACTGCTCCACAGAAAAAAAGGTAGAGGCACTCAGTGTCTGAACTACCTACCTGTCTATCAGTTCAGGTAAGGAGTGACAACTTCTATCCACCTGTGCTTCATGGAGACTCAGTAGAGCATCATACATCTCTGCATCCCCCTCAAAGTGTTTGCTGCTTTGATCTCATTTTTAAACTCCCTTTTCTTGGCTAAAGCTCCCCCATTCTTAAGTGTTTCCCATCATACATTGTGAAGAGCATATAGTTCTTACCCTCTCTGAAGGGAGCAGAAGCTACTGCCATTCCACACCTATAAATTCAGCAGTTTATACTAACTAGGATGAAGAGAAATGCCAGACACCTCAGACCTTTCCTCTTGGTGATCAGGAAGCATGAAATGCCACATGTGGCAAAAGAGATTGTGTGGAGAGATTCTTAAACACTCCTGTGATCCCTGGAGGTGCAGTGAGTAAAGACTCGATTCCTAAGCAAACAAGGCAGCCTTAATAGGAAAGATATCACTAATGATGTACACCCAAGGTTGTCTCAATTCCTATTCAGCATGGTGAAAATACCAAAAAAAAAAAAGAAAAAGCAGGACAAAAAAAATCCATACAACAAAGTTTTTGTTTTGATCTGAGAACTTACTTTCAACGGAACCCAAATGCTCCGTAACATTTAACAAGAACTTTTTCTTTCTTCCATTTTATATAAATTTGCTTGACAACATACAGGAAGCACTGAAGAAGTAAGTTTGCTTGGGTGCAAATGTGTGAAAAGGAGAGAAAGTTCATTCAAAATAATCAAATCTGGGTTTAGCTTAATGATTATTCTTCTCCAGAATTATGTTCCTCAGTCAACATCTCTATGATAAAATGCATCTCCCAGACTTCATAGACCACCCTCACTAGATAATAACTTGCAGCAGTGGAATTTAGTTCATGGACATAAGGTTATTTCGGTAGCTAAATCTAGGTGGGATTATGAGGACAAGATCACAGCACGTTTCGTGAAGAACGGCCCGATACAGCTCTACTTCTGCTAGGGCAACAAACAATTAGTTACACATTTCTGAGTCAGTGGTAGCCACGTTTTGTCCTAGGTTTTTTTTGCTACCAAATAAATTAGTAGCAGGAGTGGTAAAAGTGCAGAAAAGGAATTGGTAAGTGAAAGTCTTTATGCCACCACATTAACATTTCAGAGGAAACATTAGCCACAGGTGTTTTACTGTGTGCAGTAGCAGCAATGAGCAAGACTTGAGAGGTGGCAGGCTGGAGAGTAGGGTTTCAGGAAATGAGTTTAGATATATAAAGCAGGATTATGAAAATGTCATAGTACCAATTCTATCACAGTATGTCTAGTGTCAATCTGGAGGTTTAGTGTTTTGACCCCCCCGCTTTCTAGAATGCAGAATTCTAGAAGGACTGAGATTTTGATTATTGTCTTCTGGATTATATAAATTTTGACATCAGTACACTGTTTCTACTGTTTCTATTGGAAGAATATTTATGTTACAGCTTGTACACTTCAATGATTTGTGATTCACACCTACCTAAGGACATGACACAGTGCTAGTTCCTCTCTAGCAAAGTGCTGCTTCTCTCGTGTGTGGATACCAAATTTCTCAAACTAACTCTTTTATTGGGTCTGAACATAGCAGCAAGCCATAGCTCTATAAACACTTAATAGCTGTTATGTTCAATATATGAAGGCTTTAAAATTCTGCCCATGCTGTGCGCTGTGCTTTCCTTCACAAGGACCTACTTTCACTTTTTTTAGGCCAATGTGCTTAAACAGTCACTTAGCCAGGTACATGTTGCGAGAGTTCAGCATGAGCTAGTAGTTCTAGTATCCAATAATAAACCATATAGCCAGCTATTAAAAACACTACAACAAAATTAGTTCATGGTAATAATTACACCAAATTGTATTTTTGCTGACTATCTCAAATTTATCATAGTAGTTATATTTATACAGATTTATAAAGATATAAAATTACACTCAGTTGAAACACTGTATTTAGTTTATTGACATTGACTTTGCCAAGGAAACAGCCTTCTGTGTGTGTGTGTGTATGTGTGTATAGTTTTAGAGGACCCTTAGGTTTTAAAATATAAATGTATCAGAATGACTTCTGGAATTGTAGTAAAATATGACATTTAAAAAATGGGTGTTACTGTTGCCATAAGAATATTTCAGATTTTTAAAAAAGCTAATCCTGTTAAGCATTCAACTTTTCATTGAATTTAATGGAAATTCATGAAATAGAGTACAAATCATTAGGCTTGCTCTTAACACATCTTTATCAATAAAAATCTGGAACCTAAACTATGAAAACTGATGCCTCGGTAAAATATTCTAACTATTCTTTTCTGAAATCTCATCCTCAGCCAAATCTTGAAAGAGAAAATACAAGTCCTCTGGTTTGAGTGCATATTTCTATAGAAATATACTATATGCTAATATTTTCTATAGAAATATTAGTATATAGTATATTTCTATAGAAATAATTCTCTACAGATTATTCCTTCTATTGACCATAGACAGAGATTAGATAATTCACTTCTCATAACACACCTAACTTAAGCAGATATTAAAAATTAATGTGAGAGAAGTTGTAGTGAATGGACTGCACTGGCCTAGGTGAAAACTGAAAGGAATACACATTTAAAGTCAAATGCGAACTGTTTGGCACAGAGTGAAAGCACCTTTCAGTAACTCTTAGAGCACAAATACACACAAATTGCACAAATAATGACCGAGTATATACCTGGAAGAAGTATGACTGGAAAGGCTGATCCTTGTTCTCTTCTTCCACATACAGTCCTCCAACAATGTAGACCTGATTTTGTTTGGTGACTATGCTGGAATGATTTCTGGGAATCTGCTCTGCCAGGGCTGCGAGGTAGCATTCATTTTCAAGAGGATCATAAGCTACCGCAGCAGTGTCATTAACAAGAAGAATTAGGTCTTTGACAAACATGCCATGCCGAGGAAGGTCATTTAAGTACCCAGGGAGTAAATCTTCATCTCCTACATCACCATTTACTTCCCCCTTGTTTGATTTTTCTGTATTTTTGCTAGGGTCAGGCAGTTTTCCAGCATAAGCATCCTTGATTATCTTTATTTTTTTCTGAAGTTCTGAGTTGCTTTTAATTATATCATCCTTCTCAACATGATCTTTGAAATATTTTTCTGGCATAAGACGAAACCGGATGCAGTCAAAAACTTCTCCCAGGCTCTTTACTCTGTTCTCCTTGTCTGTCCGGACCCATCTCATTACTGCTTCAAATACCAGTTCTTCTTTTTCTACATTTAAGCTGTCAGGTGTAATAATTGAGATAAGTTCATGGGGGGCAAGCTGCATGAAGTCTTCTTCTTTGCAAATCTGCACAAAATGGTCTGAGACGAAATCACGGGCAGAAAATGCAAGTCTTGGACAGTCAAGCAGAAGCCCTAATCGAAGGATGGCCAGACAGTTACCCACAGCAAGCCTCTTCTGAAGGTAGGAGACACACACAGTGAACACAGACGGGATCTGGAAACGACTGGCCAAAGCAAAAATATCTTGCACGTTAGAATCATTAAGATCAATACTTGCAGAATAAAGGTATTTGACTATCATATCCAGGACATTGGGGTCAACGTTATCTAAAACTACCTCCTTCTTTTTCTCTTCATTTTGCTCAGATAAGAAGTACTCACGAAAATAAGGGCTACAAGCCGACAGAATCAATCTGTGGCAAGGCAGACTTCGGTCACCAGCTTTCAGCGAGCAATCTATAAACTTTTTCTCTTCCAGGAGTTCCTTGAGGCCATCCTGAAGAAGGGTGGATTGGTAAAGTCTGAGTTCTTCAGTGAGTTCCCTCTGAGAATCCATTTTCCTAAAATCTTGGAAAGGGGGGGGTGCAGAAAGCGTTAGCTGTTGTCTGCACAAAGGTCTGTCTGTAAAAAAGGCAGATCAATGTGCTTTGCCCAGCCTGAAGGCTTTGCAATTTAATCTTGCTAGCTAAATATAGGTACATGCTCTTACAGGTCGGAATTTAGGGTGGATGGTGTGGAAAAAAAGAGTTGCTCTTGCAGCTGTCAAAGACTGAAAGAAGCAACTGTTGCTTTTAGTCACTATGGCCTGGTTTTGCCATCATTCTCTATGATGAATCAATGAGATAACTTGCAATGTAAGGAACTACTTGACGTGAGTAAGGACACGAGAATCTGAACCTCAGTGAGATGGCTATAAACAAGATTAGAAATACACATTACACAGAATTCCTGAATAGAAATGCTATTAATTGTCAGATGTAATGAGTCTGCTCACTGTTTCACACAAGTTGCAAAAAGACTTTTTTTTCTTTTTTTTTTTTTTTCCTTAAACATACTCATATCAAATCAGTGATGTCTTCAGACACTGGTAAGACTTTCAATTTCATTGTGATCATATTAATACACAATTTGTTATATTTATTTGAAAGCTACAAATAAACCGATTAAGCATAAAAAATAAATTGTTCAGATAAGGTTCTACTTTCAAAAGTAATTTAAAACGAAGACTCCATTTTCCATTAAAAGCAACTATTCTTTATTTCACATAATCTGTAGACATTATCAATTCTTTTTAATCCCACAGAAATAGTGTTAATTGCTGTTAAAATAAACTGAGAGAGTAAATGAGAAAACAAAAGACATAATCCATTACATATTACTTAATAAACACTTTATTTAACATTAACTACAAAAAAGTAAACATTAAAAAAACCTCAAAACTAAAACACTATAAATAAATAATTTTTAAAGTACGTGGATTTAAAAAAAAATGCACATGTTGATGGTTTTACTATTCAGACTGGAAACATTTAGATTTTCATGAAAACAATGATAATACAGAAGCAAAACAAATTTGAGGTTTTTTAAAATATGTGCTTTGATGAACTGCTTTGTCCATACAAGAACACTTAGCTATATGATAAAATTTTCTTTGAATGTAATGCAAACAGAATCTTCAACAAGGTATAACATTGCTAAAATTTTCTGAGAGTTTATTCTATCTTTCTCCTACCTTTTCAATATAGATAGGATTTAATTAAAACATACACTTTGAAAGATTTCCAACAAACGGTGATATCCACATCACAATGACTTTACTAGCACAGTCAGCTGCTAAAACAACAGCTGAGAAGATCACTCATTTGACTTTTTCCACGTACAGAAAATAGTGCAGAGGTCTCACTAGAAATTGTAACAGCTGCATCTTCCTTTAAACAATAATGACTCATTTCTCTCTAACACGAAACAACATAAAGTCTAATGAGTCAAACGCAGAAGCTATTTATGTATGTGCTTTTTTTTTTTAAGGGAGGATTAGAAAAATTTGCTCTTACCAAAAAAATAGAAAAGCAAAAAACTGCATGGCAATATCTAGATTAAAATTAACTATTTGGAATGTTATGTGATAAACAGTTCATAAAATTAATAAATATTAAAGCTTGTATTTGTACTGATACAGCATTTTGTCAAAAAGTTATCAGTACTACAACACTGCTACAATGATACAACTAGGATGCCTAGATACAAAGTTTTGTGTGTTATATTTCTCTGTTGCATAGTATGAAACAAGTTATAGAAATATTATTTAGATATAATCATTACAAGAGTACAATGCATATAAATAAATGAAAACAAATTAACACTTTAATAGAAACACTAAAATACAAACCTTTTACACATACAGAAATTTTGAGTAATATTTTTATGACATATGCTGACTATAAACTGTATAATATTTGCCTCTTCTTTAAATTTGGTATGCTCTTTCTCTTGTTACCCTTGTATTTTTTTTTCCAATTATTTTCTAGAGATGTGACAAAATCAGAGAACAGTGAATCTTTCATTGCTTAGGCAATGAAATATATTGCTTAGGCAATATATAACAGAAAAATCTAAATCAGCTTATTACTTCCCAGAGTCCCTGGAGCGTGAATCCATCCTTCAATTTCTCTATCGCAAGCCCTAGTTCTTCTGAAAACACAGGTTCCCGATCATGTTGCTTTTTTTGAATGGAAAAGTTATGAGAGAGAAAATAAATCAGTACAGATTTTGTACTAATTAAATTATCAAGATTTCTACAACATAAACTTGACAATACAAAAATGTTGGTCTTACCTTGTTACCATCAGCAAAGTAAGCCTGAAAAACAAACAAACAAAAACCTCACAACTTTAAGAAGAAAATAGTTTAAAAACAAATCTGCTAATAACCTATTGTGATAAAAACTGTATGTGGTAAAATCATTTAAAAACATATCTGCTAATAACTTATTGTGATAAAATTGTTTCTGGTAAGTTTTCTTTAACAAAGCTGTTAATTTTTTTTTTTTTTCATAAAGAAGATCAAAGTAATTTCTAGGTTTAAATAATTTATCAAAAAGTTCTGAGGAGTAAATTATTTTTCACTAAGTAATGCTAAATCCATGAATTTTCCACCATACCAAATAAAGATTTTAAAATGTTACATTTTTATGTTACATTTGCTATACCGAGAAATACCAAGTAAAACAATGTTGACATGAAGACTTGCTGATATCATTCTAGTATTTTCTGCGTCATGGGCAGCAGCATTTATTATTCAATGTCAAAAACTGTAACTTCGTAACTAACTTTGTCTCAAAGCAGTCTTAAATTTCAATTAATGTCATAACCAATACAAGAAACGATCATGGATTAACTGAACAATTGACCAAGTTTTTCCACAGTGATCTACAAATGCAGTACAATCTTCTCCATCCTCAAAATGATATTGGGAAGCAATATCTGAAAATATCTTTAATTGTCGGAGTCTCTGAGCAAGCACCACTTTTAGATCATCGTATTTATCAGAAAGAGCGTGATCTTGTTTTGACTGCCTTTCTGGGGAAGCGCAAAGACGGAAGTACTTTCCTGGGAAGCTGGATCTCATTCAAGCTATACATAACTCCACAGAACAGCATCACAGTCTTCAACTATCATGGAATACTGGAGTGGAGCCAATCATTACATCTCACAGGTTGTTTCCTGTGGCAACCACCCTCTAGTCATTTACAGCTTCCAGTTTTTATTTTAGAGTATACAGTGCACAGTTATTTAATCCAAGTGAGAAGCAGCAAGATTACAAAGAAAATCTATCTCTAAGGAAAAGATTTTCAACCATGCTGAAGACAGAAATAAAATTATGGGAAAAAAAAAGGAAAAAGGAGAAAAAAAACGAAAGAGGAGGGAAAGAAGAAGGAGAGATAAAAGCTTATCTGAATTGATAATGATAGCAAAAGAAAAGAGGATAGAAGTAATATGGGTACTGATTCCAGAGAGGAGTTATGAAAACACATCAATTGGCAAGCATCAGACTAGCATATAAAAACCTTCTATTTGTGCAGTCCCTGCAGATCACAGGATTGATCAGATCTTACTGAAGATAGCTAATCAAGATCACAGACAGGCGACTGCATTTGAAAGCATGTTTTCCTGAAATGCTGGGATGAAAACTAATACAATTTTCCAAAGCAGTATTGGCAGTAATGTGCAAGTTGTCAGGAGTAACTTAAAATTATTGTTGCCTTTCTAAAAATCTTCCAAGTATATATCTGAGATGACTGTTGAGTCTACAGAAACAACACTGCTCCAAAAGAAGGAAGATTTTTTTTAAATGTAATGTATTTCATTAAATTATACTGATTCTTTTCAAACTATTCATTATGTTAGTGTGTTGAGGACCTGCATACAATTATCATTTATAGCTACTACTATTCTGAAGATAGTAATTAAGAGAATAGATTCCTCTAGTAAAGAATATTGATTAAATAACATGCAGGTGTACTTAAAAGATCAACAGTTCATTTGTTGGTTATCTTTAATAGATTTAAATTTTTTGAAAAAATTGATTAACAATAAGAGATTTTTTTTTCTGTGTTGAGCTTACCACAAAAGCATCTGTCTGTTCATCAGATTCTATTTCCACATCATCTTGAACCTGCTCCACTGTTAGGGCTTCAAGAGGTTGAGGCTGCAAATTAAAACACTGAATTAAATAAATCCATATACTTAATACATATTTAATGCATTTTATAAGTGGTGACAGTGCAATATTGCATCTAATTTCAAATAAATGAAGAGAATACCTTTTCTTCCATTTCATAATCCACTCCAAAAATAGGGTTAGCTGAATAAACTCTGTGAAGTGAATTAATTTCTTTCACTGCTTCCTGTAGTTTCTCCACAGGGTCTATTTTAAAACCAAGTACATATCCTCCACTCTATACAATAAAAGAAAAAAATAGATATTTATTATCAATTTGTTCTCTTTGATGTGAATTTACAATTTAATGATAGCAAATTTCTATTTGCTGATATAAAATATAATTTGTATTATGATATCTTCGTGTATTTTCAATCTGCCATTTAAACCAAGGGTAAAATAAAAACAGGGGCAATGTTTTCCATAAGATTAATATGGGTTTGAACTGGTATTCAACTATACAGGAAAGTTATGTTCAAAAGACTACTAAAAAGGAACACTGAAGGTAGTTTTAAAGTAGCACTGTAACAACTCAGAATTATAAAATCATATACATATCTAAATGAAACCAACTAAAAAAGCCTATTAAAGCTTCTTACCTGCTGAGAACTCTCTATCACCATTGCCAAGCCAAATTTTGAGTCCCGTATTTTTATTGAACGCTAATGAATGGTAAAGAGGTAAAAAGAGTTTATCAAAAAATGCCTTAGAATTACCTTATAAATATATGTGTATATATATGCACACATACACACGCTATATGCTTATATGGTACTATTATTACTGCTTCTGGAAGGTTGGACACCAGGACTCCCTACCATCACAAATCTGAATCACTGAAATCTCAAGGAAAAGTGCCTCATCAAAAGTGGTACCAATTTGTTTCTGAATATCTAAATCAATAATCATAAAACTCAGCACGTGCAGCTGGCATGCAGCATCATATAAAATATTTTGGAAATTAGAAATAAAGCTCATTCTTTGACATCTGGACCTGCCAATGAATTAATCTGGTCAGAAAAATTACAGCATCCAATTAATCCTGACACAAATATATATATATTGTGGTTGATGCTGTGAGATCAAATTCTTCCCTCATTCAGGACATGAGAATTACTAATTTCAGTGTGAGCTGGGCTCATCAGCTGAACACTAGAACTCTTCCCATGTTATAGAACATTTCAGTTTGGAAAGGGATGATTTAAGATACTTACAATTTGTAGATATGGTATGCTGACGTTAAAGCTATCATTCATATTTGCATGCCACACTATCCTCACATTAGTAATAAAAAATGTTCCCAAATTTCCCTATTAAAGAAAAAATACATTAGACATGCATTGAAGTATACCACTCTCTTTCCAAATACAATGACATATGCATTTAAACACCAGCATAATATAGTTTCATATTTAATCCAATAAAATCCTGGTTCTTTCTCACTAAAACTAGTGGAAACATTACTACTGATTTCAAGAAAGCAAGATCAAATCTTTAAAGGATATGGCATCGAGTGGTAAAAACCACTTGGGAGTTCCTATTACTACAGTAAAGCAGGATCAAATCACAGCACAGCAAACCTAACGGGAGTACGCGAAGCTTCTGAGAGTGCTCTTAACTGTACAGATCTAGAACTGGTATATAGCGTAAGTATAGTGGCATGTGGGTTAGGCTTGGGTGACTGTGGAAATGTGTGCCAAGGGAATGTAAAAGAAAGAACTTTATAACTTGTCAAGATGGATCCTGTTTCCATTCTGGACTAAAATTGCCCTGACAGAAATAACAGTTCCTATTTTGTTTTCATGGCTCTGGAAAATATAAATAACTAAAATAATACAGATGTTTTCTGTTTTCTTTTTGAACTCTTTTTCCACTTTTTCAAGACAGAGATTCTTATTCCAGTATTTCCAGTTTCCAGTAATCAAAAGACAACATAAGTCTTACAATATGGTCAAAGCCGCAAGTAAACATACAAATATTCAGCAGAGTATTTTGGAACAGCATGATTCACTTTCAGGATGATATAGATTTAGACTCATAAATCTATCTTCTTAACAGGAGGTGTATATCTAATTCCTTGTACGTAAGCTGAGGCACGCAGACTTCAGGTTGCCAAGAAGAGAACTTTGTTGTACTGAGTAGTACCAATATGGGACCAGCTTCTCCACATGTACCAGGCTTATGAACTGAATCAAGCGTTAATTCCTCTGAGTAATTACAGAACTGTAGTGGTGTAGTTGATAGGAAAGAAGGCTAAAATATTTTAGCTTTGCTAAAGTGAATGTAGTTTCATTTTTCACTATACCTGATCACTTGATAAATTCCATACTCCATTGATTTTATCATATATTTGTTCTTGTGGCAGTAGTCTCAGTTGCTTGTTTTGAATCAATGCACTTCTAAGCTTCAGGTCACGATACATTTTAGAAGTTTCGTAAGCTCTATAAAAATGGAAATTTCAGTTATCATGTCAGTGTTTTCTATCGTTTTTCAGTGTTAATGTGTTAATGCTTTAGCACCGATAGGAAATGTTTTTTTCCAAATTTTCTTAATACCATGTTGTATTGTTAAAACTTCATCACTGTATCATATGTCAGTTTTCCTTACTGACATTATTTTAAGGTAGTTTTTTTGACATTGGTTTTAATCTTCTGGACTGCCCGCAGGTATGCTCTTTCTTTTCCGTAAAATGGTCATCGCCCAGCCTCTATTGCAAAGCATAAATCTTCCAAATTCCATGTTATACAGCATGGACATCAAAAATCATTTATTTTACACCTCAAGTTAAGTTAGAAACACGTAACCTATATAAGACAGTATTTCACAGTTCTTAAAGTGAAACACAGAAATAACGTATTATGCACACATCCATCCAGGTGACACAAGCTGAACACATATTTAAGTGCGAAACATCCACTGTTTTGAAGCCAGTGGGAGCTTTGACCATGATTTAACCCATTTATTTAAAACACGATCCACGACTACACAAAATGATTAGACAGATTACCTCTGTGGTACTTGGATTTATTCACCCAGTTTACTCATACACATGGTGAATGATTTGATTCATGATCAACCAGTATTGATGTACATGAATTTTTATGGTATGTAGTTTTGTAATAAAATTTGTGAGCATTTTCTTTGCTCTTCCTAGAGATTGTGTTCTCTGTTGAGAAGCTGGTGCGGATGTTAAATATGGACAGTTATTTACTGGGTCCATCAGCTGTAGCAATCCCACATTCTGCTTATAAATGTGACACTCAATTTTGTAAATAAATAGACACTATTTTAAGTCTGATACCTGTGCACAGCAATAACGGAAGTGAAGAGCCTAGGACTCCCAGGAACAACATTGGTAAATATGAACTCAAACCGTGTATTGTTACACTTTGTCAAGATATACAGAGCTTCTGTCTGTCCTCGTAATTTCTGTAAGGAAAAAAAATCAGATATAACATTTTGACAAGACAGTTGACTGTACGTGGAATAATCTTAACATTTTATTTAAATTCCTGTTATTAGTATAGTAACAGATGCTGTAATCTTGATTCATCTGCTGTCTTCATCTGAACAAGGCTTCACTTTTTTTTTTTTTTAAAGGAGGAATGAGCACTTCCATCAGCAGTAGAACTACTGAAGCCTGGCTCTTACACATTTGCATGTCATGACTAAAATGTAGTATTGCTGGCTTTGCCTCTTGCCATTCCACTTCAGCTCCCCAAATACCCTGCCCTACGTCAAGTCCCTTATGCACCAGACAAGCTCTGCTAGGTAAAAAGAGACCTTGCACTGTGCTAGTCCAGGATGGTGAGGGCACTGAGCAGCCAGGCAATACATATGCCACCATGCGGCTGCTGAGGAAATGTCCAAACCCTTACTACCTCTTTGCTGCTTTGCTACTATTCATAACTGCGTACACCTCAGGCTGTGTATTTGGCAGTTTTCTTGCACAAACTTAGCATTTCTCTACCTCTCGTTAAATTTAGATGAAATGAGCCAAACATGCATGAGTTACCTCGAGAGAAGTATCACCAAACAGTGGGATTACATGAGTCTCACTGCCTTAGGAAACTGGCTGCAACCAGAAACGTAAAATTCTCCCAGCTTTTAAAAATAAACTAAAATCGTTCTATTACTGTTCTTGAAAGTAAACTTTGAGATTATTAGTACAGTACAGTGCAGTAAATGTGCATAATAAAATACAAATTCTTTACTATTTTAAAAAGGATTTTTGAAACTTACTGAGTTGGCAGTTCTTGTAGTTATATTAATAATGCAGTTGTAACCAACAGCTAAAAGTTTGGAGAGAAAAACAGCAGTTATGATAGCAAGAAGAAAAAGATACTCAGAATTTTAGAGTACAGTATGGTACTTTGGAGCACACCTTTGGAAGCTGTTTGTCAGAATTCCTTGTTACAGTTAGCAGTCTGAACCCTTGTCACAAAAACAGACTAATTTAAGCTGAAGCCACCCTTTGAGGCCCTCTGGACCAATGCCTTGTAGGGCCAATTCAGCCAGGCTGCTCAGGCCAGTATCTGGTTGAGTTTTGAGTATTTTCAAGCAAGCAGATGGGTAACAGAGCACTGAAGCAGGTTCCCCAGAGAGGCTGTGCAGTCCCCTTCCTGGAAGATGTTCAAAAGCCACCTGGACGCAATCCTTAGACACATGGACCTGTTCTAGAAAGGTATGTATAGATAAAATAGCACATGTGTGTGTGCTTGTGCATGTGTGCATGAGATAGACAGAAAATGCAAAAGAGTGTGCTATCAGGTTGTGTAAGTTTACATAGGTTGTGAACAGTATATAGATTGCCAGTCTTGACTGACTATTAGGAACTGAGCACTGGAAATAATTCTGGTACTGAAGCACCCTGGGCCTGCTTCAGCAAATTAAATTAAATTAAATATGAGTAGACAGACTTGATGCTCACATCATTTAAAATTAGAAGCTTATTCAGAGCTCATAATAGTAAATTTGGGAGGATGGGTACTCATGAGAGAAAATAAACTGTTGAGCAGTACAGAACATGAACAAAATATAGAAGTGTGACCAGAAGTGAAAAAAAAATACTCCAACTTTTCTTTCTTTCTTGAAAAAAAAAAGTTCCATATACACTAAAAAAAAGTCTGACACTCGTCAACTTCTCTTATGAGCAACCAACATGAAATACCAATAGTTTTTTTAAGAATTATTAAAACAGTTCCTATATTAATGATAAATTCATTAGTAACAGTTCATTTCAGATTTCACAGAAGCAGCAGCTCCATACTTCAGTAGTCTGTACTATAATCCATTCAGTACTGTGAAAGTACTGCACAGCATCGCAAAGGAAACACAAAATTTATAGTCCACTTAGGAGAAGAAAATACTTACAGAGATTGACTCTAGGCAGTGATAAGGAGTGCCAAATAATGCGTAAATTTGTGACAAGGAGTCTACCTGGAAATAAAGAGTTAAAATATTTCTAATTTGATGGCAGTTAATCATCTATTTAATATAATACAAGTATGTAAACTATGTTTATATATACATATGCACACATATGTATGTATGTGTGTGTGTGCATATATATATATATATATATTTAACTCCAGTTTTGAAACACCAGAATATTTCTTTCCCTTGCTAAGAAGAAGAATGCAGAATAATCACTATATACTTTTTTTTTTTCTTTCATACTGTAGGAGAGTAAGCCTGGTCAGAAGAGGAAAAAAAAAGTCTCTGGTGTGTATCAGCATTCCTCCAAAACAAATCAGAAACCACTACTGATTTAATATCCACCCACCTATCATAAAAATGAAGAGACAGAATTAGTGCAGAACCTCTCTGTGGGAGGAGAAGGGGAAGGCAGTGAGCTATCACAGCTGTCCTCATGAATAACCTCACCCGCATATGTCAAGTGCAGAGCTTCTCAACACAGCAGCAGAGCCAACATGAGGAAATGTCACCTCAGGAAGTTCATGCACTTAGAGAGTATGTACACACTTACTGTTTCATTTTAAAACTAAGGGCCTTAAAGACCCTTAAAAAAAGGGTCAAAACAACAGAAGACTGCCATAAAGCTTGAAAAAAAATCCTTTCATGTTTCAAAATTGAAAGAATTTATTGCATGCCAACATGCAAATTTCTATATGGTGATGGGTTTAAACATCAGACAGGCTTACAGCAAAAGATCACCATGTTTTTAATTGGATTCCTTAGAAGTCTGAACAAATTCTGAGCCAAAACTATCGCTTCATTAAAAAATTTCAACAGGTTGTATTACTTGAAAAGATCCCCAGAGAAGAAAGTTCTCTAAAATAAGCAAGAGTGTGTTCTGCAGCAATACTGAGTTCAATGAGTTCAAAACAGACTGGGCCTTCATGACCCTGAGCTGGCTAAATATTAGGAAGGTTACAAGTTCCCTGAGTGCAAGGTTACCTCTGTCTCCATTGTTTCCCTTGGTATCTTCAACAGAATCTAAGCAGTCTATAAGGACCTCTCCAGATCTCATTTTCATTTGCCTAGAAAAAGAAGAAAATAGTGGCATAATAAGAGCCATATAACTTCTATTTTCCAAAAGGAAAGCCATTTACATTTCCACACTTTCTTTCCTTTCTCTGTTCCTTGCTCAGTGCATCATGACACAGAAAATCCACACAAGCTCACATAAAAATGCAGAATTATACAACTGATGCTCTTTTCTACTATATCTAATGTATGAAGAATGTTAATACTCTTATTATTAAAATATAATAGTATACAAATAATTACGTAGCAAGTGTGAACAAGCAAACTATGTCCAAAATAGAAAGAAACATATGGAAGAGAAAAAAAATGCATTAACTTAGTCTGATTCCCTCCCTCTTAGCATGCTTTTCCACCATGAGGAATGGAGCCAGGCTTAACACGAATGGATGCAAGCCATGAAAATATATGTATATTCTCAGATGAAACACTCTGCTAAGTTTTCCATATTTTTTCACATTTTTCTCAATTTAACTGGTCTCACCCCTTAATTACCTAGTTACAGATCTAGTGATGAGTTTTATTTTAATTGTATTGTGTAGTACAAACACAGCACCGCAAGGAATGCAGGCATGAAAAACCAGATATGAAACGATATGATACTGCAGGAAGGCAGCATCACCCAACAATACATCAACATCAACATCACTGTAACAGGACAGGAAAAATAAATTTATTGCGAGGTGGCAAAATAGCAACTTTCGAAATAAGCAGAAAGGAACCGAGGCCTGCGTTACAGTTCTACATGGGAAAACGGCAGAATTGCTTAAAAAAGGCAGGACAGGACTTCACGTTTCCAACTTCACTGCAGGTAACATGGCTGAAGGGGAGGGGTAATATGTTCAAACAACCACTGGGCCCCACGCGACAAATCCGCCCCCTAACGGCCGCTCCG
>NW_010583422.1:62583-76517 GCF_000705375.1 Tinamus guttatus | reverse complement strand
CGGCACGGGGCCGCCCGCCCTCTCCCTCCTTCCCTCGCCCCGCCCGGGTCGCGTGAGGCGGCGTGGCGTCGTCGGGAGTCTCGTCCCGTCATAATCTCTGTTTCCCATTTTCCCCTCCTTTTCCTGAGGTAACTTCCCTACGCTTGTGAATGAAAATTAAGGAAAAGAAAAATCCTCTCTAAAATTGGTCTGACGGAGCTTTCCTCTTGCTTTAAGTTTTGTGTTTATTTTATTTTTTTAATTCTACAGGGCACCTCAAAATTATATAGAGTAATTTGGGTATTGTCTCTAGCTATACTTTGGTTATAATACTTTACTGTTTTTCAAAGATGCTCTGATTACAAGTGCAGTATGAAATACGTTATGCCACTTGACCTTTGCCAGTGTTTTCTCTGGAGCTTGTCTTTGGGTTTGTGAGGAACCCGTTTCCCACCAACATGAAAATCATCGCAATCCTGATTGGGGTTGAAAGCCTCTGGAAAAAAAAAAAAGTTTCCTCCTTTCCTTTTACCCACTGCCTCACTGTGGAGGAGGGAGCACCTGGCCAGCTCACAGAGAGGAAGAAGGATTTCCCCAGGCGTGGAGGTCCCTTCAAGCAGAAAGGGTAATGAATTAGGCAGAGGGGGGAGTGAGAAGGAAAAGAGCAGAGAGTTAATGCAGAGGCTTTATTTTAAAACAGCTCTGTCAATTTTTATATGTGTCTAAGCATGTTTAATGAAACTCATTGCTGAAAAATTAGTTAAAATGTTGCCTCAGTAGGCCTGAGGCAAAATATATTTTTGATATGATAAATTTACTAGTTGCTTAGGAAAAGATATATATAATCTTGTTTCATAAGCAGAAGCATCTAATCTGTGACGTTTAGTCTTGTTAAAGACTTTGGCAGAAATCCAGTTACATCAGGAGCACATTTAACTGTAAGTCTTAATTTAGCTGAGAGATAAGTTTTTATTCATGGAAAGGTACCACTGTCCACTTTCTCCAGGTGGTTAAACCAGAAATGTTACTCAAATATTTAAAAGCTTATATTCTAATAAAACAAGAAATAAATTTTATACACAGACTTAAACATAAAAAACTATGGCAGTAAAAGGCAATACAGAATAAATTTGTGTTGTTAGCACTGTATTGCAGTTGAGGTTTCGCATGTAGATTAAAAACACTTTTATTTAAATGTAAATTTAAAGCACTTTTAAGAAACAGATTAAAATACTAAAATGCATTTACAAATGAGACTTGGCTTAAAATAGAGAAACGCATGCTGAAGAACCACTTTAGACATGACCTAACATAAATGAGAAATGACAGCTGTTGGTATGTCTTTCATGTAATTTTGTTGCTGTGTTTTAACTACATCTATCTTTCTAACTAATGGAAACTGAGGAAAGTTTACATCAAAAACAGCAGGGATGTGGTTGGGAAAGGCCAGTACCTCAGCTGCCTCCCTGTCTTGTGACCTGGTGAGTATGTAGGCAACAAATTAATGCATTTTCTGTATTTATCTGATAAACCCTGAGTAATGCTTTGCATGTAACTTGAAAACTGTTATTTTACACTTGAGTTACTAAATAGGATTTATGAGAATACTTCTGTTTAAAGTGAAGTCTTCATTGCAAAATCCATGCCAAATATCAGATTTCTGTAACAAAGAGAAAAGATAATTTTAATAACAAGGATTCATTTTCAAAGCCATGTTTATAATGGAAAATTGAATATCATTACTGGTTGTATAATGGTAGCTTTTCAAAATCCAAGGGAAAGAAGCACAGCTACTGTGGCAAATCCTGTATTCATCAAATCTGTGTACTCTTAACACTGCTGAAATTTTGATACTTTGTTTTGGGAGTACATCATACAATACATGCAGAAAAAAATAAAGCAAGCTTGCCTAGGTAGGCAATTTTCTCATTGTGAGTGTATGATTTAACTGTGTTAACATTATTTTAATTAGTGGATTTGATTTTGCTAGCTGTGTTGGATATATGATAACCGACCCAAACAGTCAATAGCTTCATTTTGCTAGTAATTAACATATTTAGAGAAATGAATTCTTACCACTAGAAAAAAAATACACAAGCCTCTCTACATTCCTCTTCACTCTCAAAGCGATTTGCATTTCCGTCACAGCCACCATACCAAAACTGAGCACAAGCATTGGCCTGTTTATCATAGTACCATTTTATGATATAAATACGGCATGGCCCTTGATCCAGTCTCAACTTGCATCGGGGGTCTGGTATATTTTCTTTAAAAAAGAAAGAAGAAAGAAACAATTCTGTATGTAAAAATCAATTGCATTGCATAAGAATTTACCTATAAATTCTCTTTTTTTTCTTGCTAGTGTTATACAATAGTTTGAGATTTACTTTACATTTGTAAAGATGTTAGAGCTGAAGACAATTTAAAAGTTCACCTTAGCTCATGAAGTTAAAATGTTCCTTTATTGGCACTGTTTTATTAACTTGAGAAATAATAGTATTGTAGCTCCATATGAAATAGTTGCAAGCAGTCTGGTAACTTTGAAAATAATTATCAGCAATCATTCTTGCGAACAACCAAAAAACCTGTAAACTAAAGAACTGTGAATTGGTTGCATCTGCTGTTTTCGTATAGCTTAAGTTATGGCCATCATCCTCCTGCAGTACATCACTTCAACTTTGATACTACTTATTTTGTGCGGTTTTTTTATGTGCTTTCTCTGTGGCAGCAGAGGCATTAGAATAGTGATAAGAATATATATCTTCACTCTCTTTTTGCAAGTTGTGCAGCATATATAATCAAATGGTAGTAATTATGCATATACCAGTTAAATTTGAACATGAAGCTTGATGGTCTAATGATTGTTCCTTCCTGCAGCTGTGCACTAAAGGACCACGGTATGTTCATTTATTTTAATAATACCATGAGATAAAAGATATTTTTTCATTTTAAGTTTGATATTTTGACATTGATATTCTGCAATGGCATTGACAACAGTTATCTTGAAACTTACAAAAATAATAAATAAAAAAAATAATTGCAGGAGGCACAATATTAGGCCTCTCCACGTCCCCAGGAAAGATGCTTTCTTCTCTTGCTCTTGTCATAGTATACTATTATTTGAACTCAGATGTGCGAATTTCCTAAATGACTGAAATAATACTTTCTGACATTTTATATGAAAAGAAACATAGTTTTTCCTATTTCTGTTTGAAAGAGAATTGAAGGAGAAGCTTTTTTTTTTTTTTTCCCTGATTCTGAAAGTTTTAAAATCGTTCTTTATCTTATCTCTGTTTATAAAGCCTCTCATCTGCATAGGCTGATGCTTTCTGTCTTTCCAATGAATGCTGGAAGATAATCCCCATCTTGCTGGTCAGTCTCAGCTGGTACCGTGCTGCTTTTTTTGGTACCATTTATGAGTTCTGTCTTGGATTATATTTGACCTTAGTTCTGGATTTGGAATTTGGAGAGACACGAACTGCAACTAGATCTGCTATAAAATCCTAAAATGGCTTCTCTTCCACAACATGGACTCTCATAATCTTCAGAGAGTATGTAGGCCTAACAGAGTGAGTCTGATTTCAAATCTTATTAAATGTTAGCATTAAGATAAGAGGAAACAAAATGTAAAGTCAGTTAGATACATAACCTGGTCTTGGCGCGAGCCCTGTAGTTGAAAGAGGTGTTGTCAGCACTGTATCTGCTAGTGATGGTTTAGATGGCAATGATGATACAGCAGCTGCACGTGAAAAGAAACAGAGGACGTTTTTGATCCGCCAAAAAGAATGAGGAGGTGAAGAAATGAATCGTAATAAAAGTACCTTTGGTGTCCACTGATTGCAAGAATGACTGTTGTTCCTCCTCTTCTTCATATACTTCATAAACTGCCATAGGAGGTAGCTTGGTCTGAAATGAGCATTTAATTTTCTTTGCTTTTGAAATACTGTAGTGTCTTAAAATGAACTAGCTCTTCACCAATTAGAGGTGCTCTAATGCTTTTCCTTCCCATTTTCTCTGACTTCCATTTAGGGATCAGGACTTTTAGCAGGTTAGTTTACTAGGAGGGTTTGCAATCCTAAGCCTGGGATATTGTTTGAGTTGACTTTTATAGCATTTTATTCTATAAACTGAAAAATGTGTACATTTGAGTTTAAAACCTATTTTTAAAGTTAAGTATTACAGAATAATTGCACTTCAGCTAAGGTTTGTGTTCATATTGTGGCAAAAACATTATTGCATTAAACACAACAGTAATAATCCTTGTAACAGCATCAGGAATTAATCGTAATAATTAGATAACTGCCTGCATACAGCATCAGAACTCTTATTTAGAATTCTCAGCTCCAGTAAACCAAGTTAAAGGAGCTATTTTAGTACCAGACCTGTAGAAAAGTAGAGGAAGAGTTGCATGTTACATCAAGCAACAGAAGGAAATACAGGAAGGAAGTACTGCTGAATTTTTATACCGGAGCTAATGATTGAGGAAGACTGCCAATACTCAGAGGGATTTCTACAGTAGATACTCCAGATCTTTTTGCTGAAAGGGATTTTTCTTTAGCATTGTTGTTCTGAAGTAAGTAATGTGAAAATCTTGAAGACGTTGAATGGCCAGGTGGTCCATTTAGGCTTACACCATTTCCATTAGGGTTATATATTAAGGCACCATGTTCATCTTCACAAAACTGGTTGACTAATTTAGACTCCAGAGCTGTTTAAAAAAAACAACAACAACAAAGACCTTGGAAGTTCAATGGGTTTTTCTGAATTTGGATTATTTATACATGTAAATAATACACATGCAATCCAAAGCACATTTAGATTATTTATACACATCCAAAATGTGCATAAATAATACCAGTAATTTCAGGCTGTCTGGATTATGGCTTTTACTTATGACAAACTTGCTAGCCCATATAACCTATGTATGGTACAAAATGTGTGGTACTCATCTGAGAGTATTGTCTGAGTTTCCATGTCTCACCAAAGAATATCAGTCAGTAGATGATAGTAGAAAAACAATTGTTTACCTATCTCAAGTGAATAATTCAATGAAATATTTCCCAGTGGAAGTGAGTAAATACACTTTATCTCAGTGGGCTTGATTCTGGCTTTTTAGTCCAATTGTTTTACAATGCTTGAGCACTTGCTCAAATAGGAAGTTATTTTAAATGACTGTGTGCAAATTCCTATTTTGCAGTGACATCCCCCATTGGTGTGATGTCTCTTTGGCCTATACCACAATTCCTTAAGAGAAGGGAGGCTGCATTTCGGGTCCTGTTGCATCACACCTCTTAACTAATCTTCCTCATCACCAAAACCCAATTTCTAGAGAAGCGATTCATCTTTTTCTCTGTTCTGAGGAACACTGAATACAATGCAGAATTCATCTGAGATCTTTTCCATCATATGAAAAGCAAGACATTCTTAGATGGATGAGTTCAGCTAGCTGGGTGGAGTTTAGAAGTATTTACAGAGAATTAAGCTGTGATGAACCCACCTGGAAGGGTATTGAAGTCATCAATGAGATACATATGCTCTCTGTCTGGATCGGAAGCAATCAGGTTTAGCTCGCGCACGAATTCAACCTGTGTTGGATCTGAAGTATTTACAATTCCTATTGCATACATTTCAATGTTTGCTGCATGAGCCTCTCGAACCGCAACATCTAGTTTTACAGCTTCTCTCTTGTCTGCTTGGCCATCTGTTAGTACAATAGCTACTTTTCGCACACCCGTACGAGCACCAAAAAATCCTTCCTGGGTTGCTTTGCGGATAGCAGTTGCTGTGTAAGTGCCCTCTCCTATATATTGCATTTTTCTGATTGCTTGTTTCACATCTTGTTGAGTTGTATACTTGTTCAGATCAAATTCTAGCCTAACTTCTAAACTGTATAGTACAAGGCCGATTCTGGTAGCATTTCTACCTACAGTAACCCTGTCTACTAAAGCAGTAACAAAGTCTTTGATAATCTCAAAATTTTCTGGTCCCACACTCTCAGAGCTGTCAATCACAAACACCAGCTCCATAGGAATTTCCTTACATTTAATTCCACAACCTGCAAAGGAAAAATAAAAAACAAATCATGATGACTTAGTATTGTTTTAGAAGGGAGAAGAATGTAAATGGAGGAAAATAGAATCTGAAATTAGTTTCACGAATACTTGCCACATATCTCTCTGATTAATTTAATTATGTCTTCTCTCTAGATAAGAAAAAAATCAAAATATTCAAAATTTGTCTTTTTCCAGTGATGTATAACATTGATGCTATCAGATATTTCAATTATAACGAATATCACTTATAAAGAACTTTTGTCTTTAACTTTCAAGCTTGAAGTCCCACTTATATGTTACAATGAATTATTTGATATGGTGTATAAGAGTCAGTAACTTAAGCAAGAGGTAACACTGCTTTCTGAAACAATTAAATACTCTTACTGTAAAGAATGTTTTGCACTGATTTGATTTCATTAAACTTTAGCTTAAAGTCAAAACCTATTCATATTTCAGTATTTAAATAATATTGATTTCCCTCTCCACTTAGGCAAATGCATAAAACCTTTTGGCATTGCTGTTCAATTTCCACCATAAACCTCAGCAGTATTTACGTAGTCACAGACATGCTTTACTAAATTAGGATCTGGTTTAGTTCAGACTTAGGAGAAGTTAGTCCTACAGTGTGGACCATGGAAAAAGTCTGAAGCCTTTGAGCGGTTTCTTTCTGTACTATTTCTCCTACTACTGAGACCATGTCTAATCAGAAAACTCCATAATAATTGACATATGATGCATTTAAACTGATAATATTTTGCATTGTGTTTATATGTTGCTTTAATAGGATTTATAATACGATTTGCTTACTGTTAGACCTTGTTCTCCCTTTGGTCCAGTTTTGCCCTGCAAAAGAGATCATTAATTTAGCCATTGCAATTAGTAACACTGTAGTTCAGAATGTGTCTTCAGTGGTGCCATAATTAAAGTATTTAGCAATTAAGAACTTTTTCTTTAAAACATGGTGTTTATGTGCATATAATTTCTATAGCCTCCTAAGATGATGAGGTGTCTACAGGATGAATTAGATTAGTTCAGGTCTCCCATTGATTCTGTGTTAGAAAGGGAGAATTTGTGCAATTTTTTCCCATCTATTATCCTGTGCAATGGTGTTCATGTATCCTTACTTAATTGTACGCAAATGTCAGAGCAAAAGGGCACCACAGTTTCCTGTCCAGCTTTTTCAAACTTGCCCATCAGCAGAAGTTCCCATTTTGCTGTGTTCATCAGCTTTGAGGCGTCTGAGCCAAGGTTATTTGGTAACTACAGTTAGAATTTGCGTAGTTTTATCTTTAAAATGGTGATTGATTTTCACTACGGAATTGTGGTGCTCATGGAAATATCTTCTTTATACTTTTAAAGCTTTTCATAGTTTCATTTTCTTAAGCATTCCAAGGCATATTACATATACAGCAAAAACACACATTATTGCTAAACTGTTTTAAAAAATGAACATGATAAACTCACAGGTTCTCCAGATAAACCAGGGTCACCCAAGTTGCCTTTTTCTCCTTTTTTGCCCCTTTCACCTGTAGCTCCTCGATCTCCCTTTAAAAACATGTAGGTAGTTGGAGAGAAAGTGTAAGTCAGAGTTACTATTCCCTTCTACCTGTCTCTGTTAAATTCACCTTCAGCTTCTGAGAAAACTTAGAAATCTTTGTTTAGAGACTCTTTAAAAAAATCACTTATTTATGAATTTCATGAATATCTGGTACTACTGATTATGCATTTCTATACAAAAAGTAACTGAAGCAATTTGAACAATGAACCATCACAAGCAGGTTCACGCAGAGAGGGGGGTTTCATGAGATATTGCATGATGGAAGTGAATATCTGTTTGAGAAAAATAAGGTAAGAATAGGGAAATGAGAAGAAAGACAAAGAAATAGTCAGAATGAGTAATGGGAATAGTCATTCTGAGAAACTTTTGGCCAGAAAAGGTGTTGGGAATAGCAAAGAAAGGAATTAGCTTCTGATTTGGGTTCTACAAGGCTAAGGAAATAAGACCTTGTTTACTTTTTGTGTATTGATGTGCTCGTATCCAAAAACTGATTTAAACAGTTATTTCTCCTCCTTTTATCATCAATGTGTGCCCCAAATTTTGCATAACTGCATAGATAAAAGGAAGGCAACAATTTTACATATCTAAATTTCTTTTTTATTGTGGTAGGCAAGCCTCATATGATATTAAGCTATGCAACACTGAAAATGGTGCTACTCTAAAACACTAAATTGATCATGGAAAAGGCTTAGCTTTTCTTAAATTCCATGAACTTTAGTAGAACTGTTTTTTCCCTGTTAGCAGAATTCTTGTGTCTTCGAATGAGCGTCTTTAATATGTTGGCTGGGGTCCCAGATATTATCTCAGATTTAGATATCATACCTTCTGTCCCAAAAGTCCTTCTCCAGGAGGCCCTCGGGGTCCTGGCATTCCTTGAATTCCTTGTTCTCCCTAATGATAATCCATGTAGTGATATTAACCCTTTGTAGTCATTCATTATGGGTTAATTTTAAATGTTTAATGAGAAGGTGTTTCAGACTGCATTTTAACAAGTGTGTGAATCACCTGATACAATGCAACATCTAACTTTACTGTTTTTCTCAAATAATTCAATAGTATGTCTGCTAAAAAGAGAAAAAAACAAAAACGCACAGTCATTGTCTGTTTCATGTGAGAGAGATCTTGTGCTCTCTCTCTCTCCCATCTCGTTTTATCTTTCCTGTTTTTCCATTCTTACTGCTGACTTTTTATTTTCTTCTGATATATGCTTATATAAATGTGCAAAACACAAATGAAAAGGAACATTACACAAGGGGACTCTTTCTCAGAGTCAGCAGTTCAGATAACTAGTTCAAACCATTTCCATTGGGATGACAGGTTGGGAAGAGGGGAAATACTTTTTTTCTTTTGGTTCATTTTGTACGTTTATTTCCTTCACAAAAGATGTTCCAGCTCCCTCCTTCTTTAGTGCACATACATCCTTGGGCTTGTTTACAGCAGTAGAGACAGAACATAATTTGTAGATATTCATGTTATCCTTTTAATTTTTAAACTGCAGGTTCTGTCATATAAGAAAATGAATAACATGAAATCTTTCTTAATTCCTTAATACTGTGAAGTCAGATTGACCACTGAGCACAGATTAAGGACTGAAGATACTGAGTCTTTTTACCTTAATTCCCTGAATACCTTCACCGGGAGGTCCCAGAGATCCAGGTGGCCCTGGGCGACCCATAGTTCCCTGGGGAGAAACTCCGTATAAATAAATATGATTAAACACATGAGAATATATATAATATTTATTAATTACAAAAATACATAACAAATTGTTTTACCACAGTGCAATTTTCTGTCACTTCTCTACTGCATGGATATCCTTCTAGAAGTAGTCACAGAAAGATTGATCTTTGTGACAAAAAAGATTTTTAAGCCTTTATCAGACTAATTAAATCCAGTTTATGCTTCAAAGGAGCCACTGAAGGTTAGTTTTCATTGAGTAAGAATCACCTTGCTAATAGGGATGAACACTGCACTGAAGGATGGATTGTATTGATGGGATATATGGAATCAGCTATGATTTGAGTGGATTATTATTTCCTAAATGGTATGGCATCTTTCATTATCACTAAGCTTCACAGTAAGACCAACGAACTTATGTGGAATTGTAAATTAACAGCATGTGTTAGTTATAAGCTTGCTTTTAAAAGAGCACTAAAAAAGTACTCCAGTTTCATGGTATTCATAGAGAAATAACCCACACTTGCACAGTTCAATATTTATTTAATAGTTACATTGCCATTCAAGTATCCCTACATGAAATTCTTGACTTCCTTATATGTAAGGATCGTATGTAAATGCTATATCCTGAGCCAAGCACAGCCTGAGACATTGCTTAGCCATTGACCTAGCTTTCATGTCAACATGAGTTGAATTTCTGGGACCTACAGGCCACACTATGCAGGGTAATACATTACTATGTTGCAAAATGTTTGCATTTGACCCTGTCTAGCTCTTTTACATTTAGATTCTAAAGCAATACTTCTGTTTTTTATGGGCTTCTAGAGCTGAGCTGTGGGAGGGCAAGAGCTGTATATTTGCTGCTTTTTATAATGAAACATTGCTTTCTGTATTTAATTTTTTTCAGACATTGTTATAATGTATGTTTTGATTATATAAATATTTAAAAGTCACTGTGTTCCTTAGCTATCTTATTTATGGTATTAGCTGTTTCTGGTGAATGGAAAAGATGCCCACACACACATATATAATATAATATATTGTTTTGCTTTTTTATTTAAAAGACAAAGGTAGACATAATTGTTTAAATGGCTTACTTTTGGTCCTGGCAGTCCTTCACCTGGGGCACCTGGGAGACCAATTGGTCCTCTACTGCCTGGATCACCCTGAAAGTTAATACTTAAAAAATAAGTAGTGAATAACAAAGTTTAATTTGTCTCTAGAATTCCTGGTGTCTCCTGTACCCAAATAGGATAAAGAGACAGGAGAAACATTGAAAAGCACAGTGCAACTGCAAACAATGTTAAACCTTGATTACTGAAGGCCAGACAAGGTATTTGGGAAAAACAGTGGCTAGAAATCTGAACATACCTAAGACATGATTTCTAAGGTCATATAACCAGTATTTGCATAAGAATTACAATTTACTTGTTGCAAAATGATCTCCAGTTCCCCAAAGCCAACAAAAGTCTTTTGCTTCCTGCTCATCAGAGTTGATTCAGGCTGTCGCTGTTCAATACCGAATTTTTCTTATCAGTACCTTAAGATGGCCGGGAGTTTGATGAGAGTGGAGAAAAGATAGCAATCCTTTTTAAGGAATGCTGAATATGCTTAAATAGCTTTCCTGTATAAATCTAGTAATCTAGTCAATCTAATAATCGGCATCAAATAAGTTCTGAAGTGAAACTTGAAGATCTTCTGTGTGGTCTAGCTTTATAAATTGATGCGTAAATCAAAATTAGGTTAAAACGGTATTTTTACTGTGACCTTTCAGTAGGAATTACATTTGCATGTAGTAGGGTATACACCCTAGTTTTACATTTACTTTTCTAAAATTTGAGGTTTGTACCTTAGGTCCTGGTAATCCAACTCCATCAGGGCCTTGTTCACCCGGAGTTCCAGGAAGGCCTGGCAAGCCCTGAAATTAAATGCACAGGTAGGCTATTAATTTAATTTAAGGCTATGCTGACTGACCGTTGACTGAATGCATTTGTAAACAATATGGCTAGTATCTTGAATACATTTTCTGTTAGTGGGATCACAGTTGGCACTGGCATGTGGTTGTGTGCCATGCAAGAGACTTTCCTGTGTGTTTCAGGCCAGAGGATCTTGGTGTAGAGAGGCAGGTGCAAAATCAGCCCTGGCATCAGACTGAACATATGTATCAGGAAGTATTACAAATACATCAAATTCCAATTTCTATTTTGACATTCATGAATTTTTATTCCTCAGTGTGATAATTGCATGCACAAATACAGTTGTCTTTAGCATAGATAAGCACTAAATTCACCAAATTTGCCTGACTCAGCAATGTTCTTGGGTCTCTGTCACCTCACAGGTATGACACATAAAAAGTCCCTATAAACTTACAGTTGGACCTGGATAACCATCCCCTTTTGGCCCAAAGGGTCCTGGAGGTCCTGGAAGGCCGCGTTCACCCTGGCAAAGGCAGAAGAAAAGCTGAGGAGAATTCCAGTACAATTGCTGGCAAGGAGTTTTACATGAAAGTTCAATTTCTTTGGGAAGCACATACAGTAAGTTGATTTTCTCTCTCTTATGTATTTTACCTTCTGAATGATTATTGTAATTATTTATCCTAGACTAAAATTGGAATATTGGATAATCAGAAACTCACTTCTAAGACTAATTTGAGTCTTTTTCAGGAATTCTGTCTGTTATCTGTGGTCTGTATATAAGAAGGAATGACTTCAACCCCATTCCCCATATTTTTAATCACCATTATTATCATTACATGTGAGAGATGAACCCATTTTGTCAGGCCGCCAAAAGACTAGCATAGAGACTGAGTTGCTTTGTAGCTGTTTTAGGTAATGTCCATAACTGAAGCATAATGTCCATAAACTGCAGCAGAGCAGTGGACTTGCTTCTGCACATGCCGGAGAAAACTTTTTTTCTAATTTTTTTCCAGTTTATTTTGAGAAACTGTTTTATATGTCATAGGTTTCTTGGTGCTTAGCTAAACATCAACCCAGCAAAAGGTGAACATAGTTAATGATGAGACAATCTTGGAGTAGTACTTAAGGCAAGTCCTTACAAATTAGCTACACTTTCATCATCATCTTTTTCTACTAAAAGGATCTGTTCTCATACTGCTAGTTTACCCATGTCCTGATTCTTCCTGGAGTCTGTGTAATGCAGGCTCTTTTTACTCTGCCAACATTATATGACATATGTAATAAGAATAATTGAATACTTTGCCATCGTAAGTAATTTCCTGTTTTTTTCATTGAAATCCTGCCTTCTTCAGTCTGAAATGAGTTTATCATTTTATGAGTTACCTTTGCCCCAGGAAGCCCAAACCCTGGTTCTCCAACTGGCCCAGCAAGACCAGGCAATCCAATATCACCCTGCAGTGGAGAAAATGTAATGCTTACTGTTGTATTTTGTTAGAAACCAAGCAGTGGTTTTTTTTAGAGTTTAAAAAATAAATAAATAAGTACATAAACATGAAAAGCAGAAGACAGGAATCGTTTTGATACAGAAAGATATCCAAAAAATTGATATATCAGGTAAACCACACCTCAAGCCAGCAATTAGTACTGGAGCATTATAGTAACTAGCCTGGGTACGTTCTGCTCATAGGAAAAAAAGCTTTAGATAACCTCATATGGCTGACACAATTGGCACTTTCTATTAATAGCATGGCCGACTTCATAGATTTCATGCTGTGTTTATGAACCCAAGGAATTGGAGTGTGGGTGTTACCTTTGGTCCAGGCACAGCTCTTCCGGGAGGGCCTGGCATTCCAAAACGTCCTGGCACACCAGGCTCTCCCTGCAGTGAAGGAGCAAGAGCAAAAACAATGGAGTTTTTTCTTTGAGTGGACAAACACATCTTTTGAAGAAAACATGTGTGGAACAATTTATAATATTTCATTAAGAGTCTATTATAATTCTTATTATTCTAATAATACTGTATCTTGAATAAAATCTAACTATTACAACTGAAATGCTGACTATCATAATTCTGATATATCAATACAAATGGCATTCTTCTCAGCCACTGAATAAATATATGTTATTGGAAACCCTCTTCTTAGTCTACCATGTCCAGCACTCAAGAGTTTCAGTCCTGTTTTCTAGGTATACTAGAAATATAATATTCTAAGTATGCTAGAAAATACATGGAAATCATGTATTTTTCCATTAGAATAGATTTTTTAAAATACTATTTTAAGTATATTTTTGTAATTCTTTTTCTTTTAGCCCATTCTTCTGTGTATAAATAGCAAAAGACTGCATAAGAAGTCAGAGGATGGACCTGGAGTAGTAGTTCTCTTATTTACAGTAGCTGTTTGTATAGAAACTTTTAAGTCCATAAAAGAATACCACTCATAAGCTAGTTCAAGGAAAATAAAGTCTTGTAACGTATGTATATTCCAGGCATCATGCTGTTTTACCAAATATTTTAGCATAAAAGTACAAATATTAGTGTCCCTTAATTTCAAAAATATATGTTGATCTCTTAGCAAGATGCACCATAGACCCACATAAACATCTAGAAACACTTTTTAAAACTTCAAAATTCACTATCTTGCTTCCCCTTTAGCTTTTAAAATAAATATTTTTCTAAGAAGCACATTCATACTAGGTTAGTTGTTTTTGAGATCTAGAATAAAGAATTTTGACGTCAAGGGGCTATTTTGC
>NW_010583422.1:40609-62516 GCF_000705375.1 Tinamus guttatus | reverse complement strand
CACGTATTCCTCTCTGACCTGGATCTCCCTGCCAAAATGGAGAAGACGTGTCATACACTTGTACTTGTCCAGTTTTGAATTTGCACACTTACAACTAGATAGCTCAAATTTAAGTGACTTAACAATTAATATTATGAAAAAAACAATACACAAAAGGAGTTGATTGCTTCTTTGCAGCTGAAGAATCAAGTTGTTAACACAAAATAGATATTATTTAAAAGCAGTAAAAAAGTTCACTCAAAGGTAGTCTTCTGTATTCAAAGCCAGATATATTAGAAACAGGGTCACTCAACTGATGACAATATTCTGTCTGATTGATCAGCTTAGATTTCCAGGTAAAACAGGCTAAGCATATATAATATAAAGTTTGTAAAGAGATAACTGCTAATTAAGTACATTATTGTGCTGTAATCATTACAACAAAAATGAAATATGTGAGTCCAGAATCACTCTGCAAGAGTTCCAGTACAGTATTTTTTTTTATTTATTTCCTGCAACGTTATCTGCATCTATTCTCTACAAGGTAATTTTAAAACAGATGGATGCTTTGATTTTCCTTCCTTCAGTCAGATCAAGTGTCCCAGCAAAAAATCAATAACTCTTTTTGGATTGCTGGGACAAAACACTGTCACAGGTACTGGGAATTGTGAACCATGGGACTGTTATGCTGTCTGTTTCTAGCATTTCTGAGTAGGATGTCCTGGATAGTTTTTTTTTTTTTTAATTATTATTAGAAAAGTTATTGTTGCTGTTTTAGGCTGAGATTGATAGAAACTGCAATAATTCACTTTTAGAAATCCTCTTTAGCCTGTTCTTCAAAGTCTATTTTTTCAATATTATATTTGTCGTCCCTCCACCCCCCCAAAAAAAAAGGTGAAAATCTTGACAAAGCTATTCCTGAAGCATTACAATTTCCAATTTTAGCTTTAGTAAAAAAACAATTCTCACCTTCTCCCCCTGTATTCCAGTCCCTGGAGCACCTTCAGGACCTCTGAGACCTGGCAGTCCTGGTTCACCCTGTAATGGAAAAGTTAAAGCAGCACTTCAGAGGGTTTTAGAGACATCGTGCAAGATAAACTCTGCATTCAATTGAATACAGTCATTAAAATCACAGACTTTTCTAAATTAATGGCAAAACTCCATTGATATTGGGACCGTTGACATTAGAGGGCCCACATTTTTCTTTCAGTATTCAGAAATAATCACTGTAAACGTGGGGCGGAAAGCATGGAGTTAGCATGTTCCCCAAGTGCTCACTGAGCACTGAATATATGATCTTTAAATATAGTAGCATGTTCCCTAAGAGCTCACCGAACACTTTGAGAATCTTTAAATATATGGGCTTTCTGGTACTAGAAGATCACCAAGGTCTAAGGCTATGAAAAGTTGCTTGTAGTCATTTTCATGATCATCCTACTGAGTTACAGGGAATTTGGAGGATTAACAAACAAAAACAGTA
Organism: Tinamus guttatus; assembly: GCF_000705375.1. The sequence goes on along the minus strand of NW_010583422.1, from coordinate 61,057 downwards.
ATGACTGTGATCAGGATAAGAGACAACCACTCTCCTTTAAAAAAAAAAAAAAAAACACTCGCCAAAAGAATAGTTTTTTAATAAATATCCATGCTCCTTTTCCCTGTATCCATGAAAACCCTCTCTTCTTGGTTTAGATGTCAGCAGTGGGTGAGCTGAGGAATGCTCAGGGAGAAAGAGGCAGTCTGCAGAGAGAGATGGACAAACCTTTTGTCCAGGGGCTCCATCTTCTCCAGGAAGACCAGGCAGACCTGCGAGTCCTGAAAGGCCTGGCTCACCCTGGCATCAATAAAAAGTAAGTCCTTCTATTAAATACATATTTGGTATTGTTCTTGCTTTGAATCAAGAAAATCTATTTTTAAAGAGCTGCTAAATTTTATATGTATATTTATGGCAAAAATTTAAGAATATGAGCCCAAATCTTGCAGCTTTTATATAAAGACAATAATTCCCATGTGTCACACAGAAATGGAAAGAGAGATGACCTGGAATTTCCCAGTCTATTATTGTTGGAACTGTGCATTTTATCTATGCAATTAATATTGCATGCTATCATTTTATTAAGTAGCAACATCTATAGTATATACAAGATATAGCTGACTGCAACAAGATGATTCACATTCTGCTGGTGAAAAATCAGAGTAAATCCACTAAGTAGTAGAATTAACCTCATCTTACTTACATAAAGCTCAAGACCTTGATTTGGTTTTAGTTTAAATGGGATCATTGGAGGTCCAATGGGTTCACTCAGCATTACTATGTTTTGTGAAATTAAATAAACTAAATAATTTCTTTCTTCTTTCAATCCCTTTCTCAAATCCCTAAACATGAAAGTTTATTTTGAGCCATTATCATATTTTATGTTAATATGGCTGTTAATGACACAGGAACTGTTTGACATCTTGATCCCTTTAGCACAAACATAATCTGGTTACAGTTTCCTGCTTACTCCAAGCAAGTGTGCTGCTTTCTGTTTAGTAGCACAGCTTGCTTACCTTGCCAAGGTGTGAGAGAGTAGCTGTGGCTCTGTTTATGCCCTGTGCTTCTGTGCAAAAAAGGAAGGAGCAGCACAATTACTGTTGTTCAGTGCTTTTTTTTTCCTCGTCAGCTCTCGTTATAGTTTAGCTTGTGCTCAGGATTGCCACTTCTGACAGCTGTTTAATATTCTGGACGATTGTGTGGATAGACTTGTAGATGAGCTGTTTGCAATACTGACCTGACCATGGGGCAGCTGTACCAAAAGATTCCATCATGATAATCTTGCAGACTTTCTATGGAGTTGGTTATTTTAAATGATTCTATTTCTGGAGATTACTCAGAGTCCATGTTGAAAATTTTAAAGACCAAGGAGTCTAAAGTCTATTTGTAAACCTATTTAACTGCCTACAGAAAGACTATTCAAAAAAACCTGAAGTTTAAATAAATAATAATACCTCTATCAACAATGTACCTTAGAACCAGGTTCTCCAATACCTCTTTCTCCTGGTACACCAGTCTCTCCTGGCAAGCCTTGTTCGCCCTTAAGTAGAAAAATAAAGTTTAAAGAGCTTTCTCACAGAAAGGATATGAAAGATTGCCTACAGTTAAAAGAAGATTATTTAGTGTGATAATTGTCTTAAATGTGATGGGTTGAGCACCGTGTAATGAAGGTCGAAAATCTCCAGGTCCCTCCCTTCGCATATTTTGAGCTATCACCAAAAAATTGTTGGTAGCAATGACTAATGCTGTAAATCTCCAATTAATATGTTCCCATGAATGTTTCTCACCAAAGTAGCTGGCATTTCAACAGCATATTTAACATCCATAGACAGTTTGTCCTCTGCTTTCTTTGTACTAGGATCTTTAATCCACTTATACCTCTAGCTTCCTTTACTATTCTTTAGTAACTTTCATGCATTCAAAGCTTTATCTGACACCTTTTTTTCAGAAAATCATTTTAAATCTCCATCCTAAACACTTGAAGGGTGACCCCTTTCACTAACAGTTCTGTCTTGTGCAAACCTGTCGAGGATAAATTATTCTGATAGTTTTCCTTCAGCAAAGGTAATCTTAGTTAATACCTTGGACTGTTGTTAACTGTGAGATTCACAACATATGCAAAATCAGATAAGGCAATAGGCAGTAGGAGAAGGAATCCAGACAGTCTGTAAGCTATGTATATATTTTTCTGAAATAGAAACAGTGCAGTGATGATAAAAGTTGTCCTTGAAATTTTGGTACTCTGCTTTGCCAAACACAAATACTTCTTGTGGGTGAAGTGAAATTCATTCCTTGGGCCTGCACCTGATTTGAGGAAGCTGCAAGCCCGAAGCAGACACCCCTTGCTGTGGCAACATTTCAAAGTAATCTGTTCACTGGCTCATATCCAGCCCCTAGAGGTTCTGTGGTGAGTCAAGCCAAAACCTAAATAGATGGCTGTAGCATAGGTTTATCAAGGGTTTTTATTGGAGTAGAATCTTAATAATAGGAATTTAATAACACTCATGAAGGAAGTAAAGCAGCTAAGGCATTATTTAGATTGGTCTTCATCTCTTTAACAAGTATGATCATGAGACAAATGATTTCTTAACCAGGAAACATGGCAGTAAATGCAGAATGGTAGCTCTTACTTCAGAAAATTCCCTAACCTTTGGTCCAGGAAGTCCCTGTCCCGGTAGTCCTCTGGAACCAGGAGATCCTTTTGGGCCTTCCAATCCCTGAAATGATAATTTGACTGATTATTGAAACTAAAATACTCTCCATTATTACACACTTTGCTGGGGGGAAATCAAAACTTTACCTTCTCTCCTTGAATTCCAATGCCAGGTAGTCCAATTGGCCCAGGTAAACCAGGAAGGCCAAATTCACCCTGGTAAACAAAACATAACTGCCTAGTTGTCTAAAGGTACATAAACAATCTGGAACAGCTCCTATATTAGTATATGTTGACTTAATCTCTCTTGAAGTCAGTAGATGATCTGGCCTTATATTTATTGTTTATGTATTTATTTCCTGGTGGTTCAGTTGTTGCAGACAACTGCCAGTCTCTTTTTTTTTTTCCATCTAAACCTTATCTTTCCCATAGAATCAGTTGCTTTTTGCAACATTTTCCGTTTTAATATGAAGAGAACAGGTTGAACAGTTTATGAGCTATAAATGTCTTCACAAAACACAGCATTGTCTTGGATCTATTGTGGGTGCCTTGTTTCATTACATCTTTTGTAGTCAATATCCACCCTTGTATGTATGAGATTTATTGGCACATTGTTCGTTCTCTGACATATTTATTACTCACCTTTTCACCTTTTATGCTGATGCCTGGAAGTCCACGAGGGCCTTTTGGCCCATCAAAACCACGCTCTCCCTACATGAAAAAATAATACGGCATTAATCATGTAAAAACATAACTGATTGCTCTGAAGCAACTACAGAGACTTTTTGCTTTGTCACGAAGACAACCAAAACCATAAAAACAGGAAAGTAGTGCCTGGATCTATTTTTCAGAATACCAAGGAGTGTCAGCAGAGCTGACTTCTCTCAGTAGTCTGATAGTTTAATCTCATACGGGGATCAGGATCTGGCTTTACCAGAATAAAGCCTGGGCCAAACTAATCTGTTGTAAAGTGTATTTGTAAATGTCACTGTCTTTCTAAATATTTTTTGAAAAAAACAGTGGTCTTGGGGAAAACACAGATTACTGATAAGGAAAAAAATAATTGGCCTTTCTTGTATTGCTGTTGGCAAAACATGTAGAGACAGTTCACTTGTGTAAGTTGTCAAAGACACTCAACTCAATAAAGCTACGATCCAGATGGATTTTATCTCCTTGGTATCCAATTCCCTCATTTTACATTTGACTGGGATATATCATATGGCTTTCTGTTTAAAATAGCATTTCTTACTCCTGATGCTGTAGAATATCTGCTTTCTTTTTGCTGAGCTTCTAGCAAAAGAAAACACACTGTACTAAAAGAAAGCAACTGTACAATTTGCTTTAAATTAACAAGTCACTTTCTTAAATATGTGAGAGAGCTGACATACTTGGCAGCCATTTATAGAATTAGATGTATGTATTTATAGACTCTGTTGATACATGTTTGCCCTCAGATCACATTTGGCTGTAAAAAGTAGTCCCTTTTTTTTTTTTTTTTTTGTAGAATCAAATGTTTGAATGCTGCTGGCAGAATTCCACTTTGATTAATTTATGTTACCTATCTCAACTGCTCAATATTTTAAGTTAAATTATATATTCTTCCATACGTGATCCCACTGTGCAGTGTTGCTGTGCGTTACTAGCTGTCATGTTTCTTTCCACATGTATTGGGATTTCAGTGGTGGAGGAGTTATTTCTAAATTTAGCTTGTTTAAATCCTTTGTTCTGTTTTTAGGGATAAAATGTCTTATGCAAATACAAACGATCAACAGTTATGTTAGATAACTTGCATTCCTAAAACATATGCTGATTGCTTCAAGTGATCGTGTTGCTTGCAGCACTTGAATTTAAACCCATCTCACTGCAGTATTTTGAAAAGCAAAAATCTATTATTTTTAGTAAAGGGATTGCTGATTACTTCATTTGTGAATATTTTTTATTGCTTTTCCAACCCAAATTGGCTTGATATATATAAAATGCCTTGTATGTATAAAAATGAATGCATTCATTGCACAGATATGTGGGAGAGAGGAACTCTAGCAATTTTGTCTCCCCATAAGCCAGCTCTCTGCCTGGGACTGTATGCCTGGTAACATTTTTAAAGCTCTGTTAAAATGGAAGAATTCACCACATGCAGGCAAGGTGTGGATATTAAGAAGCCAGATAGGAGGATTTTGTGCAATATAGTGATTTTTACTACTATAAGATGATTTTTTTAAAATAGTAACCACTTACCCTGGGGAGTTCCCAGTGAGGGAGTTAATTCTTAAGTTCCATTTGAAACTGTGATAATCAAGAAAAAGCTACATAGAAGGCCACGGAGAGAATCTATTTCAGGGCAGACAGTAGAAGTTAGGAAACTCTTCTGAATCCTTGTCTAGATTGTGTCAGTTATCGGTTTAGCTTATGTACATATTGTGTTGTTTTGTTACTGTAACCAAAGGTCAAAGTCAGAGCTCAGTTTAGGAGTTGGTTTTCAGTGGCGGCAAAAAGAGCAAGTGGATCCTTTCAACTAGTTATGAGTGCTACATTCATTTCTTTCCACTGTGTTTGGAAATTAGAAACAGCAACTTCCTTTTCCCACACACTGAATTCAGACTTGTGCTAAACTGCATAAACTAATGGCCAAGATATTTATGAAGCTTGGAAGACTGTCTTCAAAAAAAAAGATCAAAGATACCTGCATAAAAGCATTTAGAAAACAACAACAAAAAAGCCTCTTTTATTCACCAGAAGGATCACTTTTGTAATTGTTTATGTAAAGTTAGATGCTTGAGGCTATTGTGAAACTAAATCTGGAATTCTTTCCTGGCTTATGTCTTGCAAGTCGAATGTCAAAGGAATTAAATACTGGCTTTACAGGCACTGAAGGGGTAGCTGTGCCTAGAGGTCATGTTTGAACATGATTTCCATGATATTATACTGGATTAATTAGTTATAAATTTTAGTGTTACTTTATAAAGTAATTTCTCAGATTCACTTGTGTGTTATGGACTTGTTTTGGTACGCACTCATTTAATGGTGACCCTCTGGTCTTAGGTCCCTTCTGTTGCTGTACCTTTGCTCCTGGAAGCCCTTCTCCTGGTAAACCTCTTTCTCCTTGAATACCTTGTGGTCCTTGAGGCCCCTGTTGACATAAGTTTAAAATGGCCTAGAATATATATTAATCATGCAAATCAAAGCAATGTGTTCTGTGTCATTGTTGGTTTAAAGCAGGTCTTTGAGGTGTGTAGTTATAAACTGTTAAAAATAACACAGTAATATGATATTCACATAGAATCAGTGAAGAGCATTCTGGCCTGCAGCTATAACAAGGCATACAAGATTACTTTTCTGGTTACTTATGAATCGCAGATTATATAGTTTAACATACTTTATATGTTTTAAATCTTCACGTCCTAGACTGTTCTTTGGTTTACAAATTGTTACTAACCCTTACCAATATATCAGTATAACCATGAGAGACAAAGAGAGGGAGATTAAGGGCCACACAGAGCAGATGGAAGCAAATCTAGCTGTAGAGAGATTTGACTCTAATTGATAAATCGCAGAATGGCAGCAGGTTTCATTCTGTATAGCCTAAGTATGCTTGAAAATGGTCCTGTGCACAGCTTTAGAAAAATACTATATACTTAGATAAAGCTATCTGCACTTAATTCTTGTCTGTGCTGTTACTCAAGAGACTCAGGAAGCACCACTGCCCCATTCTGAATGGCTGTCATCACTGATCTAATTAGCAGTGATGATCTCTTTAGAACTCCTTCGAAAAGAAGAGCTCCTTCCCCTCTAGTAGGGTATTTTTAAACCGGATTAAGATGAGTCGCTTCTCTCATGAAATATCTTTTTTATGAAAGAACCTTTTTGATTTATTATATATCATATATATATATAATATCTGGTATTATATATATATTTTTCTTGCTGATAGTGAAAGGCTATCTGTAAAAATGAAAGAAAATGGAAATAATTCCCATTATAGTTGCTGTAGGGCTCTCTTGATCAACTGAAGAGAATTCAGTCTGCTGTACTGTAAGTAACTTGCAAAAAGGTGCTGACTAGCACTTTGAAAAAAAGGAACAGTAATATTGGCATACTGGTTTTCCAAATTCTCTCTAATATGTTGAGTAAGTGTCAGGAGGAGGATGGTAATACTGTTCAAATTCTGGTGCCTCTTACACAACCTGAATGTCTCCAGGGGAGTTCTTTAGCTATAGCTGTTCATAATGCTGCAATGGTTGAAATGCAATCTCTTCCTCAAATGCATGCTCATGCAAATGCTCTAAGGGTACTGAAAAGCAGTCAACTAAGAAGTTAGAAGTTGTGTTTTTTAATATATCAAGGAACCATTTGTTTATATATTTATTGGATTTTGCAATAGATGCCAGTTTTCATAGGAAACCTGTAGACTAAGATACTTCAAAGCCTTTGGAAGCATTCCATATTTGGTAAACAAAATGGCAAACAGATTACTTTGTATATAAGAAAGGCAGAATTAGTGGAAGGATTGAAAAGAGATAGTATTGTTTAAGTCACACATGTCCTGTTTTAGCAGGGAAAATTTGGAGTTTTTTCTTTCTGACCACCTTTTCCTTAACTGATTAACAAAATGACATACCACAAGTCCTGGCTCACCAACTCCTGGTGGGCCAGCAGGGCCTGGTCTTCCTGTCAAGCCGGTGTCGCCCTTCAAACAAAGATGTGTTTTGAAAAATCCTGATTTAGGTTTCTGTATGTGTGCAGCACGTAACAATGCATCAAACATCCTTTATTTTAAATACCTAATGTATGAGAATACAGAAAGGGCAGAGAAAATCTTAGTATTCTCAGACCCATGCAGCTCACAAGACCCAGCAGATGGGTGCTGTTTCATAGCATTAAGGACAGCATCATTTCTCTTTTTGAGGTAGCATAATGCTGAATTTAAAGGGTTAATTACTGTCAAGTACCCAATATTCTAGTTATTGCCCTCTTCCAAGAAATCAGCATTTCCCAGAAAAGAAATGCATTTGTTTTCTTTATGCCAGTAATCCAAGCCAACAAACCCCTTTTTCATGGGGCATTTTTTGTTTAAGACTGTGTATATCTAGCCACACCCCTTGGATTGAGTTATACCAACTATAAAAACTATGGTAAAAAAAATAGCTTTAAAGTACATATTTTAAAATGTACTTTTTAAAGTTTGACCAAAATCCAAAGGACCTATCAAATTTCATAAAAATAGCATTTTGAGTCTTTAAGTTTCTCATGTCCCATCAAGTATATCTCAGCTGCCTCAGTTTTTGCTCTTATCCTAAAATACATGTAATATAGAAGATGACAGCTGCTTATACCTTTGGACCTGGCACTCCTATTCCAGTCTCTCCAGGCAAGCCAGGTGGCCCAGGGAGACCTCTTTCACCCTTTCCAAAAAATAAGAAAAGAAACAAATCTGCTTGTAAACTGATGTTTAGGAAAAAAACAATTTAAGTCATTTTGTTGAACAAGAATAGATTTTGAAACTCATTTTCTATATAGGCTGAATATTTTAGGCCACCGGAATTGTCTTACAAAACACTTAATCTGTGGCCTTTTTCATTGGTTTAAAATTCCCTTTTAGAGCACTGATATTTGCCATACAAAGTGATACCAGGTACAAAAGAAAAAAATATTGTTTCATGTCAGACATAACAGGCTTTTACAACTGCTGTAGCCTGTTTCTCAGCAGAATACTCCTTTTGGTAGCTGAAGAACCCATTAGCCTTATATGAATTATTCAGTTTATTTTTTTTCCCCAGAAGCAAAGTATAATTGTGTTCTCTCAACGAAGTTCCCATAGTTATCTAAAATACACAGTATAACCAATGATGTCTGCACTTCCTGTTAAGCTAGTGCTATAGGGAGAAGGCAGCATGGAAACTTGTGCACACACAGAATCAAGTCATCTGCATTGGTTTCCTGGAATTTTTAATGGTGTAAATGAGAAGTAAATCCATCAAAAAGTAAGGATTTAATAAATGTAAATCATATGTTTTACTGACCTCCTCCTCCCTCACCTTCCTCCTTTTTAAAGGAGACATGAGCTCGTAAAAAAGCACTGGGTGATTTCCATAGATATCGCAGAAGGCCCCTTGCAAGACTGTGTCCTAAATTTCATTCCTTTAGGTGGCATTTAGATATCTTTGGCTTGAGTAAATAGTGGAACTACTGATGTGCAGCCCTAGGATTTTTAGAGATAATGTGTGATTTCAAGAGAAAAGGTTGAGATCCCAGGCAGAATTTTTGCCTGGCACTTTGGGAAAAAAATAAATAAATTGGAAACTGAACAAATAGATAAATAATCTGATCATCACTTAAAATATGATGCTGCCATATTTTAAGTGTTTATGAAAGAAGAATGGAGTAAGATCTGGACCTGAATCCAAATACTAAGAGTAAGAATAACTTTCTTAGAAATCTCTTAGGATATGAAGAGCCTATGATTTCCTAGAAATCTAACATTTAACTACATCCTCTAAGAGAAAGGTATTAAAAAAAAAAAAAAGGTTGGTAAGCTGTACTTATGCTTTTTAACATTAAAAGGGAAGAGAAATCATGCAGTTCTTGCCTTTGATCCTTGTAGGCCTTCTGGCCCTGTTTCTCCAGGTTGTCCTTGTGGACCCTATTTAAACAGAAAAGGTCTCATTAAAACCTCTTTAAGCTTCAAGAAAATAGCACTTGAAAATGTATCTCTAAAAACACTTCTAAACATTATTCAAACTCTGCTTTCAGATGGCTATATAGATTTAGTTATTCATCTTCATCTGAAGCTAGGTTTGATCATAATGGAAGATAATTTGGTTCTCCCTTTATTTGAATAGAGAAAATGTACAGTCAAAGATTTCCCAATCTTTGAGGGGCTAGGCTTTTTGTTCTCCAATCAGAGCATTGGGATGAAAAGAGAGTAAAGTACTTCTGGGTACTACTACTGTGAGATAAGAAAAGAAGATAGTTAAACACTATGAATAGCAAATTAATGATTTTGTTTTTAAATTAACTGTATTTGCTGCAGTGATTGTGACTGAATGAACTATAAGAAGGATTTAATTGTCCAGACTCCAAATTCTTGTTAAAGTTGTGGTTTAGGAAGGTATGTATTGGATGCCTCCAACTCAGTGGCTTAAGAGCTATATGAAAGTTGTGATCTGATACAATTTCTGAGCTTTAAACCCCAGGAAACCAGATATGGTTGTAGGGTTTGTTTGTTTGTTTTGTTTTTACCTGCAGCCCTGTTGTTCCTTGGGGACCAGCTGGACCTTCAGGACCCTGAAAGGGAAGTGGTGGGAGTGGGGGGGAAAAAGTACCTGTAGGTATATTACATATGGTCAAACTTCTAATATCTTTTTACTATGTGATATAATTCAGTTATTTTATATTAAAATAAAATGAAAAAAATACAGAAGCATACCAAACGTCAAGTAAATATTTCTAAAATGGACTGTGGCAATCAAAATGTAAAGTAAAAATGAATGGAGGTCACTATTTAGAGACTTCTTCTAATAAAGTCAGCTAGAGTTTTGACGTTGTAAATAGGCTTAAGCCCAAGAGAAATCTCACTAAAATATAGAAGGAGCTGAGGTATAGTATCCTTGCTCACTTCATTCTTTAAAACTGTGAGCTGTTATCTCCTCCAGCCTGAGAAATAATATTCACCTTAAATCAATCACTGTGGTTATTATTCAGGTAAGTGTATTTTTTCTGTATTTTAAGTAGTTTCCCGAAACTTTTTTCTTCCTGAAAGTTTTACTTACTCTGTCTCCTTTTATGCCTGGGATTCCACATTCACCTCTTTCACCCTTAAAAGAAAGAGTAATAAATATTCATGAGATATATTGACTATTTCATTACGTGCTTTCGTTGAAAGATATGACCTAAAGGATGTACTGTAGCAATGGTGTTGTAAGTTCATTCGGAACGGGATCTATCTTCAGTTAGAGCACCTGGTAAGATGATGTTCTAGTTTATCACTAACATTCACTAGATGTATAGCACTATACATAATAATAACAACATAAATTATCAATATGTAAGCAGAAATTTTGGCTAAAAGTAGTACCTTCTCTCCTTTATATCCAGATTTCCCCTGGAAAAATAAAAAAAAAAAAAGGAAAGGGATTGTAAGGATAAATTACCCTGATTAAAGTATGTGAAAACTGACCCTATTAAACAAGATATAACTCCATACTCACTTTAGAAAAAACAACATTTTAGGTTCTAATGAACAGTTAGGTAGAAAAATGGAATCCGATCAACGTGGCACTTTGACCATAAATATTACAGCTACTGGTCACGATAAATGCTGTTATATGTGCAAACAGATCTTACATAAGTATCATTTTAGACTGGGATCTTGATTATGTAAAACAGATCAGCTACTATTAATATCTGTGTCTTAGTGGGAAGTGTACTAAAATAAGGTGCCAGGAAAAAAAGGATGGCTGACTAACTAAAAAGGATGTAGTGACTGAAAAGGATATATTGAATGAATAAAAAAAACGGAGTAAAATTATTAATATACAAAATAATCCAGAATCAGGCTCTTGGAGACTAATTCTGCACTTATCTCCTATATGTCACACTCAACAGTGTCTTTACTATTACACATTGGATTCTGAAGTTCAGGATGGGGTTATAAACTTTGCTTCTGATGAGGAAACACACTGCTATGTCCTGCTTGCAGATAAAGTCTCTATTTGTCAAGTGAAAAAAATCAAAACTGACCCCTGGAAAGACAGGCAGACTGTATTGTTCTTAGATTATCATATCTTCCATACTTTTTAGACTGACTGTGTATTACCAGGGAGGTCTTTTTTAGATCAAACAAGTAGGAATTATTCCCTTTCTTTAAGGAATGATAATGTTTTCAGTTCTTCGTATTGTTAATCATTAGCTGGTAAACCAGAATTGAAACAAAAATCTCTTGCTATTATAAAGTTTGTTTGTTTATTTTAAAAAACATGGTGCCTTTTCTTTAAAGTATATGAACACTGCTGACTGACAAAACAGAGGAAACTTTTTTTTTTTTTTTTTTTACCTCTTTTCCATCTCTTCCTGGGATTCCATTAAGACCTGCCTCCCCCTGTAAATAATCCAATATTGAAATCAGTAACATCAGGAAGAGGTATGTTGCCCTTTTTATCTCAGAAACATACTAGCCCCATCTTTTTATTCTCTAATGAAATATATGGCAGATATAAAGGTTCTTTGCAAAGTGATATTTTATCTTTACTACAGCAAAAACAGTGTAGATTTCAGAAATTCATAGATGCCCATAAAAGGGCACTATTAGGGTAGTCTTTGTGTAGTAACAAATTACAGAATTTATTTCCTAAATCTTAAAAGTATTATCACCTTTGCTCCTTTCAGGCCTGGAAGTCCGTCATCCCCAGTGCGACCCTTTTTGCCCTAGAAATAGCAAAACAAACAAGGAAACAAAAAAATCCCTTCAGTCAGTCAAATAAGTTTATTTGACAATATAGAGGGTATACTTTTTTGCATTTAGCTTTTTGTTTTCTGTGATTTTTTTAAATCTTTGTAATTGCCATACAAGTAATTACCATGGTAAGTACCATCTTGAAATAGGACTTCTACGAACAGCAGGACCAGCTCAGTTAGACAACAAATTTTTTCTTTATCTTTACTATTAAAATAAAAATGTTAATGGATTTTTGATGAAAATATGGTCATATGTTTATATATCTTGATTTACACTGTATATCAGTTGTCAATAAAAGGAAAGAAAAAGTGACAGCTACTTACAGCAGGCCCAGGAAGACCTCTTTCCCCCTTCTCACAGTTACATATGGCAGCCTGCAGGCACTTTGAATGAAAAGAGTTCAGGAGATTTTAATGGAAGAGAGAGAAAACATCAGCATTGTTTTTTCATTTTCTGGAGGCTTGCTCCAAGACCATCATGAAGAAGGTTATGTTTACACATTTTACAGAAATCTTTTTAGCGTCAATTTACCACTTATCAGGAATGTGGCCTCCTACTCTCCAAAATTTATATCATGCCTCCTCCTGAAATTTCAGGCATCCTATTAATGCTTTTACTTCTAAACTCCTCACAAGGTCAATTTATTGTATGCTGTGTGATTGTAGAACACTCATCCACTCCTAGTCACTGTAAAGATAATCAGAACAAAGGGGTAAGAAAGACCTTTTGGGCCCTTATTCCACTTTATTCCGGTGCATGCAGGATACAGCGTAGCCTAGCCCTAGCAATATCTATAATTAACAAATTAAAGCTGTCTTGCAAGTACACCAACATGCAGTTTTACTTGTGGACAATCCTATTGAATTGAACATATTACTGAATATATTAATAACTCTTTAAGCTACTGATTTTCTTGAATTATATTGAATTGATATCTTTAATTTCTGGAGATCTTCAAAACCCGCATGGATGCAGTCCTGTGCCATGTGACCCTGCGTTTGCAGGGGGGTTGGACTAGATGACCTCTAGAGGTCCCTTCCAACCTTAAGCATTCCATGATTCTATGATTCTGTATTTCTACAGAATAATCTATGTCCGTGAGAATATGTTAAGCAGTAGGTCTGGACCCCCTGCTCCCAAAATACTTACTTCTTCCTCAGCCAGATCTTCCTGTGAAGACAAATATTTGAAAAGCATAAGAAACAAAAGGTCATGATCCAGCTCTACAGGAAGAATAGTGAAAGATGTTAAAATCATTTGTTTCAGCAGTTAGTTAATTAAAGTCATGGATTAAAATACTGGCTAACATGAATTAAGCTTTAATTTATGTAAAACAAATTATATCAATCTTTCCATTCTAAAAATAATGTAAATCTTTTTGAATGCTATTACAGATTGTTGATGACGTAAATCACTGACTCTTCCTGTCCAACAACAATTTGATACATTTACAATGGCAAGCAAACCTAAGACAACATAGTTAGCCAGACAGATAGGAACAATACAGCCAAGAACAATATTTTTTTTCCAAAGTGCTGTCTGGGAAAAAAAAAAAGATGATCGTATTATGCATACTGTTAGGCTAAACAAAATGAGAACTATTAGTTCTCTTTGTGCAATGGTCAGATCAGGACTTCATCCACAACTTGTGCCACTTATCCCACTGGGGTAGGAGATGGCTCTATTTCTCCTGCTTAATGTTTTCTTAAAATGTTTTTTTAATGCTTTTTAAGTCCTTTTTTTTTAAAAAAAAATCAAGTTGATGTGCTTAAAAAACACACGCCAGCTCAGCTTAGGCCTTTCTTCCTGGTTATGTGACAGACTTTCTATGGCAATTTAAAGATGTCTGTGACCAAGTTCAGACTTGATCTAAATAGATAGGTCCTTTAAGGTCTACAAATCTATTTTTACTTTTGCCAGAGCTGCATTTTTTTTAGTACAGGGGCCAAAGTTGTATTCCTTACTTCCACAGAAGGAAGCACTAGAGTGTTAAAATTGCTAATTCTTTTAAGAAGCTTTAAAATACCTTTCTTAGAGGGATAAACAGATAAAAATAATTCACTGATTAACATATCTGAGTTAAATTCTGTTCTGGCTTCAGTGTTTTGGCTGGGAAGATTTGTGTGGTGGAAAAGGGAGAGAAAAGAAACCTGTGCTTTAACATAGTGGTTTTATGATGAACTTCAGCACTTAAAAGCACTAACATTTGGCAGTATTGGGATTAAAGCAATTTTTTACCTATGCTCCTCTGAAGTTCCCAAACCTCACTCCATACATACCATTTCCTTGAGAACCTTCTGCACAGTTCCTTTGTCCTGGAGATTGAAAACGAACCTGGATGCTGGGACACTGGCCAGGAGCCGGAGCTTGGCAGCATTGCCAGCCTCCTCAGCCACTCTGGTAATTCCCATTGTGAAGAACACAATTCCTTGATGTTTAGCATCTGCTATAGCTGCAAAGATATCTGGGTTTCTTGGATGATCTACTCCGTCCGTGAAGAGTAAAGTTACCTTCACACTGCCTGGAGACCCTTCAGTCATGTAGAGCTGCGTGAGGTTAGTTATAGCATATGTTGTATAGGTACCATGACCTATGTAGGTGATGGGAGCAATGTGGGATTTGAATGCTTCAGGACCTTTCCAGTCCCGGAAAGTTTGTTCTGTGGAAACAGTGCTGCTATACTGGAGTAAGGCCATTCTCCAGCTGAGACTACGTCCAGAACTAAGCTGCAGACTTTTCATTCTGTCTACTGTTTCTAATACAAATTTTTTTTGTTGTTCATGATTGTAGTCCTTAGCACTTTCAGAGCTGTCCAGTAAAAAAGCAATTTCCAGAATGCAGTCATCATCTAGAATAAACAGTTAGGTGAGTTGAGTGACTTCATACTAAAATGCATTCTACCATTGTATGTATTTTAGGATTCGAAAGTGGGAGTTGAATGACTGAAGTTTTAGAAAACATCTGTGTGACTCTCTCCTGAAGACATCACATGTATAGGCTTAAGAACTTCCTCCAGAGAAGATGCCCCAGGTAATAACAGAGTCCTGAAGGTGAGATGATTTCAAGAAATAAGGAATGTTGCAGTGGCATTTTTGTGCCATTCTGTCTTCTTACCTGGTATTACACTGAATATCCTACCAAGATAGGAACTGTGAAAGTGGGAGTAATCTACAAGAAGATGATTTTTACTGAATAAGACACTAGAAGAAGATTTGACAGAGCTAGATTTTGTCCCTGGTCCTGACACATCTAGTGACATTTAGTTTTCCAAGAGAGGGATCTTTCCTTGTATTCACTGGAGAACATTATTTCTAATCTACAATATATGGGCTGTTATTCTTGCAGTGACAGTAACAGTTGACCAATCAACAGCAAAACCCCCAAAGTTGTAAAAGACACTTCTGAATTACACAAAAGGGGAAGAAGAGGAAGGGAGGAAAAAGACAGATGTGCAAAATAAGGCAAGTGAAAATGTAGACTGAAACAAGACAAATTTGAATGGTGTCTATTAGAATCTTCAATTTGACCAGGTAGTCCAGAATCTTAATAAATGAATCAAGAAAAAAAAAGTAAAGCTATTATTTTAAAATAGAAATATGAATCAAGAAGAAAGTAAAGTTATTTTAAAATAGAAATATTCACCTTGGTCACTTGGGCTGGGGTATTTTTCTACTGTGTTTGACAGGATGTGTTTAGGTTTTACTCTTCTCAATCCATATCTTTTTCCTTCCCTGAGATTTTGTGCTGCTAAAAACTCATGGTGTCCGAGTATCCACAAAAGCCACCAGAATCTGAAGAACATTTTTTTTGTTCCCTGAACAACACGAAATAGTGATACATAAAATACATGACTTTGCAGTACAAGGACAATAAAACATCAGTTAGCTTTGCTTCTTTGACAGGTTGTGCAATACACTGTATTTTAAAATACAGTCCCTAAAAAAAGAGCTGTTTTGATAATGGTTTCTCCGAAATATCTAATAAATAATAAACAGAGACATACTAGGAGTGATTTTCAAGTATAGTGCATGTAGGTCTAGCACATGACAAACTGGAGACATTTTAAAAGCATTTTCAGTTCTCTCTTGCTGTGCGCTTCTCAGGCAGCATGGGCTATGCCCATGGAAGAAGCTGCATCCTGAGAGACATTCACAGAGGTGCTGTTTTTAAACTGCCTTGCTTACAGCTGGCTGGGATAGAAGAAGAAAGCATGGAGTCAGACCTGAATTTGTTTCCCTTGTTTGCCTTCCCTCAAGAACTATTCTCAAGAAGTGCTTCCTTCTGCCCCCCGTGACAGTTCCTTATTCTTGGCTGTCTTACAGCAGAATGGTAATGGTTGTGTCGCCGGCATGCTGTCGAGGCCTGAATGCGTGTTCTGTGTGACCCTGGGGTGCGCGGGCACAGAGCGCTTAGCCCACTTTCCGACGCTCCCTTTAGACAGGACTTGTTTCTCCTACCAAGTCTAAGCTACTTGTCCTGGGCTCCCACGTACAGCTGGAGCTCACAGGCTGCTCAGATATGAACACGTTTGTCATGTCGCGTTTCTGTTTCACTATCCTTTCCCTGCAAACTATTCCCAGGTAGATACAGCCTGTAGCAAAAGGACAGCTCAGTAGCAAGAATAAACCTGCCATGACCCTGCACTCTCTCTGAACATCTCTCAAAGAAGTGCCTAGCACAGCTGTGTGTGCAGGGCTTCTTAGCTCCAGCTAGTTGAGGGAAGGACATCTGGTGCCGTGGACAAAGAGGGGACAGTAGAGTCCTTACCTCGCTGCTCCGTGGCAAGAAACTCTGCGAAGAGGAAGGATGCTGCCTTGGACTCACTGGCAGTTGTCCTCCCTGTGCTGAATGCTCTGTGAGGGAAGGAGGGAGAAGCAAGGCTGTAAACTCCTGCAGGAATCGGTGTCAAGTGTCAAGAGGCAAGGAAAAAGGGGAAGAACAGTGCTTCTCACTCCCCCTTTTAGCTACCCCACCTTGTCTCCTCCCCTCCAGACTGCACACATGCATCCTGGCTTCTCTTTCTCCACTGCCATCCGTATACATAAATCCCCATCCATACTGGCACATGCAAACCACTGTCCTCACTGTAGAGCACCTTTCCAAACATGTTCACTCTGCTCTCCTGCCACCACCATGCACCTTTCACCCCATCCTTCTGTACATTTCTCACAATTTGGCAGCTTTCAGTACTGACTGTCATGTTTTCAACATTATCCCAGTGCTGCATGTCTGTAGGATGCCTTTCAGACCTAAGTGAATCTCCCCATAATAAGGGATTCGCGTAGTTAGATCTGGGAGATTAAAGTATATGATGACCAGATTAATTCCATGTGCTACCATATACCATACAAACAGCCTGATTTTCACATGTGCTCAGTCCCAGAAGTTCCCCCACAGGTGAGTGACAGCCTAAACTTCTTAACCAAAGATGCCATTGAAACCTAAGTTAGGGGGTAATGGATCATAGAATCATAGAATGTTTAAGGTTGGAAGGGAGCTCTAGAGGTCATCTAGTCCAACCCCCCTGCACACGCAGGGTCACCTAGAGCACGTGGCACAGGACTGCGTCCAAGTGGGTTTCGAAGATCTCCGGAGAAGGAGACTCCACAACCTCTCTTGGCAACCTGTTCCAGTGGTCTGGCCCGCTCACTGTTAAGAAATTTGCCTTAAGTTCCTGTGGAACTTTTGATGCTTCAGTTTCTGGCTGTTTCCTCTAGTTCTGTCGGTGGCCACCACTGAAAAGAGGCCAGCACCATCCTCCTCACAGTCTTCCCTGAGGTACTTGTATACTGAAGGCCATCTCTAAAATCAATGATTGCATATTATCACTTAGTTTTTCAAACATCCTCAGCAAGCTTTTGCATTAGGAACAAACATAGTAAACAATGAGATTTCCACAGAAATACACAGTCGTCATTCTGTGGACCTGTCTTTTTCTACTTGCGTGCACTCAAAAAGGAGCTGGTACTAACCACTGACCTCTCCTTCCACCAGCTCAGGCTTCTCCTCATGTGACAGCCACAGCCAAGGAGACTGAGAGGGCTCTGAGAAAGCAGCTACAGCTTCAAATTAAATAGGTGAGAGAGCTTCTTATCAGACATAGGGCTGCTACATTTGCAGCAGTGGTTCTAGCTCTGTTTTACAGTCTTCATCTTTGCCAGTAATTAGTGCTACAATTGGTGAACTAGGATAGCTGAAGTGCACATCTTCATACTGTGTGGCTGCTCGTGCTTATCCTCTCAGATACAGCTGTCTGTGCTGCACAGTTACACTGCAGAAAGAATATCGTTTCAAGGTTGTAGGGGTGCATGATTATTTCTATTAAGCCACTTTTGATTTCCCATGCTTATAAGTGACATAGGTAGATTTTGGTTAAGACAAGGAAGGAAAATAGACTTTTTTTTTTTTTTTTGCCCTTTAGGGAATACAAATAATATGGTATTTAACTGAAATAGATATAATAAATCTCACATAGCCCCTAAATCTACTGAGAAAAAAGTAATGCTAGAAAGAAAAATCTTGTTAACTACAATGGGGATTGTGTGCCTTTTAGAAGCAAAAAATGTCATCCTTTCATTTTCACTGCTAACTCTTACCTTAAGACGTACCTGGCAAATAGTTTCTTAAATAAATAACTGTGTTGCTTGTATTCTTAGTAGAACATTCTTGGCTTCAGGATATTTCCTTCTATTAATGAATGATGTTTACCCTTAGGACATTTTTTTCAGCCAGGTGCAACTTTGAAAGCTTAGTGGGGCCTCCATCTTTTTATAGCTGACTGCATAAGATTATTCCGTGCAGAATTCCAGGTATGTGACATACCACACAGAACACTTCTAGACTTGCCGTCTTCTAAAGCTGTAGTGTTCTCAATACTTGCACTTTGCTTATAAGGACAGTTCATCAAAACTTAAAGGATGCCAATGTAATGCCAGTGATGCAATTGCATGTGTGCCATTGATGCTTCTGAGGAAACTCTTAGAGCTAGCAGTAAACTTTCTTGCTTCATTTACTGCAAACTTTAACATAAATTAGCACCAAGTGAGTATTTAAAATTTTCATGGTATTTTACACTATATATTACTCTGTATATATTTTTTAAATAAATAAGTGTCTTAAAAGCTATTATTAGGCACATTAATGTGTGTTTTAAGTGCTTATTACTTTGGGAAACCAAAGTGATAGTGCACATTTGGTGCTGCCATGACCATTGTACAGTTAGTGGAAGCTTCAGAGCTACGTGCAAGGCTGCTTTGAAGGGATACTGAAGGAAGGACTGGGGCTTGGAGATGTCAGTTGCTGTCAAATATTGTGACTTGCTGTGGCAGCAGCAGCCCATACTACCATTATCCAATGGACAGAAGTAGCAGCAAACTTGACTCTTCGGCATTTATTTTCTTGGCTATCTATCCTTCATCTCTCCCACCCATCTGCCTGTGTGTACATATCTTGCAGCTTGCTCTGGCTCTGTGATTGCTTAATCCACAGGTTAGCAAAATTTTGTGCGTTTTTGAGAAGCTCTGGGTCATTTCTTGTTAAACTGGATTAACTTATGTCTTCTAGCTGGGCATCACATAATTAGTCTTAGGGCCCTCTCTGGTCCTTCTTCAGCTGCCCAGCAAGTCTGCAGTAGGATTGCAGTCAGGAGTAGTCTGGAGCCAGTAGAGGTGGCAAAATCCCATCTGCATATTTCCATACGCTGAAGGAATAATCTGCAAACAAGGAGGCTGGATTTGGGAGCAGTATAAAGCAGATAGAACATGCCTCTGATTTTCCTCTGTGCTCACAGTAGTATTTAGTCCTAAAGAGCTTGATGTAATTCCTCTGAATGCCTTTACATTATTTTTTTGCCACCTCTATGCGGATAATGCACATATCTTCTCCACTGTGAACTGTTAAAAATACCTACATTTCATAAAATCTTGTTCTAGTATTTCATTGCCTCAGGATAGTCTTGACCATTTAACCTATATGTGTCATGCTGCTTACGTCTAAGCTTCTAAACTCTAAACTTATGTCTAAATTTTCTAGTGCTTATGTCTAAACATTTTGTGTTTTAGAGTTGAGTGTGGGTCTTCAACTGATGACAAGCTGGCAAAACTCTGCCTCAATTCTTAACTCTATTTTCAGTTTTTAAAAAGGTGGAAACATTTAAACATATATTTGTAACTGCATCTTGGAGAATGAAAATAATACAGAACTGCTTCCAAGGCATTGTGTTAGGACAGTTGCTCTCGTCCATTTTGCTTTTTTATTGTTGTCCTTGAGGAGTGCCTGCAGCGCTGTTACGTGTACCGGTACGTTAGCCGCTTGCTGATGGCACGAGACCTCGTGGCAGGGGCGCGCTGAGTTATCGCCGGCGCTG
>NW_010583422.1:23174-40584 GCF_000705375.1 Tinamus guttatus | reverse complement strand
TCCGCTGCCCAGCTTGCCGGGTCGGTCTCGCCGCTCCGCTCAGAAGGAGGAAGGAAAAAGGCACGTTTTAAACGCAGAGCCTAGTTGCCCGTTTCCTGCAAAGCTGGGCTGTAGAGCTGAAAATGCTACAGCACTCCACCATATAGGGAGCTTCTCTTCACAGGAGGGGGTTTGGTTCTGCAACAGTCACGGGAAGGTTAGCTCCTAACTTCAGGAAGCAGAAGTCACTTTAATTGGAGAGGAATTTGTTCTGAGCAGGGGGGAAAACGAATCCTCTAATGTGCAGGATTAAGTTGCTAGTGGCCTTTTATAGGAGGGACTTGGTCCCTTCTATAGAGCTGACTTTAAAAATACCGAATTATTTTGGCATCCGATCCTGCCATAAAATGCTCTGCGACAGTGCACATGACAGGAAACATGCTGTCATGGCTGGTAGGTAAGTGGATACCTGTTCCCCTAGCAGGTAGGGTGGTGGTCTGGACCACATACTGTTACTCAGAATTAAGACCAGCCTTGGGGCCCATGGTGGTTGTGGGGGTTAAGTTACTAATTTGCCTAAGCCAATTTGTCCTGCCTGCCTCCCCTCCCCCTCCCCCCCCATTTTACTGCCAAGCTTGGAGAGGATTGCTAAGGATTCCTCTCCAGGCAGAGGAAACGGCAAGTCACCACCATCAGTCCTGGGACAGCTGTGTGCTTGGTTCCCTGTTAAGGTTACCGTGAGGGGCTGGCACAACTGATGCAGTGTAACCAGCGTGACTAAGGGAGTTGAAAGTTGCTTCTGCCAAGTGGAAGCGTTTCCAGAATAAAAACATGTTTTACCTATTTCTGAGTTAGATTGAACAATATTCCCCCAATCAAGAGAGATTTGTATTTTACTGTCTTGTTGGTTTTGAAATAAATGAAGCAATAGAGAGAAACTCATCTTTTGCAAGTACAGTCTCACTTTACTTGGGATCTGTATTTTCTTTATTCCTCTGCAAAATAATCTTGGAGTTAAATTGAAGTTGAGTATCTATAACGTGTCAATTAATACTGCGTCAGGTGAAATCGATCACTAATCAGTCGCTAATATTTGAATTTAATGCAATGCTTACACTTTATAATCCTTGTAAAAAGGATATCTAGGAAGCTGCAGGAAATAGGTATCCATTTTGATGTTTCTAGTTAATATACCACAGCATTTTAGTATCAAAATGCCTTTTTCCTCTCTGTCTAGTAGAACTAGTGTTAAATGCAAAGCATCCCACAGAGCACTTAAGATGAGCACAGAAGATTGTTACCTAGGTTTTTAAGAGCCTGTAGCTTTTAAAACTTACTTTGCAACACGATAAATATGCCTTTAATATCTGACCTGTTTGTTTCCCTTAAAAACTCTAAGAAATTTGTGTTCCTCTACTGTGTGAGTTTTCATCTAATTTAAATTATTTATGCTATAGAATCTCTGAAATATCAGTTCTTAAAAATCAAGTTGGTGTGCAGGAAAATCTGTTGAAAGATTTGGCCACTAGGTGTCAATCTTGATACAAGTTAGCAACGAACACATTAGCGTTGTTAAAACTGCAGAGACTTGGCTCTGAAATGACTGATAGAACAAGTCTATTTAGAATCAGTACTATGATTTGCGTCTTGCTTACTTGCAGGAGTAAAAGCTTTATGGCTACAATGCCACTGAAACACTTCAGAAAGCCATGAAAACATGTTATGTGGTGATTTTATTGTTTTGTTGTTGACTGCTCTGTGTAGGTGTTGTGTTTCATCTATGGATAAATAAGATGCGGATAGGAATAGCTGATCCTTCCCCCTCCCTGACCTGTGGAACACAACTATAAATGCTGCTAAGCAGGTATTCATTTTTATGAAGTGTGAGCTACCCAAGGTACCCTTGCTCTAGAGAAGGAGGAATCAGTTCTGTAAGAACACCATTGCCTCCTGGAATGGGAGAGATACAGGCTTTAGTTAACCTGTTTAATATGTTTACTGCCCTCTGCAAATTATCTCTCCATCCTTTATCTAAGAACTTAGTTCTTTTCTGAGTTACCATCATGTGGCAGACCTTCAGCCTTCTCTGAAAAGCTTCAGTTGAAAAGCTTTAATTGTTCTGTTGTACTGCAGAAAATACAGCATTTTTTTTTAAACATAACATCTTATTCTTAATTGAGCTTTGTGTATTGCATAGAGAATAAATATCTAAAGCTGTATTACATTTCCTTCTGTTGTCTGTATCCCCAGCTGGGCTATAGATAATGTAGATAAGGTTTATCTAAGATAAACATAGGTCACCAAGGAGATCAAAAAAGAGTTTACTTCAGGGGGACATCCAAAAGAGATCAAAAAAGAGTTTACTTCAGGGGGGCATCCAGTAATAGTGAATGAGTTTTGCCAAGCTCTGTTAATGAATGGGGCTAAGACTGTGAGTGATTCAGGTTAAATTAAAATGTTGATCCAAAATATAACATTTTCATAGCTAAAATTTATTAATTTCTACATATTTTTCAAAGGAGCTCAAACCACAAATTAATAAGACTTACAAAAGTCTATTATTATCTATAATATCAGTCAATCCATACAATCAATGCTAATTAAGTGAAGTTAATTTTGGAAACTTTCCAATAGGAACAAATTTCAGGCTCACCTTTCCAATCTTTCTGGACATCCAGTGATTCAGTGTGTGTTGTTTTTGGTGGTTGTTGGTGATGGTATTATTATTTGTATTACCTGCAGTCCTCGCTTTCATTTTCAGGACGACTTTTTCTGAGGAAACTTTGCTTTTTTTGGTAGGTGAGGTAATAGTTTTTGGCAAACCTGACACCTAATTGGAAAGGGATGTTCTTCACAGTTAAAATAAAGAAACTTTCTTAATAGGGTTTTTCTTATATTGATACTATCCTCTAAACTGGGATTACTTCAGATACATGTTACCTGCATATTAGTACATCCAAGTACCTTCTTGAGTTCAACAGTGATGCTTCTAGGCTATAGCAGGGAAAGATTGGGAAAAAGTGGATGATATACTGAGGCTGCATCCAAAGGAATAGTAATACAGTTATTTCTGCATGCTTGTGAGGCCTGATCGAGACAAAGCAGCAGCAACCACTTGCACTTGTAGTGCCTAAATGAGCTAAGTTAGGAAGCTCAAGCTGCGAAACTGTGAACCTTAAATTTTCTTGTCTCCTTGACTTGAAAGCCACTTTTATAATGTTTTTCAAATTAGGCAGATGTTTTGGAAGCGCTTCCATTTGGAACCCAATTTGTCTGGAAAAGAAAAATTGCTGGCATATGTTTTGAGTAGACAACAGGAGTATAAAAGCTCTAGCTAGAGGAACAGGTAGGCAGTAGACAGTGTATGTAGTTAAAACTACCAAGCCAAGTGGCTGTTGCTGTGGATGAAGGGCCAGCTGGATCACTCTTGGATTCAATCATAATTGTAAGCTTTGGAGAAGCACTCAGTGCCTCTTGCCATATGTTCCCTCTCTTCCTTTTCCAATGCTCCTGGTCTGTTTTACTGGTTGAAGCCCTCTCGCTACCACTCTATCTGAACATACAAAGCTCTAGTAGAAAGACTTTTAAAAATATACAGCTTCCTTGTTCTGATTGTTGTAATATTATAAAGCATGGTGTATTATGGTCCACCTCAGCCCTGTTGGTAATGGCTACTGTCAAGAGGAAGATAAAGTCAGGGAGGGAAAAGTGCTTTGTCAGAGAAGGATGTGGTAAATGCACTGAATTTTATTCACTTTCAGAAGTCATTCAAGCTTAAGGCCTTTCTGAGTAGACTGTTACAGCAGTCCATGTCTGTTTCCAAGGCCTGTTAAATGTCACCTCAGAGATCAGGAAAAAAATCCTTCTCCTCCCCCTAAATGCTTCTAGCCAGGGGCAGCTGCAGAAAAGATCACTTCAAAGGCCAAACATAGTTTTTATTTTTTTATTTGGAATTGCATTTGGAAGGAATTGCTGGCCCTAATTTGAGTGTTGTAGTTATATGTTAAGACTACACCTGATTCTGTTTGTGTTTGTACACATTAGGAACAAGTCTTCTAAAGATGTTGGTTTTGCAGTAGCTTAAAATTGGCATTGTAGAAATGAGATCATTCCCCATCCTGATAAGAACTCTAGGGCAGAAAATACATGTGACTCAACATCTCTTATCTTCAGCTCTGACTCCTTTTAGGAGCACTGAGATAAGATTAAAAGAACCAGGCTTCCTTCCTATTGTATCCTACTTTTTCACCTTAAGAAATCTGCTGAGAAAAGGAGCAGACTGTAGTGTCAGAATTTCAGTTGGCTTCTAGCATTTCACAAGGCAGATTTCCAAATTTGGGAAAATTAGGGCTCATCATTTTGCACATACAAAACTGAGCTCTTTTTTGACACTGCAAATGAGTTCACAGAAAAGCTTCATTAGACTCCTTTGCTTTGTCACTCATTTCCTGTGGAAAATTGTTTATACCAAATATTAAAGGATTCCAAACTAATATCTGAAGGGATTCTAGCAGATTGTTTAAACAAACTAAAACCAAATTCAGTGAACTGATGGAAGTGCAAATGTAGGTAATCTGAAATCATAAATGCTCATGTTGCCCACAGAGCTTTAACTCTCATCCTTCTGGAAAATATGTTTTTTATCTTTCTTCCTGTCACCTGTTTTCTGAAAATCTCTGCTTTGCTTTTCAGACGGAGGAATGCAAAAATAAGGATGAAAATGGCATCATAGTAAAAAAGGGAGTATTTGGTAGCATATGGTAGAACCACAAAACCAAGGATATAGTGTAATCTAATTGTTTATAATTACTTGCTTTTGGCCTTTTTATTCTGTGAGTAGATTTTAAACTGAGCAATGAGTTACTGAGGTGCTAGAAGAGTAATGGAGTGTGACTGAGTACCTGAAAATATTGAATTGTACTGTCTGTGCACTCAAGGTTAGAGCCTTCTTGACTGATTTTGTGCTTCAGCAAACAGAATTGTATGAGCAATGCAGCAAAAATGTAACAAAAAAGTATTCCTCTAGGTACTGAAATCAGTGGCAAGCTTCTATTTAGCAATTTAATATGAGAGTTTTCATGCTGTAGCATTTTTAGACTGAACACAGTTGAGAATATCGGCTATGGATGGTAGGCTGAAAGATATACCCATATTTCTTCTTCTGTCTGACTCCCCTCCCCAAATTATTTAAAAGAACACTGAATTACTTTTATGATCTTTTCTATATGACTTACTGGTATAACTTAAAATACACAATGAGGCAACCTTACGTTTGCCAACACCTGTTTTTGATGAATACCATGTGGAACAAACACGAGGAAGAAACTTTAAATAAGTGCACAAAATATATCTGCCTTTCAGGATTGTTTGTAGCAATGATGTGTGTAATAATCACTGGTTGTGATTCTGCCTTGCCTGGCAGCAGGTGGGGAGGATGCCATGAAAGAGAAGTAGCAAGAGGAAGGAAAGGAAAAAGGGCCTGTGATTCCTCCAGCTCCCATAAATGTTCTACAATTAAAATAGTGACAGATTTAAGTCTTAGTGTGTGGAATGTTTTTCCTATTTGACAAATGTTTATTTATTCTTTAGACATTGTTAGTAGTTCTTTAAAATGTAGATTGTAAATTTTGTACAGAAAAGAGTAGAACTTCTGGCTAGTAGTTGCTGTGATAGCAAAATAGTTTTATACTGTATAAGTGTGTTTCAGTCATCAGTTAATACTTCAGAGCATTTTGCAGAGTATGAGAATTTTTATATTTTATATTTGAAATCTGTGCATCCGTGTATATAACAAAGTATATATTCATATCTAGACTATTTAAAATGAGTGATATCCGGTGCAAGTATAATTTTTATTTTATTTTATTTTATTTTTTCGAATAAAACAGCGGTGAGAATAATTTTATATGCTTATTTGATAGTGGAACCCAAAGATCTAATTAGGATGAAGAGTTAATTGGATGGAACACAGTACAAATATGATTAGGCTTAAAGATACTTAGTTTAATGAAAAGCATTGCTTGAAATAGCCATTGTGTCCTCTGTATTTAGAAAAAAGTGTAACGTGAGCAGTAATGAAAGCAGATTCTGTAGCCTGAATTTAAAAATACGACCCATAAGGAAGCACCTTTTGCTATGACAAGCTACCTGCTTTCCTGTAGCATACAACTGAGGATACTGGCTGCAATTGCTTCATGTCAGAAATTGGTCAGATGCTACAGTTTTTTAAAACTCCAAAATAATCTCTCTCTTTGATATTCTATAATATGGGAAATTACTTTTTCTTATGTTTTTAAGCATTAACCAAATCCCAGAGAAAATGATATATTGAATAACTTTCTTATCGTTTGAGCTGATTATAATACTGTAAAAATCTGAAAGTCAAACTAAAACTGAAAGCAGTCCCCAAATCCCTAGTCCTTCCCTTTTTACCTCAGGGCAAATGTGGGATGATAAGTGTCTTTAAAGTACCTTTTGCCCTTCCGTAATCCTGCTTTATGGAGATTTAAACATCTCTGGCATAAAAAGTCATCAGCAAACTGTGAGCTCTCATATACAATTGTACAGAGATCATTGTGAAGTAGGAAAATACAGAGACTATAATATTGTGTCTTTATCTCTGACCACTGTAACTCTAGTTATGCTCTAGTTGTGGTCTGGAATAGGATTTTCTCTGCTGACGCTAACCTGCCTTAAATTTGTATGATGATTCTATAGTCAGCTTTAACCAGATGCTTCATAGTTGTGTATCTAACCTTGCATATTGTGCTGTATGTATCTCGATCAGTATCTGAGGTTAGGTAAGAAGTGGCTAAATACACTTACTTGCATTATCTTTTTCTTTGCAATCCTGTTTGCTGTCTCTTGTAACTTAATCCTTAAAGAAGCAATTTACTGTGTGCAAGGAGGTACTAGGAAAACAAAGAAGAGATTGGAAAGAAGGAAGGAGAAGCAAAGGCAGTTTAAACTAATCCTGATGCTGACAATATAGTAGTGGAAATAAAGTGAAGAGCATCATTTACTGTAAGAAAACAGTAAATGACTTTTGGTGCTGTGGCTCCAAGAACAAAATTTAGCTTTAATGTTCTCTCTCATCAAAAACAACTTTGTGCTGGTGATAACAGATTCTATAATTTCTTTTGAGTCTCTGCTGATTATAGTCAATACTTCAATATTTTAAACAGTCGTAATCTGATGATGTTTGAAAGAGTTGGATAAGTAAAACTGGAGCAAAGTTTTGTGTATTTTGAATGTGTTGCGAAGAGTTTTATTGTATCTAGTTTACTTGAATTGATTTACAAGAAGAAAAAGTTTCTCTAAAGCTAATGTATTATTGTGTCGATAAGAGCTGCCAAAGCCCAAACAAGATGAAAAACAGTGATTATTGGCAGTAAGGTGCGTAAAAGAACTGGTATGATTAAATCATACAAGGAGGCCCATATTGATTATTGAGAATGATACGTATCTGTCTTGATTTTTTACTCAGTCTCTTTTATTGCTGCATAAAAGAGAAATCTCTAATTCTTTTGGAAAAGATAAATATGATTCAGCAGATTTTTTCTCTGTTAGTTTTTACTTCTTCAATTCTTAGTATCATCAGTGAAAAGTAATTGGTTTTTTTCTGTATGCTTGTAGGATGATGACAGCTTTTTAAATAAAAAACTTGACCATTGCTATATTTACCTTTGCTCTTCAGGTTGACAAGCCTGAAGACCATTCAGAAACGATAGCTAATAAGAATTCAGGAGACTGATTGCCTGACAAGTTGACTTGAAAAGTAGACATTGACAACAGTGAATTCTTGTTTGCTTCTAGGAAGACTAAATGTATATTTCTAAAGTCATCCATGCTTTTTATTACATTTTCTTGAAAAACATCTTATTTTCTTCCTGCAATAGATCAAGGCATCTGATGTTTCATTTGAGTAATGACTAAAGAGAACTGGTAACGGAGGGCTGATTAAATGTTAGCTGAAACTGCTGGACTTTGGAGTTTTCAGTCATTAGTGTAAAAGAACCGGAGTTTAACCTTCTGTCCCAATAGTTAGAGTTTTTTTAATCCAGAAGAAAACTTTTTAACTATGACTTTAGAAGTTGGAGGCATATTTATTGGTATGTACTTATCTCCCATTAACTTTTCATGGGTGGATGTCAATACTAACGTATCAGGACTGTTGGATCCTCACTTCATTTTCCAGTGTGCCATCATTAACTGAGAATTCAGTTTAATAATTCAATGGTCTAAGATTTTAGATTTGTTCACTTAATTATTTCTGGTGAGTATTTTGACTAAAACACTACAATATGAATAAAGTAAAAATTTCAGCTCAATATGAAGGTTCAAACTTGTGGCCTTCAAACCAATGGAACAGCTCTTCTGTCTTACCTGATCAGCCACGAAGCCTAGTTGGCCTAAGGCATTTTCTTAAGGTATCTCTGAGACTGTCTGACACAGGGATATACAGCTCTTACCTTTTTTGTAAAAGGTAAACATTAAACAGTCATTCCTAAAGAAGAAAAGGAATTTTTAATATCTAGGAGAATATGGCATGTAGCTTCCTATTTACTTCTAAAGACCTCAGTGACTCTGACTTTATAATGGCACTTAAGCACAATTGTTTATTTTAAAGAAAAAAGCAATGAACAACCCCTCAAAGCCTTGTAAGAGCACAGCAATTACGATGGGTATGTTCTATTGCTGTGTTCTTACATGTTTTTTAAAACTTGTAAACAACTATTCCAGCAGAATGGGTAAAAAACTGTTCCAGTTTTTTGACTCTGCACGTCTACTTACAGTGTAGTGCAGCTGCACTAGAAGCTGAAGTGTTATAGGTCTGCAGCTTCTTAGGTTAAGCACTGTAAAAGTAACTTTTCTGTTGCTTGTAATTTAAGATCTTATCCTGAGCAATGTTGATAAAATGAGTAAAAGAGCAGGAGGTATCCTTTGCCATGCTAGGGCCTTTAAGAGTAACCTAATTGGGCAAAAGCTGAAATTCTGGAACTGTGGGTTATATAGTAATAGTAACTGCTATGTGCAGAAAGATCGGTGAGAAGGAAAAGAGATGTAATTAATTATCTTACAAAATACAAAACAAAACAAGCCATTAAGTTGTGTTCTGATGGCAAGCATTTATCTCCTCATGCTCTTTTTCATCCCGCAAAGGGAAGAGAAGCTTTTTTTTTTTTTTTTTTAATTGTAATCCCTTTGACCTCATGTTCATGAGTTTGGTCTCTTCTTGTCAAAGTAGTTTTGCAGGTTGGTTGAATTGGGTAATATTTTCAAAGCTAACACTTTCAGTATTGTTCTGAAGTGATTTCATAAGAATTGCTAAAATGTGGTTTATCTCAAACTATTCTGATTTCTTTGTTCTTTCTTTTTTCCCATCTAATTGCCAGTTAAACTAAACAAACATCTTCATATTGAAAGTATCTCCATATACAGCCAAGTGGTTGGTTTGATACTGAGAGGCGGATATATTTTTGTCGTTCACTAAATATCTGTGTTCTCAGAAAGACTTTGCTTTAGACCCTTCTCAGAAAGCCTCTTGCTTTCTTCTGCTCTTCAAGTAGCGTGAAGACTTGCTCACAAAATGCGTGCAGTTGTTTAGGTGCTGGTAAACCATGCTTTCTTTTGTTTCAGGTCATTACCCCATTTTTGGCCCAGAATTCAAATTGATATGTCACTGATATAAAGGATCAGATTTATCTTTCTCAGGTGCTTTCGAAGGACTGCTGTTGGGATCTCTGGAGCATTCCATTCTCAGTGTTAGAGGAAAAGGAACAGTTTTTAGCATATGAGAGTCCCACTTTAAAAGATATTCAGTCTGAACACAGCTGCAATTGCTTATTAACAGGGTTGTTTGCTCGCACACCCTCTCCAAAAAGAAAAGAAAATAAATAATTTAAGATATGATGCGTAGTACATACTGTTGCCTTTTTGGTAAATAACTTTTTGAACTCTGTGTTAAGTAAGAGTGAAAATAACTTGTGAGACAGACTAACATTAAGGAATAATAATCTTGTCTCTTACCACATTTGCTCAATGTTAGCTCTTATAATATCATGTTTGGATTTGCTTAGTACAATTGCCAAAATGAATGGTACACTGTTTTCTCACCCCTGCCTTTTATACTTCATATCTTTCCCTGAGAATAAGTTTGGTAATTTTCTCCTGGATTTTTTTTTAACTCTTGTCTATAATGTGCCTCATATTTTCAGGTATTTTTTGCTCGGAAAATAATGCACAGAGGGATTGTAGTTAAAATATTTGAATGGCTGTTCAGACGTGGATAGCAGTGGGAAGGAAGGTTGTTGGAAAAACATCAGGAAGATGAGCGCTCC
Organism: Tinamus guttatus; assembly: GCF_000705375.1. The sequence continues at coordinate 30,265 of NW_010583422.1, read as the reverse complement.
AGTCTCACACTTTCTTCAGCACAGCTGAAACTCCTCTTGATAATGAGGCTGGGAGTTATTTCCATCCTCCTTATTTCTGTTGTGAGTGTCCTAACAAGCTTTTTAGAAAACAAGTCATTTGGAAATGCTTTTTTACTTCTTGTTTCTTTTCAGCTACAAATTCCGTCTGTTGTCTTCTTGCAGGGAAGAGCAGGCACTGAAGGGCCAGGGCACTGGAGCAAAAATGAGAAGCTCCATTCTTCGGAGAGAGACAGCCAAAGAAATCTGCCTGGAGAAAGGAAAGTACTAAGAACTTTGCTATCCAAAGAGGTAGTCAGGGGCAAGACTTTCCTGTTTTAGTTTGTGACTGTCTCCTCAGCAAGGGCACGGGGACATGCAAGCTGGACTGCAAGTAGTGTCAACCAAAGAGATGGTGGAAAGGGTGGGTTTGTGGTTGTTCGATCTGTGTCCGCTTTTTTCACCCTTCAGGCAGGGAAACCCTCACACCTCCATAATATGATTTTTTAACCCTGTCTCTGGTAATCTCACATCTTAAATTCCAGGTGCGAAAACAGGATGGTAGTTCTCATGCACTGCTTTTGAGTTCCAGGGCACTGTGGTAGAATACCAAGTTAAAAGACAGAAGCTGTCATGTGCTGCTGACAAGGAGACCTTGAGGAAACTTTTTGCCATGATGCCAGGTGTATTGTGCAATCTTTTCTTTGCAATTTCTCTTCTGGTGTGATTCGCTGCCTTTGAGTTTAATGTTTCTCACAATCACATGGGCTGGGGATCTACCTTTGATGCAGTGTGTTTTCTAGAAATGTCTCTGATGATAAAGGCGCATTAAGTGCTTGGGCGCCATACCAACCATGGCCCTCGTTTCCTTGGCTTGAGTTTAGGTGGATTTTTAAAATCCTTGAAGAAAAAACTTCCTGACAAATAACTGCCATTGTTTTAAGCACTGTGAAATGTGATTGAGCTTACATCAGAAGCTTGGTGAGCTTTGTGCTGTTTTCTGCTTTTCTCCTCCTTCTGTTATACAGTCAAAATCAATACTAGCACTCTACATAAATTCCATCTCTGTGCCCTAAAATAGGACTTTCCTGTTTAAGGGAACTTGTGCTCACACTACATGTACCCAGTTAGATGAGGTTGTGAAGTCCAAATACACATCAGTACTGTGTCCTCTATGCAAACTAGTTCAGGGAACTGTCTGCTTCCCCTGAAATCTGATGGCTTTGATGTGAACTCAGTTTTGGATCAGGTAAAGGTAAAAGCAAAATGCCTCGGGAGCCCCTCTTTGCAAAAAATAGTCCCTTAGGAAAGGAAATCTCTAATGTACACATATATATTTTATGTTGCTGTAAAGCAGGGGATGTGTTTACTACATGAGACTCTTTATATTTTAGAACAGCAAAGATGGATGAAATCTGAAGAATGAAATGCTTCTGCTGGGGACTGTTACCCAGGTAGAGATTGGGTCATTTTTACTTCAGATTTGAGTGTGTTGTCATACCTGTATTCTCTCAAAGCATAAGCACATCTATAGATAGCCTCACTTTAGTATGACTTAATAACAATAAAAAAAGATCTTGCCATGTTAAAAGCATAGGAATTTAATGCTGAACCTTCACGTAAAGTTGGAAACACAGATTGTAACATAAAATGTTTTCTACTTGTGAAAACATGAGTTTATTCAAGGACAAACTGACCACAAGATTACTAACAGTTGCCAATGACAATTACAGCTTTACTGGTTAACGAACTGGGCAGATTCTCAGCCTCTGCAAACTGTCCTAGCCTCAAGAGAGTTCAAAAAAGACAAATTCACATTCAGGTGCAGATCTGACCCACTGCTCTTTCAATTGAATGCACTTCGTTCTTTTATTAGCCATCAACTTTTGTCTTTGTCTAGTAATACCTCAACCTTAATGTTTCTATCTGGCTGTTAAGAATTAGCTGAGTTTTGATGCTGTAAATTAGAACTGAATCCTGGTCAAAAATTAAGTCTTTAATTTTTAACTTTGGTTAGAATGCCTCTTTAATGTGTAAGCAACGTGGCTGTCCATTCTAGATTACACTTTTAGTAGCTTTCTGATTGCTTCTGTTTGCTTTCAGCAAAAACAAGGCACTAGCATGCTGCCCAGGCTGGATTTTGAGTTAAAACCAGAGTTCAGTAAACAAGTGCATAGCCCATGTTTTTTTCATTCTAAACTTACAGTGATGTAGTTTGCATCCTCTTAAACCTGAAATACTATCCAGATCCATTAAAAATCCATGGATCTAGTTCAGTCAGAGAGCAACCCATTGACTTTTTAGATAACAGGAAGCCAAGAGGGAGAGATCATTACAATGATACAAGTAGTTTTGGATGTAGTTATGGGATATCCTTGTGGTGTTTGGATCTGCTCTTGCAGCTCAGTTTCACTGAAGTACCATTTGTTGGTGTCCTGTAGGCCCTGCAGGACACAGACTGTTGGTTAGGTGATGTGATGCCATAGGCAAGAAAGAAGGGAAAATTTTAAATGAAGTCAACTGAGAACAGCATTGTCCTGTGCTGGATTCTTACTGACTGTCATTCTTTGACAGACATCTGGGCTGATTATTTCTTTTGTCTCTAAGTGCAAAGAATGAGACATAGGGAGGAGGATGGATCCTTCTGCCATCTCAGCATAGAGCTTCCCAGCATCATGGACAGTGTCTCCTCTCCTGTTAGAGAATTCCTCTACCCACCGCCCTCTGGGAAGTACATGCACGTAGAAATGTTAATGCTGAACAAGGTGTCCTTGCCTGATTCCAGTTATGTGGGAGTGAGGCAGAATCTCCCAGAGATTCTATTCAGGTGACTATGACAGGAGAGTATGCGCTGCTCCCAGGTGGGTTGCAGCTCCCAAGCTTTGTCTGCCTGTTGTGGAGGCATGAACTGGTTCAAACCATTCCCCTTCTAATTAAGTATGGTTAATCTGTGTGTTGGCTTTTCAGGCACCCATCTGTACTGGGCGGATCTGTGTGCTCCCCTCTGAGGACCCCGTCCTTTCCTCCCCATTGGCGTTGTTGGGGGATTAAAGCAACAGCGGCCCCATACACAAACGCAGCTGGTTCCGTTTGGTCAGCCTGAGCCTTGCTGTGAAACCACGACAAGAATTCCAGTAAGTTGGCAACAGTGAAACACAAAGAAAACAACAATAGGAAAAGTCCTTCCGTGCAGAAAGGAATGTTTCAAGCACTGTTCTCCTACAGTGAAAGGAGAGAGGGTAGGAGGGAGGAGAGAGATTTGAAGAGGGCAGGTTTCTCCCCCCCCCTCCTCCCCCGGCAGCTCTGGATCTTGTGATGGAGAGATCTTATCCTCTCTTTGTGATTCAGAGGTGCCAGGAAGCTAATTGAATATTCTGATCTGCCCCCAGTGTTTCTTGTGGCTTGACCCCGGTGCTGTGTCGTACCACTACACCAAACAGCCCTGAACCTGCATAAATCACAACTTTGCAAAAGCCTACACTCTACATTCCCCCCCGCTCCCCTCTCCCTTTGCCCCCCTTCCTTTCTTAGCTTGATAGATAGAAAACCTTTACGGAAAGGTTTAGGGGGGATTAGTGGCCTATAAGACCTAGGAAAAAATCTCCACCTGGTAATAAACAACAATACGTTCCTTCAGAAGTTTTTCAAGATTAATGCAGGCATCTCCACCCACTACTAAAAACTGCAGTCCATTGCAAAAGAAGGAAAAGTTAATGCTTGGAGTTATCTGTTAAATTCTATCACCAGTGTCAGGAAACAACCATGGCAAAGCAATGAACGTGTTATGAAAATAAGAGAAATAATACATGGTATTTTTAAAGGTGATGATGTTAAAAATGAATCTGGCAGAGCTTCTTGCAAGATGAATAGACCTGTCTTTCTCCATATAATGTGTATACACTATACATATATATGTTGTTTGTGTAAGCATGTATGTGTGAATTTATGCATAGAAAGGAATAGCTTGGCATAATTTTCTACATAGTAAATAATTTCTAAGCAATATCAAACAAAATAGAAATCCAGCTTCACACAGTTTATCCATGATACTTCTGATCCTGCAGGCCTGATCTTCCAAAATGCTCATCCTATTCCCAACACTGCAATATCAGGGTAACTTTGTCCATGATGGTAAGCACTGTTGTACCCATGTTAATAGGTGTATGGTTCCTGAAATGGCAACAATACCTGAAATGCAGGCAGACATTTCATATATACTGTATGCACTGCTGGAGGGTTAGAATTAGAGTAAGGTGTCTTCCTTTGGTATCATAGCCAAAGCACTTTTATGAAACTGTCTGTTTCCTGAGAAAATGCAGAAGTAAATTTTATTCCTACAGTTTTCCTATGACAATATTTCTGGAAGGAATACCAAAAAAAAAAAAAAAAAAAAAATTCAAAGCTTTATCCTACTGCTCTAAAGAAATGGATGGTGTTTTTTTTTTTTTTTTTTTTTTTTTTTTTAATGAGAAGTATTTGTAAGGCTTAGTTGTCAAATGCACTTCTTTGCTTGGAGCATGCCTTTGGGAGGTGTTTTGTTTGCCATTTGAAATCCTCCCCGATCCGCTTGAACTACAGAGTGTGGTGCCAAGGTGCTCGTGTAAAATCACTGAAGTGCAGGGCCTTGGAGGCTCCTCGCCTGTCCTGCGAGGGGTAGGAGGGGCAGAGCAGCCGCTGGCTGCAGGGCCTGGAGCGCTGCCTGATTCCCGCATGCTAGTTCCGGGGCCGCTGGGTATAAAGAGCTTTATGCAATGTCTGGAGGGTGGGAGTTTATAGAAAACGCGATGTCTCAACAGGCGAACACGCCTTTCTTCTGCAACTAGCGGGATAAGGAAAAGACACCAGGCTCCTTGTGGTGCTGCTGGGCAGATCAGCATCCCAGAGTTGAGCTGCAGGTTTCTGAAGGAGCTGGAACCTCCAAGCCCAGATGGGACCTCACCATCGGATGGACGGAAGAGCAGCAACTGCTTGCAAAGTGCTTATATTACTCACTGCATGCATAATGCAGGCTAGTTGCCAAGGTAAGCACTATGCTCCAACCTTTCCTGAATGAGACCTGCTCACACCATGAAGAGCACATATCTGTCCTAGGGACATATACGAAAGAAAAAACCTAAAGTAGCTGAAGTAGAGGGCTAATAGAGGAATTGATTCAAGGGGAGAGAAGTTCTTTCTGTGAGCCATTTGATGAGTTTAATTTCTGTTGAGGAAAAGGAAGCAGTGCCTTTAAAAAGACCTCAAAACCCCATTGAGTCTTTTAGATTCACTTCATCATGGTTTTAAAATATCGCAGGATGTCTGCATTTTTTTTTTTTCCTGATCGTACAGGGTAGTAGAACATAAATGTTAAATTTGGAAGGGCAACTTAGATTTTGCAACTCCATGGTCTAAACTCACGGGTAGTTTTTACAGAGATATAAGTGGTCAGCTTTCCCCATGGTAAGTACTGCTTTCCTCTCTCTGGATAAGGTGCCCTGCAAAATACTCACTACAGGGTTCTTCAGTTTTTCTATTCCTTTCCAGGGTCCTTGTACCCTTCTTGCTACTGAAGTGTATATGTATTTTTGCAACCTGCAATTCACTTGTGTTCCAGAGCAAGTTTGATAACTGCTAAAATTGTATCTGTCCTATGTTTTTAATTAGGTGTGCATAGGCTACAGTATTTGCATACAGACATGCGTAGGGGGAATGCTGTGGACAGGTTTGCGTACGTGTTGGATGAGCAGTCCTTCGAAAAGCTGTAAGAAAGAAACAGATGCTTAGCCTGGAGCACAATAAGCTTCCCTCCCTCGGTCTCAGACACAGATTTGAAGTTGAGAGAGGGAGAACTTTTTCTTTGGGCATTGCTGTTGCTAGGCGACATGGGGGAGCATGTGACTGTGGAGCGGGCTGAGCCCCGGGCTCTGCTGCCTCCTCCGGGGCTAATCTGGCTCCTGGGGATGGAGTAGCTCTGTCTCTAGTTCCTCTTCCCGGGCTATCAGTGCTGCCCCTCTCCCCCTCTTTGCACAAATTAATTGCCCTGCAGTGATCATGCAACCTTTCTTTTGGAGTAAGAGTGGCTGAATCACACTTCCAGGGCCCTGTGTACTGATCTGGCAGTCCTGCTGATGGTGTGTGTGTGTCTTATTACGTGTGCGTTCAAATTGTTAATCTGCTTTCTTTGCTCAACTCTTAGTTTAAGCTCCTTAGGCAGAATCAAGTAAGTAATTATACAGCAACTGCTGCTAGCAGCTCCCACTTCTGAGCAGGGAAACAGGAGATAGCTAATGTGCAGCAGGAGCCCTGCAAAAGCTGTAGCCGGGGAGGTCACACTGGGCAGAGAGTTAATCCGATGCACTATTATTTTACATTGGATTGAATGGGAGCTGCAGTACTGTTTTAAAGGTACTAACTATTTTGGAAACATTCAGAACACATGACAGGATAAGAGGAGGAAAACCTGAACTAGAATCTGTAGGCAGTGGAAGCACAAAACTTCTCATCTGCTGTCTTTCTCCCCACCTCTTCTCCCTGGCTCCCACCCTCTTCATTCACAGCAGAATAACTGTGGTAATGAAACAGTATAGTTTTAGTAATGGAGAAACTGATACTAGTAAAATCTCTGAATAGGAAACTTGGCCACACTGTGGGTTGTAATATTGAAATATTTGGTGTCTTTAAGTCCAGCTCCATGAATCTTGAGATGATGTCTGACTAGTTTCTTTGTCCCTCTCCCCCAAAAGCAATGAGAGACCCTTGAAAATAAATCTAAATGTCCAAAGAAAAATGAGGAAAATTGTATTATCTTTTCTAACACTCATTATTTTTAAAACTGTTCCCATCATGTTTTTGAGCATCTGAGGTTAACAGTACCTGAGTATTGCAGTATGAACCGGATGTTTCTGGAAGTACTCTGCCTCACCTGAGCACTTGCTCAAATGCTAGTATGATTCATATGTTACTCATCTAATCCCAAATTTACTGGATTTAAACTTACCTTTTATAAGCTGGGTAAAAATACTGACTCTTGTAATCAATAGTAAGATAGGGCCTGGTTTTGCAACTTTTATTCTTTATTTCTTGTTACCTGTATGTTAACTGTTATCAGAAAAGAT
>NW_010583422.1:0-23134 GCF_000705375.1 Tinamus guttatus | reverse complement strand
TTCCAGGCCTAATGTTCATGTTTGTTTAGAGGAATCCCAAGGCTCTTCACACTAAAGCGCGGTTATAAACCGTAAGCGCTGCATGGATGTTGCACCCTCAGCAGTTTTGTAGAGGGTAAATGGGATCACTAGGACGACTTTGCAGTTGAACAATGAGTTCTTTGGTGTTCTGCAAAGCTTACCAGGTCTGCATACTCTTGTAGTGTTCCACGTAGCATCTGTTATCGGGCCCACTTTATCTAACATGGAAGGCCTGCTTTACTGTTTGTGATGAGGCCTTAGTACCTGGGAGTGTTTGAAGTTTTCCTGTTCTTATTGGATCTCTGCCAGAGGAGCTGGTATTCATAGAAACCTGAATTCTTTTTTGCTTTGTTTTTTTTTTTCTAAGAAAGAATCCTTCTCTTTAGACACAATATACTATATACATTATTTGCAAATATAGTCTGTTTAATATTTCTACAACCTGTTTATTTCAGATCACTTAAACTTGCTCCACTGTTGCTTTTTGGTATCCCTTAGGTCCCTGGTGACCTACTTTCAATAGAGATGATGTAAATCATGTACTAAACAAATGTATTAGTATTAAAATAATACTAATCGTTACATAACTTTGATAATGATTTTTGTTACCAATTAAGTTAAACTAATACAAGCTACCAAATATTTCCAGTCTCACCTTTTTAAAGCGTTGACATACTTGAACTTTTCGTTCTGCTACAATTAATTGCAAAGTAACAAACTACTTTTGTAAGGCCAGGCTTTTTTGTACTCTACAACAACATTTAAATTGATGTAATGTTTCTTTTTTTTTTTTCCCCTCCTGTTTCTAGTGGATGCTTTTGAGGATCTTTTTATTTCTGTATGTGTCATCAATGGTGGTTGTATATTTTCCGTGTTGATATAATTTTTGCCTAAGCTTCCAAACTGTGGGAAATGCAGCTGGAAATGTAAGCATTTCTGTTAATGCTTTTTCTCATTACTAACATGGTTGTTTATTTTATGTTGCATTGAGTTAAGATGACAGAGGATGACGACTTGGTTGATTTCTGATGCACATATTATTGTTTCTTTTCCAGTAACTCATAGTCTGCTGACTTGAATGTTTCTGTCGTGGTCACTAGAAGATTTTTTTTTTTAATGATTTTTAAAATTATTTTTAAAGGAAGCAGATTCATCCATTCTGTGCACATCTTGATAAAACATGATTTGAACAGAAAACTTACTGTAATACCAAAATAGTTATTTCAGATTTGGTTTACATTTCACATCTTTCCATTGATAAGTCATCAGCTGAAACCCAACTGAACCTATGTGATGTGAGGAGGTCCTGTCTGTCTCTGAGATCACAACGAATGTTTGCGTGACCTGATGCCGGTGAATGGAAAGGTGCAGCAACTGCAGGGAAGAGCTTAAGCAACTATTGCTCTTGCCAAATGAGCATGGAGAAAGAGGCGCTTCCAGTAAATATTGCAATAGTGCAATCTTCGAGTTAGTAATGAGTGCTTTTTTCTTTTGCACTTTGACTTCACTGATGTATAGTGACATTGCAGGCCAGAGTCTGTATTTGTACTCCCTGGTACAAAGCTGTACATGTTGAAATGACTGTTGAGCCTTGTCCAAAAGATTGTGTCCCTGCCAAGTCCCACTATTTTGAAGACCTTTCCAAGGGACAGAAGATTTGGAATTGATGAGAGGGGAAAAGGGAAAGTAAGAGAATGAGCATACCAGTGCAGTCCCTGCTGCACCCAGCCTGTGTGCGGGGGGGTTATCATGATCCTGCGCTTTCCTGGGTTCCATTGGTAACGTGCTCGAACAACATCAGGAGCACAACTCCCATTCAGTGTCTGTCTGCCTGCTTCTAAACTTGCTTCTTTCTTGAGGGCTTGAGAATTAAAAATATGTATCAGTGAAATGTTACTTGTGTTTTAATGAACAAAAAATGATATTTCTATGCAATGATAGCCATTGTTTCAGAGTAAGGTTGTTTGTAATGGGTCGCTCTCTTTCAGTACATCTCTTGAATCTTCTTAATAATTTACTCTTTCTGTTTTGTTAAGCAAAGCATATCAGGAATTTGCTAAGTAATCAGCTAAAGTGAAGAGTGGGACATTCTCTGATATTTTAGTTAAAAATTGAAAGTAGTAATTGGATGAGACATGTTTAGATTTAGGTCCTTTGCCAACTGCTAGAATTACAGTAAATAATTAAGCTACAGGAGTGAAGACAAACAGAGACAGAGCATCTAAGGAGATTTCAGCTAAGATAGGTGTGCAATGTATGCAATGCTTCTATTTCCTTGTAAGATAACCCAAAGATAACCCAAAACCTTCTTTCATATATTGAGCTGATTGGAAATCTGAGCAATGAAATCCAACTGTAATCCAGATTTACTTTCCATGTGTTTTGCAGGAAATGAGCAAAGATTCATTTGGGGGAAAGGTAGAACGCAGTTTCATTAAAACCTTTTAATTCTTTTCCTTTTAGGCTTTCTGGATTGACATGAAATCCGTCACAGTATTCTGCTCTTCTCCCACACTGTGTGCTTTCTTGCACTGTTGGTTATTGCCAGATCAAAGACCACTGATGTTTGTTTTTATTTCCTGATTTTTTTTTAGGAACAAACCTGGCAGTTTTCTCTCAAGATTTTCCCTTTAACCGAATAATTTTTTGTTTAATTGAGCAATAAGCATTTAAAAAGTTTTAGAAATTTCTTTAATCTTTTATTGGATAAAATGCCATTCAGTTTTCTTACTAAATCTGTTTTAGATCTGAGAGCTTGTGAAAACTCTTCGGATTAAAAAAAAAAACCTATGTAAGTTGGGATCACATTATAGTGCCTCTTTCTAAGCAGACATTTGTAATTGTTTCTCGTATTTTAGAGTTCTGCTTAAGAAGTTCTGGAACAATGTAATACTTTGGGAGTTTTGAAAGGAAATTACCCTTTCTAGAGGATACTGTTGAAAAACATTAAAGGTCTAATTAATGATATCTATGCAAGAAAAGTCAGTCATTGGGGCTAATTAGCTGTGATAATCAGATACCTTAAGTGAGTTAACTTCTGTTAGCTTCTTTTTAATAGTTTATATTAAAACTGGCAAATAAAGGATAGTGCTGTTTTTTCAGATTACTTTAAAATATAACTTCTTCACAAAATGTAATAATTATACTTTATTCTTAAAGATACTGTGAACCATTTCTACTTGAAGACACAGCCTCAGTCTAGCCAGTGCAACTGCACTGATTTCAGAGAAATTACTTCTGAGTTATATTGACCTAAGCAAAAGAAAGATAGGATTCAGTCAGTGAAGTGAGGAGTAAACAAGGCTTTTTATAGCTTATCATTGTTGGAGATGGTTTGAAGTCCACTTTATTTTATTAACTGCTTTTTGGTCCCTTAACTCAGCACATTTTTAGAACAGTTTTAAGTAAATTAAGTTTAATGAGTAAGCGTGGGAATGATTAATGGGACGGATGGCCTTTAGCGGATCCCTAAGCTTTTACTGATGGTTTCTAGTCTTTTAATGTTTTCTTTGTTTTGCAATGCTTGAAGTGGATTAGAGATCTAAAGATCATTGTTAAAAGTTTTCTTTTGCATTACTGAAATGTCATATAAGAGGTAACTGATTTGTTTACAGTATGGATTGTTATATTTTGACAAGAAGGTCAAGGTCAACTTTTGACAAGGTTTTGACAAGAATAAATTACCTTTGTTTAACACTGAGAGCCTCAGCAGAAGGGCACTCTTTGCAGCGGCAGTTATTTTATTGTGCAGGCAGGTCCTGACGCTGTATTAATCTGCATAGAGTTGAAGAATGGAGGTCCATTCCCATATGGAATCCCTTTGATGGGGATTGCAGGTGCATGCTTATGTGGATCAGGGAGTATTGGGGTTTTAATTGCTTTTTTTCTTCTTCTTTTTCTACAAGAAGGTTGGTACGGTACACAAGATATCTCAGGAATTGGTATGTTTATGTTTAATGCTCAGGTAGTGGTTTTCATCTTCTAAAGCCATTATGTACTTCAAGTCAAATAAACATACCATAGAAGGCATAGTTTGGTTTGGTGAAGCATAGGGCCTTCTACACAGATAAATAAACTTACCCAAGTTTGCCCAGGAGGAGGATATTTTCTGTGTAAATTTCAGGTCAGTCAACAGCAGTGGGAACTTCCATTTAGGTTTGACCAAGCTCTTGTTGCTGTCAGCGCTGTGTTCCTCCTGCTACCTGCTCTGTGTTAGTGACACTGCTCGCCAGACCTCTCAGTGAGCTGCAGAGGAAAACGGAGCCAGGCCTAGAGATTTGGGTAGGTTCCTGGTGGCTTGGCAGCACCGGAAGGGTCCAGCAATCAGAGTTTGTACAGGAAGCCGGCCTCAGCATTGAATGGGAGAAAGAGAGGAGTTGGAAAGAGGGAGAGAAAGAGAACTCTTTTTTTTCCCATGGTGGTAACTGTGGATTGGCTCAGATGCTGATGCAATCACTGTTTAAAGCTACCCTTAAGCACATATAAAAGTTGTTTGGCTAGCATGCTCTTTAAGAGTTGTCTGCTTGAGCTGTTATGAGCCCCTGGTAGTACTGCTAGAAAACCTTTGCTAAGGTTGTTTCGTGTAAACAGCTGGCTTGACTCGAATGGGACTGCTCATGTGCTCATGTGTTCAGTTTGAGCAAGCTGCAAGGGCTGTGCTCAGCCTGCGGTACAATAAGTGAATTGGACCATAACCAGGAACTTAGAGTACTGCTGCATGTTTTATTGTCTTTTTCTTTTTTGCTTTACTAATAAAAGCAATTTTTACTGCTGTGAGGCATAATAGGTTTTTAAAGCTATGGCTACTTGAAACAAATGAGCTAATAATGCATTTGAAAGGAGTGACAGAGCTTCTGGTGTTTTCTGCATGACACCATCAGTATGATACTTTTTTTATCAGTTTTGCAGCTTTTGAACTTTCTCCATCAGGTCAGTCACAGAATGCACTTTAAAGCCTGGCCTGGCTCATGGAAAAATGAGTTGTAGTTCCTAATATTGTGTAAATGTACTATTTTTTTTAAAAAAATCTTTTTATTACTAGTGCAGTATATGAAAGGTATTTACTGGAGTGATTAAACTGGGTCTGCTTCAGTTGGTAATCTGGGCCTTGACTAATTTTGATTGGCCGAATCATTAGAAAGTCTTAGTTGTAGATCCAGTCCCTCCGTGTCATTCTGCTCAGGCAGGAGGACCATCTGCTTCAGTGGGAGTTTTGCCTGATAAAGAGGGCAGCAGCGACAATCGGATTTCTGTGGCGCTTACAAAAGAAGTGATAGCCGTTTGTGGAACTGGTATTATAACTGTGGCCGTGCAGAGCCTGGGTGCTCTCATTCTCCCAACGATGCGAGACAGAGCGGGAGACCCGCTTTTCCTGCTCTGCTCCTCTGTGCCTGGAGAGGAGCTTTGTGTAGCCAACATGATCTAAAGGATTACCTTGAATGCTATGGCAGTTTTCCATTTATCCTCTTCTGATGATTTCATCATCAATTTATATGTTGCATAGCACTTTTTGATCAGGCAGTAATACTGAAAGGAAGGATAAAAAGGTCATTCGCTTCCATGGTCACACGCTGGAACTTACTGAGAGTAAGTTTTGGCGTTGCAGTGGCTCATCTGCTTTCTGGAGAGAATAACTGACTTGAATGCAGCTCCCATCTCACCATGGGATTTAGTTTTGAGAGCAAACAGCACATTTGGTAGAAAAATTATTTTAAAAAATGGCAATTTACTGAGAAGGTAGTTCTCTTTGGTAGTGCATCTGGCAGACTTGGTTATGTACAGTATGGGTCATCATTAAGTTGTTTAAGCACTGTTTTTTTTTTCTTTTTCCACACTATATTTATATAATTATAAATACTTCCAACTCCTGAAGACTTACATGGAAGAGGGAGTATGACATGTTCAATATAACTTTTATTTACTTTATCATTAGAAAGGAATATCACCCCTCTATTATAATTAGCCCTTGCATAAAAGGATTATTTCTTATTCCTGATTTAGGACTAAGTATATAATAAAAGCCAGCTTGCTGTGTTTTAAAAAGTGTATGCGCTGAAACAAGATTATAAAGAAACTGTTGTTTTTGTTAGTTTGCCTATCATCCTGGGTGACATTAAAGACACATAGTATGGATACATACTATTTGTGGGCATGTACAATAAAAATGGTCCTACTTTTAATTAATTAATTTGTGTTTCTAGCTTAAATAATTTCATTATATTACATATCTTTACAAATGTTTCAGTCTTTATTTTTACCTAGGATGACTGCTTTTAAAGTGATAATGTGGAGACCATAATCGTTTTGTTCTGAATATGAGAGCTGAAAAAAATATACTTTTCAAGGTGATTTTCTTTTTGGTAAGAGACACATATATAACTTACTGAGAAATTAGGAACTTGTTTTTTTTAATTATTAGTTCGTATTTATACTTGAAAGATGAAAATTAAATCAATTTGTTAAAAATGTATTTATAAAATGTTTCTATTTTTGTTTGGGTGCTTGCATTTGTTGCTTTTTCAATTAAAAAGCTAAAGTAAGGTGGAGAGGATGAAGATTATGAATATCTTTAATGTTGCTAGGAAGCATTTACAGTGTCATTCCTTTGAACTTGATGTCTGCAGGAGACATGGACCCTTTTTTCTACTGAAACTAACTAAGCTTTCCTGCTTAGTTTCAGTAGATTAAAATTCAAATTTCTTTAATTCTTGGGTTTATGTAAAGGCATTAGCAGAAATAAATCTATGGTCCTTTTATGACTGTATTGAAACATCTGAAAAGCCTCCTTCCCCCAAATATTTTAACATAGAGTATTGTAATTTTAAGTTTTTTTTTTTTTTTTAAAGAGTTTGCGTGTGAACATTATTAAAATGAGCTCCAGTGCAGTAGTCTTTAAGGTGATTGCAGGTATCTTTAAGGTTGATAAGTGTCTGTAGGTGCAAGAACTTGCAGAAACAAAGTGCAGAATGGGCTTTTGGAATCCAAGGTGTATTCCTGTAGATTCTGTGCCATTTCTTGCTCTGAATTACATTGGAAGAGACTCTTTTCTTCAGAATGAATCTTCTCTTTTTTTTTTTTTTTTTTTTGCACTGATAAAACATTCCTTCTTTGCAAGTGATTTTGGAAAAGAAACTGCAAAAACCTGAAGTTGAACAGGGATTTCTAAGTGCATACTGAAAGATCTCAGTAATAAATTGAAAGCATACTTGTTCATTTTTGGTTTTGAATTTTAATGTGTTTTTTTTTACTATAAATTAGTATAAATTTTTAGTAGTAGCAGTAGGGTATTGGGATCAACTTTGGCATCCAAGACCTGTTAAGCAGAACTTGCGATACCTGTTGTTCCACTGAAATCAAGACACGATGTAATCACAAAATCTGTTCTTTGAATGTGAAATATTTAGCTCATTTATTTAAGATAGAAATAGTTCCTTCATATCCAGGTGGGTTTAGAAAAAGGAACAGAGACAAAACTTAATTCTCCATTCTGTTATCACTTCTCTCACCCTTCTTATACCAGCTGTATTTATAATCCAGTAATACTTAAAATTCTACATACGAGTGGATTTGTAGGGAGAGAGTCAGGACTAGAAGCATCGTTTTCTGCAGTTTGTTGGGAAAGAGCTATTTTAATTAGGATTTGGAAGCCAAGTTCCTTGGCCTAGTTAATGCCAGTGGAAAACTAAATTTGTTATTTTTCAAGTTCAATCTTTCTTTTTCTTTTTTTTTCTTTTTTTCCCCCCCTAACACAATCTGTTATTTGTATTTCAGAAAATTTTCTAAAATTTGGTCTGCATCCTTTCTTGGGACCTAAAGAATGCATAATAAAACAAACAAACAAAAAAGTGTTTTTCCACATGTACCACAAAATTAAAGAACCTATTGTTATGTGATGTTGTTGTATTCAGAAGTATAAATGGATTCAAAATCAGAGTAAACAAGTTTGTGAAGGATAGTGCAGTGGAGTGGCTGGCTAGTACTCCTTTCACCACCAATCACTTAAAGGTTGGAGGGCCCTCCATAGGATGGATCAAGGTGTAGATATCCCTGCTAAACACCCCAACAAAATCCCATGCCCCTCTAGTGCACCGTGACTTCCCGGAGTCCTCCTGCAGCACAGTGGAATATGTGATGGTGTAAGGAAGAGCAAGACAGCTTGGCCTTTGTTTGCTGGCCCTGGGGCATGCAGGCGAGTTCCAGTGCCAGCCATCCTCATGCTGCAAACTCTCTGGGGTAAGACCCTCCTTTTTGTGAGCACTATTTGTACAGTGATAGGCACAGAGTCCCTCATTAACTATGGAGTCTGTAGATACCATCTTACTGAAAATCTGGTGATAAAATCTGGTTGGATAGTCATGCAATAATAGATGCTGCCCTTCAGGCACTGCAGCTCCTTCTCTTCAGATTGTTTCTTGACTATTCATTTTTCCATATATAAATCTATATACAGAAATTTGCCAGTCATGTGAGCTAAGTGCAGACTCATATCTGCACTGTCTTTTCTTAGATATTCTCCGTTAAAGTCATTCTGTAGTATAGACGAACTTGCAAACATGTAGGCACAAAAACATGAAAACATTTTCTGTACTGTGTGTTCTTGGGGAGTGAAAATAAATGCTCTTTTTTTCTTTTGTAATACTAGTAAATGATAATTGGATCTGTGGTTGTTCTGTTGTAATTTTTATTGTCTGCAAGGTTAGCATTAAGTATTAAAGCAGTTTGCAGATCACAGAAAGATTGAAATAACAGAATTAAATAGTGCCTTAAGGTAAAAATGTAGAATTTTATATGATTTTGTCAAATTAATTCAATTTTGCTTTGTAGTTTACTTAATCTTTGTTCATTTTTCTGCTATTGTTGTTAACAAAACATTACTTCTCATTGATGGGGTGTTTTACAAAAACAAGTGAAGTTTTCTGCTGAATTACGGATTTTCTTCTTTCTTTGAAAGTGTGGGGGAACTGAGAAGGAATTTGCAAGGTTCAGGTTCACCTCCCTGAGCATTCCAAAACCTCAGGGTGTTTGAAGTGTAATTAAGCTAGGCAAAAAATAGGTCATCAAAGCATGTGAAAGTACAGGTATATCTCTAGAATTCTACCTGCAAAGCCACTAGAGCAGGCTGTATCTGTGCATGTTATATTGAGAGAGCGAAGAATACCCTTTATTAGAACGCAAAAAGGGAGAAAGGAGAAGTTGACACTTTTTTGTGTATGTGAAATTTATGTGGAGGAGATTTGTAGCCTGCAGCTTACACATTGGAAAATTGCACGTATATTAAAGGTGGAACTGTTTAGTGGAAAAAAAAAAATCACTGCCCTGGAGAACTTTATTCCTTTAAATGTAAAAAATGTGTTTTGCAAGTTGATTCCTGACATGCAAGACATTTACCATTTAAGTTTCATTTTTAAGTTGAGAATTTGAGTTGTAAAATCTACCCTGGTTTTAATACTTTAGATCTTTCATTTAAGCTTAACCCTTGTAGTTCACAAAGGAGTTATAATTATAAAATACAGCATTATTTTTTGGACTGCTCTTTATGGTCAGAACAGACAGTCACAATGCCTTTAAAATCTGTGGATGATACAATACTAGTTCTGAAGATGTTGATCAAAAATGAAAGTATGAAGGACTTCAAGGTTAATTTGGCAGATGAAGAAATGTTTAAAAGAAAACTGAAAAAAAATAGAACTGTTTAGAGAGGAACTGAATAAGAGGTGCCTCAAGTAGTATACTGAATAAATAATGCAGTATTCATTTCTATTAAGAGCTGAATGTAAAATATTGTTTTTAATGTAAGATGATTGAATTTAAACTTTAGTTCTCAATCTAAATATTTATACACAGACATACTGGGGCAAACAAAGCACGGAGAAGGTTGGGTGGACATAATGCACTGCTTTTCTGCTTAAGACTGCAACCCTGTGAATTAAAATCCTTGTGCTGTGAAATGCCTTAAGCTATTAACCTCTCTTTCTTCTGACAGTGTTCCCTATGACTTAGTGTAACATTCATTTCTGGCATGAAAGTTGACTACAACCTCTGGTGGCTGTACAGTTTGGCACTAGTTGACCTTGATACTTTATTCTTATGGGCGTTGTTCTCTCCATGTACTGCACCAATGTAATTTTTCTGTAACTGTTAAAGACAAGTGAATCTGTGCAAGTTTACACAGGTTTAAATAGAACTGGATATAGTAGCACTTGTGTTGCAGAACAGAAGGTAATTTTACTGAATAGTACATCTTTTATGCAGAAGTTGCATTATATACTTTGGTAAGAATTACATTTGTTTTTAATAACTAATTAAAAATTAATAAGGTATTTTGTTTAGTTAATTGTTCCCCCAGACATTTGCTCTGTCAGAATCACCTTTATGTTGCTTTATTCCAGTAGAAAATGACTGCCTGTTGTAATCCCTCTGTAGCTAGCTTCATCTGAGCTGGTGATATTACTCTTGTTTTCACCCAGGTAAACTGTGAATGGTACCTGTGAGAATCCCAGGTGCAGCCATAAAAGGTGTGGTGACAGAACTAGCATAAAGCCAAAAAATAGCAAATATAGCAAGAAGTTCAGGCATAGTGCCCTGGGATATATTCTTCCAGGGAGAATTTTGATTTTTAGTCCTCTTTCTTCAGTGCTAGACTGATGTCTGTTAAAGGTGATATTGTATGTTTGGTTTTTTGTTGGTGTTTTCCTGAATATTGAACAACTGAAACATAGTTTTTCATTAAAAATTCTTCTTTTGTTAATGCCCAGAGAGTCTTTTTTATGTATGTTCTGCTGTTTTATAAGTTCTGTCACGTATCTTTCTTGTCTTTGTTCTAGTGGTTTTCATGATGGTAGAAGGCTAAAAAAAAGAGTTATTGTAAAAATAAAGGAAAAGCAAAATATTAACTCTTTATTTTTATTTTTAAATTTTATTTTAAGACTTTCAAAAGTCACCTAATACTTTTCTATTAGCACTTTTTGAGCATGCGAAGGTTAAACTTTAATTGTTTCACTGTTTGTTTCTAAATTCAGTGGTTATTTCCTGCTGGAATCCTGCTAAAAGGATTCTGTTTGCCTGAAAGAGGTGTCTGGTTTTATCAGCATCTGTCAGAGTAAATCAGAATTTCTAAGGAAATTAGCTCGTTAGTATTAATTTTTGGCAAATGTCTGACTGATTCATGAACTACCTTGCCGTTTAAAAAAAAATTAGTTACTGAAAGCAAATTCTTCCACAAGATTTCTAATTACTAATCCTTCAATGAATCTAGGTTTCAAATAATGTCAGTAAACACAAGTAATAGCAATAAACAAGAAGATAGCCCTTTTGACAGTTCCTTCCTTTTACTGAAATACAGGTGCTGCAGGCTTGCATTTCCTAGCATTTACCGATGGTGAGAGTCCTTTTGGACTCATTTTTCACCTGTGGGTACTAGTCAGTGCAATGTCTGCAACATACTTCTTAAATGAATACCTCTTAAAATGGATAATTAAATTCATAGCAAATAAATTGCTGACCATCACGTATCATAAAATTGCAGTACCTCTAATTCTTCTGTATTACTTTCAAGAACTGTATTCTGTATTTTAATGAATTAGCATCGTTATTTGATATCTCATTTTCTTTGTTCTAAAGATAATTAATTTTTCTTGTTTTCTTTCTTTTTTTTTCTTTTCGTAAAGGCATTGCAGAGTTCCTTGCCTTTGGTTATAAGTCAGCATGAAAGGTTACATTTGAAAGACTAGTGTCATAATTACATGGATTATATAGCAGGTCTGCTGATAAGTTGTATAAATGAACATTGGTACGTCACTGAACTGTGTGTAGATCTGACCAGCTTAAGCCGTAATTCTGGAAGTATTGATTATAGAGTGTAGGAGAACTGCATTTTTAGAAGGTATTCTGTTAAAATAGTTACCATTTCTGATACTACACAAAGGCTGCTGTGTTTATAATGCCTTCTAGAAAGTTTATCAGCATTATCACCTCATTTTTATCATTATAAGGGTATGTTTAAATGTAATAACTTCATACAAGATAGGCAAAGTAAATTAGCAGTATTGTACATAGTACTTAAAGTGTTTTTGACTTATTTGCAAATGACAATGCAAATCATAGTGTAATTATTTCACATGTTTCTTGTTTAGACATCTTTTTCATTAGAAATTCTAAATCATGTGGATGTTGATTTATTTTTCTGCTATAACTTTTTTTAAAGAAGTGATTGTGAATATTTCTGTGGCTTTGAGAAGCAATAATCTACCAAGTGTGCAAAAAAATTTAGTTTTTACTTTACATAGTAATTCAAATAGATAAGTGGTATTACATGTGTTGTGTTTATTAGAGCTGTAGCTAGTAATCTCATGTGGAAATGTTGCTCTGTAGGGCAGAACTCAGCAAGAGGGCCTGGGATTCCAGAGTGAACTTGTACATTCCTTCAGGGCATTTTTGCAAGGGAGGTTGTTGTGTTTTAAAGGTAGTTGATAAGAGACCTGCACCACCAACCCCAGACCTGCACCACCAACCACCATCATGCATTAGTCTATAGAAGGTATTTGGGTGAACATACTCCTGTACCACTCCGTACCACCATTTATTCAAGTGAATTTTTGACCATTTGCAGGATACATTATAAATCAGGATGTCACTACCAGACAATCAGATTTGAGCATTCCTTGCATAAAGTAGCTTGCCTATATCCTTCAGGAATACATCGCTTAACTGTGTTTATGTGACAGTGTTGATATGTCTGGTCTTACATGAAAGTTAGGGTAGCATGTTATTTATGTCATGATGAATTCAAAAATAGATGTTGTTCTTTATATATGCTGAGGTTATCTACTCTGGATAAGTGTCTTACAATAAAACTGTATCTTTCAATTATTCTATGGTTATTAATTAAAACAGGATTTTTTTTCTTCAGATTTGGTCTTTGCTACTGTGTCTTTTTTTTTTTCAGTTTTCCCCATCTCAGAGGTGCTGACAAGAGATTACATGAAACAGAAGAATGTTGAGCCTAATTATGTTATAGCTCATTGTTTTGGGGACCCATAAAGCTGTTCACTCCCTTTTTATGAGGCAGCAGTCACAATGGGAGACCAAAACCAGTGCATTTTCTCTCTCCCTTGAGACTGCGAATTTCATTAGAGGGGTCTAATAAAGGCGTGATCCAGCTGCATTTACATCTGGGATGAAGGCTTCCTTATCAGGTCTTAATCCTTCGTACGTCAAGCAGGAGGGAATGACAGACGGCTAGTTTTTGAATAGCCATAGATGTATGAAAGCTTAAATTCTTTTAACATTATTTGCTATTCAAACTATTTGAAGTCAATTATTCAAACTATTTGAGTCAATTTGCTATTGACTCGAGACAGGCCTTCATGTACTTCAGAGGAGAGACTTTATATGCTCAGATATTATTAAAAGATCAAACCCAAAGATGATGTAAACAATTTATAATTTGCCCCAATGGTTATTTTTCTAGATACCTACTCTTCATAGTTTTTTTCATGTATACATTATCACCATGTTTTTCTCTCATTTTCCTGTGGCAAAGTAATGCTAAATTGGAGTTATTTGACAGAAATGCACTCCATCGTCTGTTTTGATGTGCTGGCCCTGCTAACCTGTGTGTTACCCTGTTTTATCACAGGATGTGAACGAGGGCAGTTCCGCTGTGGAAATGGTCGCTGCATTCCAGCAGACTGGAGGTGCGATGGAGCCAGAGACTGCTCAGATGATACAGATGAAGCTGGTTGTCGTAAGTGAAACAACTGTAGAGCAACCTTTTTATAATATGAGAAATACTTAGATCCCAGTGTGCTCAGCTGCATCTGTGATATGGTAAGGAAGAGAAAGGGGGAGCAAATTCCTGGTTACCTGAGGTGAATAGAGAATCTGTTTTGAGTCATGTCTCTTGAGACCATTGGGTTTTTAGTAGGAGTCAACTTCTAACATCACTTAATTAGCTTTCTCTTCAAAACCTGAGTGTCTAATAATGCTTTTTCTTCTGATGAGTAGTGAGTTAGGTCCTAAGTAGGTTTAGAAATGTCTGTCGTTATTGCATTGATCCTGAATATTGGAAATATGTACAGTGACAACCAGCATCACTTAAACTCTAAATTTTGTGTCTTTGAAACCACAAGCAACATGCTCTGCCTACTGTAGGTCGAGTCCTGGGTAGTTGTTTAGGGTGGTGCTGTTATCCTCTGTGCCAGCAGCTCAGACAGCTATCGCATTCAGGTGGGGTATAATATCTACTCACAAAGCTTCTCACAATCTGAATGTCAGGACATGCTGAAAATGAAGAAATTCCTTCCACTGTTTTCAGAAATCTGCCTGCATTTTGCTGTCTGCATTAGAGTTCTTTGAGATTTTGTGGGCTATTGTACCTGTCAAGCCATTCATTTGTTAGTCTGGATTTTGCCCCTCAGCTGATGCAGAGTGAAAAAGACTGAATTTATACTGATTCTTTTCACGCTGGATTGTTTCTTTGCTGTTTGACCCATATAGAAATTGGAGGTCCTTCCTCCAGCCTGGTAGCTTGATTTGTTGCTTAACATTTCAGCCAGTCCTGTGAATCAGTGCAGCTCTGGATGAAGAATGCCTCAAACTGTAAGGAAATGTAGTGGTTTCCTATAACTTGCCATTTCTGCTAAGTTTTGAATTGAAACTGGAAATAGGGAGCAGGGATTTGGCAAACTGTGGGTGAAATTCACACTGACTCTGTGAAAACTTAAAAACTTGGCACTTAGTACATTTGGCATAGTTAACAAATGAGGGTGAGTTGTTTTCATTCTCATACATGATATCAGTTTGGAGGATGAAAATAAAACTTTCCATTTTGGTCAGTTAACTGTTCTTTTAAAAGATAGATTTAAGCCATTAAAAACTGTCCTGTGTTTAAAATTATAATACAATATTGTTCCTTGATACTTGAAAAAGGAATCCAAAAGTTGTGCATGAAATGTATCTGTTTTAGGTGTTTGATTTTTGTCCGGAGTCTTTACCTCTAGTATGATTTTCTACTTTCCAATCTCAAGTCTGTATAAAGCCTTTTGAATTTCTCCAATGAAAGTTTTGTTTATTTGGACAGCTGTGCTTCCGTTTTGTTCTGTGAGCACAGAGTGTTCCTACTTACAGCACAGCAGATGCCAAAATCACCATCTTGAGAAAGAAGATCATGGAGACCACAGTCTGTCTGGTGGGCTGTGTTGTGCTAGTACTTCTGCTCAGGATTATTAACTAGGGATGGAGCAAGCTGTAATACAGCTAGTTTCAAGCACTTATTTTGGCCTTTCTCCTCCAATGGCACCTCAGGAGGCTATTTGAAAAGTCCACACTGACGTTGGAATAACAGCATTCAGGTTGTTCAGAACTTCACTCATTTCTGCTTCATGAATGCATAGAGGAGAATCATGAACTTGTTTTGAAAGACCTTCTTCCTTAGTTCAAAAGCTGTAAATTTTGTGCAAGAGCATTGAAGTCCAGGATGAAGTACCTAGGCAGGACTGAGAGCAATTGAGCAGACTGCTGGGAACCTAGGGAAGCTGGCTTGACACCACATATAAAAGAAGAAGAGATCACAGAATGGTTGAGGTTGGAAGGGACCTCTAGTGATAATCTAGTCCAACCCCCTACTCAAGCAGGGACACCTAGAGCACGTGGCACAGCGTTGTTTTAAACAATTTGAATGATACTTCTGGAGGATTCTTCTCTTTTACTGACCTCTCTTCTTGAGGAGCTAGTCTTCTTCCGTGGGAAGGTATAAAACTGAAGACTCATACATAGGACTTCACTAAACTGACATTAGCCTTTGGAAATCCTTCTGCCTCCCTGATCTGTCCTTTTTCTTTCTGTCAAATACTTCATGTGATTAGTGGAAGTTAGTCAGTTGACACCGTAACATTATGTCTCTTTTTTGTTGCTTTTGCTTGTTTGCTTTTAGCTTTCTTGAGAGCCCTTTCTCAAATGGCTGTGAAATAACAATCTTTTCCCTTACTTGTGCTAGCACAACCAACATGCGAGGGAAATCAGTTTCAGTGTTATACTGATGGTGAATGTATCCCACAGTCATGGGTTTGTGATGATGAGGAAGACTGTGAAGATGGCTCAGATGAACATCAACAATGTCGTAAGTATTTAGGGCCTAATTTTATACCGGTTTTGTGATACAAGAGGTCATTCATGCAGCAACACATTGATAATGTACAGAAACAAGTCTGCTGTAAATACAGTTTTTACCAGAAGGTCTCCGTGAGGTATAATTTCTAGAAATGAAATACTCTGAAATTTGAAATAAATGAAATCTCTGAGTATGCATCTCCAGATCTTGGAATCAAATTACTGATGTTTCAGTTAAAAATAGATAAGATAAAAATACACATTACACATTAGTTTTATGCTTGATATGAATTTGGTAGTGTGAAAAATGGATACATAATTCTCTGGATATGTAAATATTCTGTCAGCGGCAGAAAAAGATGTTTCATGCACTGCATACTAACATCCATGCTAGTATCTCAGAGTTTAAGAAAACAAAACCAAAAAAGATACAGAATCCAAGACCCCAAACTATTAATTTCTCTTTAGGAAATATAGAAATTTCTAGGAGAAAAAGGAATTATCAAGCAGTTGAAGTAAATATTGATAAAGATTTTTGTATCATTTTCAGTGATACTATTGAACTTGTTTTTTAAAACAAGAGTGATTCTTTCTTATGCTCAGACCCTGGTGTGAGATGAAAGTCTAGTCCTAGACTAGATGAAAGTCTAGTCTAGAAAGTGATCTTAGATAAGTTAATCTTAGTATATCATCCCTATTCGTATTTCAGTTTAGTATGTTTCACTCTATATTAATCATGTTTGAATTGCCTTTTTTTAAACTGGAGAATATGAATGTTCTCTGTATATTTTAGAGCAAAGAAGTCAGCTTAACTGCAATAGCCATATTGATAGTAGGATATAAGATATGTTGCTTGATTTTGGAATTTAGTGCATAAACAGCTTAAGGGCTGCCTATTGGTTAAGTATGTGCCAAAGGGATGAACAGTAAACTGAGGCGATTTTGGCACCAAATTACATTCTCTGCTGCATTGTATGAAAGGGGAATAGAAGAACAGTAGTGTTCCAAAGAACCAATTTTCTGCTGCTTCTAATACTAGTAGATACTTTGTGACAAGGATAGGATTCATTCATTTTCCTTTTTGGTTCTATGTAATTTTTGGTTCATTTCTTCAAGCTGCCTGAGTGGCTTGGAGCTCCTAAGTAACCCCCATTGATTTGGGGGAAGTTCACAGGTTTACGTTCTGGAAGAACTTCACTCACAGACGAGACGTGCTTTTAGATCTTGATGTTTGTTCCCACTGAAGGTGAAAAAATGGAGCTAAGGTGAATTGCTTTTTGTTCCGAGTGAGCCAGTCCATGTCAGCACATTCACTGGTTATGTGTTAACTAAGGAAGACATAAAATGCAAAAATAACAACAGCTCTGAGTTGACTTTTGAATTAGATCCCTGTAACTTATCATAGGTCTCCATGTACTCATTAATCATGGGTGTTATGGAAAGGCTCTTTCAGTAAATGCGCAGTGGCATCATACTGCTGCTGCTGTTTTTGAGCCATCTCCTGATGTTTTTTCTTTTCCTCTAAAGGGACTTTTTTTTTTTTTTAATCTCTGTGCTTGGTGGTCCTGATAGAGCTTTCCATTTTTGAAATTTCTGAAGTTTTTCCTGAGAGCCAGCTGGATGACAGTACTGGAGTCACACATGGAAAAAGAACAAAATGTGATTGACTTTATTCTCTTTATTTCCTAATGATTAGTAACCCCAAAAGCTGGTTTTTGGGAACACTGCCGACAGAAAGAGGAGTAGAGAGTCCCTGCAGAGTGGCAGACCAGGAGCCGGCATATAGACTGGACTGACACTTAGACATACATGAGCCTGAAAGAAACAATAGTGCAGATGACAGAAAGGAGGAAAAGTTAGCATAACTTCACCCTTCAGCTTAGGTCTTTACAGACGCAAGGAATTTGTCTAAGAGTAGAAGACAATTTTAATTATGCACTCAGAATTTCCATGAAATATGTGGAATCAAAGTGAAACTATGCAATTCTCACTGACACAGTTGTCACAAGGAAAGACAAAGAAAAGAAAACAAAATAGTTCTTGGCTCTTTTTTAGTTATGAATGTGGAATGTACCTAACTGTTGAGGTCCTGACTTTATTGAAAAGTAGGGGCTTATCTACAACCTCGCTGTGTTTATTTGGTGGCAGATCATTTCTTGTTAATATGTAATATGCTTGGGTAGTTGACCATATAACTTAGAACTAGTGACAGTTTTGTCCCAGGAAGCAAAATAATACAGAAAACATTAAACTATGAGAATTGATAGCTTGAATCTTTTAGGCATAGTAATTACAAGAAGATACTTTTTAACCTAGAGGTCATTTTTCCCCAAAATCTCTCTGGGAATGCAAACTTCATTTTGATTGCAAAATTGGTACTCCAATTTTGGTTTTGAATTTAGTGAATTATATGCTAGTGTAAGGGAGAGGGTGAAATTTTCCTCTTAGAAATTAAGCAATATTTGAAGAAATTACTTTTTGATAAGTTTCAGTAGTGCTCTTGTTGATGATAAATAGCCTCTGTTCTCTATGCCTGGAGAATGCAGGGTAATAAGCAGAATATACTGAAGGTAAAACCTTAAGAAAAGTTTTTAACGGAGAACCAGATTCAGGATTCTGTATCTTTTGAGCTGAAACTCAATGAGGAGATACGTTCCAAGGAGCTGGCTTAATGTGCTCTGACCATTAATGGTTGTTCAGTCCATGGGTCCAAAGCACATCTCCCCAAATTATTTTTGGATGTTCGATCCTCACCATCATCAATTGTCTCATTCTAGAGATCCACTTTGTTATGGTCCCTGCTAAAGTTCACATAGCCAGTGATTGCTGCAGGGAGCAGGGAAGCATTTAGTGACTTTTTGCATTTGGATATATGTTCTAATGCATGCAGTTTGTGGGAGACTTGACTGGATCAATTTAGGTCCTATAGTGTCTTGTTGCTCAGTATTCTAGCACCTGATTTTAATAAATCATTCAAGAAACATAAATGCAGTGGTGTGTTTATATGCTTTATTTTCACCATATACAATATAAATTCACTGCTAACTGCAGTTCAATTTCATTTTATTATTACATGAAAAGTATAATGCAGTATCACTCGAAAATGGATTTAGGTCTTATTAAGCTTACGTAACATTCTGTATTGCTGAAGGATGGATAGTAGGCAGGGATGTGAGAAGATCAGAAGTGTTTGTGGAAGGCTCTCTCTATTCCTCCCTCCCTCTTAAATTCCACCAGGGCCGTGTTTTTTGAACAGTGTGGTAAAATTGTTTTTAAGTTTCGTAGTATTTGATCAAAAGTGCTAGAACCACATGACATCATCTGCTGATACTGTATATAGGACCAATGTCGTATGGTTTTGTCAACCTCTGCAGTGCAGTGAAACAGTGGCCTTGCAGGGCTGCAGAGCTGTAGGCCCAGTAGACCTATATTGTCTGCTGTCTACTTGTCAATTATTCTTTAGTTTTCCTGGATGCACCAAGGCACAGGAGGAGAGAGTTCTGTGTTAATGTTTGTGAGAACTAAATAATTAAGAAGAATAATTAAGAAGAAAGGAAAACGAAAAGTAGTTTTCTTGTGTAAAAAATTTTGGTTGATGTAGAGCTTCATTGAGAGCCTGTTTTTTTTCAGCGGGAAGGACGTGCTCAAGTCAGCAGTTCACGTGTTTGAACGGACAGTGCATCCCGAGTGCGTACAGGTGTGATCGAGTGAAGGACTGCACTGATGGAACAGATGAAAGAGACTGCCGTGAGTCTTAGCTCTTAGCACTAGATCTGGTTTCATTTCATCTCCCCTTAGCATTTTAATCAATCTGTAAGATTAAAGGGCTTGTTGACAGACAGAATAACCACAATATGTTTTTTGTTATTGCAGTTTTTTTGCAGATTCTTTTGTGTATTAGAGCTAATACTCTGATACAGTTTTATTGTGGCAGGGCTTGAATGCAAACTGCAGCCATGGGCTCAGGGTTTCTTATTTGTATCTTAAAAATAATATATTTTTGGAATGTATTATTGGAAAAAAATCACCACCTTTAAATGACTTAAAGCCGTGGAAGACTCAAAGCTAACTTTGCATGACGTTTTCATGTTCTCTCTGCATACACCTTCCTGAGATCACTGGTAGCTGTAACCTGTACAGGAAAACAGAATTTGACCCCAATCAATTTTGTGAGGACATTTTACCCCTTTTAAACATATTTGTGTTCTAGCCTGCAACTTCCACTGAAGAGGAGGAGGAGTGGTGTGCTGTATTCAGATAAGACTTTTTTATTGTGTTCACAGAACACAGATGGACAATTAGTGTTTTCAGTCCATCTCTCCCAAAGCTAATGCAGCCTGACTTTCTGGAGGCAGTCTGTCTGGGTACAGCCTCCCAAAATCCTGCCTTACATTGAATACTGATGGAAAGCATTCTTGGCCACAGAACAGAGGTCATATATTTTCAGGGATGTTTTTTTAATACATAAGTAACAGCAGCGTGTGTGACATGTCAGTTCATTGTTGGTATTATGGAGACACTTAGCACACCTTGAGCAATACATAACATACAAGCTGACGTTTCAGCTCTTGGAGCCTAGCATGCTTCTCAGAAAGAGGCAAACTAGGAAATGTAGGGGAAAAAAGAGGAGCTGAGGGTGCTAAGGGATGAATAAAGAAATAAAATGTTATTAATGGCTCTACTTACGGAGAAAAAGGCATATGTACATGCTGTGTAAAGGAAGACCAGTTTGTTATATGGTCAGACAACTGCCTGTGCTTTTTATCCCCGACTTGCAAGTGGCTAAAAATGAGTGTGCTCTGTAAAATGAAAAGTGCTTTAGTATTAAGTGGCACTTTGCAATAAAAGGTTGCTGAGACAGCAAGCTTGGAACTTTCGCATGTCATAAACACACAGCCAAATCTGAAGTCAGCAGCACAAATGCCTAACTGCCAAGATCTAAAGAAACACATGCCTTTTTTGGAAGAATATTTTCTGTGGCTTGACATTTTTCCTCTTGAAATTCAGAGGAAGAAAGGAGACTGGTAGCTTAATTTAGCAAATATATGACAGTTAAAATCCTGAAGATCCTTGTCGAAAACAGTGCATATCTGTGAATTGAAAGGAGCTTCTCACACCTATGAGAAATCAGTGAGAGTAGTCGTTGAGTAAGGCTTGGGATTGGGATAGACAAATGAAATGATGTGGAAATAATCATGCAGCTAATTTATGGCAGACTGGGAATAGGGTCCTAAAGTTAACAGTCAACATTTTTTACTCAGCTAGACTAGAAGCCACAGTTTTATTTGAAAACTGAAGTGCACATTTAATTTCACTTTTAACGTTGACAATTTTTAACAAATTAAAATAGGAGTTGGGGAAGGCAGACTGAGGTGAGGATGTCTAGATACCTTGGCAGTAGTGCTCTTTTGCTATGTTGGAAACACAGATTTTGTTCACGAATCCAGTTCTTGCTGCTTCAACCAGTAGGCCCAGGGGCTGTTTGAAGGCAGCATATTTAGCCCCTGGGTGAGGTACTGCCTCATGTCACTCAGCAGCCATTACTCTGGTTGTTTAGAAGGTGTGTTGAATGACACAAGAATGACTGTAACTTGGAATATTAAACATAGGAATGTTGGACTTAATTTAAAGGAATGAGATGGTGCTAGAAAACAAAAGAGTCATAAACGTGATAACAGCAAAACCCCTTCAGAAAGGCTGTTTTTTTTTTTTACAAGGTCTGAACTTTAAACAGAGAAAATGAATAATTTGGTGATTTTTGTCATAAACTATAAATTAGGAATTAAGTGTTAGATTTTACGGTTTTGAAGCAGATTATAACATTTGTCTTGAGCATTAATTTTTCCCCTTATTCCCATCCATTTGTTTCTTTATCTGTAACGTGATAAATACAGGAGAAATGCCATCTACAGATGACAACAACAAAGAGAAATATCTCTGGCCTTTCCCTTTACCAGATAAATTTACTCTGAAGGGTTTTGTAAGTGAAAGGGGAACATTCAGTAATTGATGAAGAAAAAGTGGTTTAAGAATAGTTTTTATTTAACGGAGTTATCGAGTATATAAATCTTAAGAAAGACTTCAATAACATCACATCTGCTTGCTTATTGCTTCTACTTATGGATCTCTCTGGAAGCAGGCTTAACTAGTAAGAAAGAAAAAGTTTCAGTTCTGAATAAGTTACATTATTAAAAAAAATAAGTCAAATGGAAACTGTCACTAATATGAAGTAACTTGGCAATTAAGCGCGTAATAAAATAGAACAAGGAGACTGAAAGCGTTAGCCCATTTTATTCCTAATGGGATTAACTGCAAGAGAAAACTAGCCATGCAGAGGCTAAGATAAACATCAGAACAATGTTTCAGCTACGGGTCATGTAATTAGTGTACTGAAGCTTTTTTTATTTTATAAAATTAAGGTAGTTTCTGTTTTCATTAAGTATGTATATCAGGCTGTTTTCCCAACTTCCTTCAAAGTCAGGAGATATTTATATTTTAACATTTCCATTTAGAAACTTAGGAAATGCAGTATGAAATGACAGGCTATTGGGGTAAGCAGCCAATGTCATTTTTTTCTGTATAATGTACTTACTGTTTTTAATTAAAGGTAGAACAGAACTGTAAATATCTGAAGTCTCTGAAACTTTATAAAGTTCTTAGAGGAGCTAGTTTCTGTAAGTTTTAGGAACTCTCTAGTTAAGATCAATTTTTATGGTCAACTTTTATAAAGATCAATAAAATATACAACTGAGCTGCAAGTAAAGAAAGCAAATTATTATTGCTTGTGCTCCTGTAGTATTATTTCATTTCTTATCCTGTTGTAAATTGTTTGGGTTGTAAATCTTTTTGGACTGGAGTACAGCATATTATTTCTCTCTCGTTTCTTGTGAGGTTTTGTAGCATTTATCCAGACGATATCTCTTCCTGCTAGAGGAGATGGGTTACTGCTGGATAAATGCATTAATTTTCTGGAGTAGCATGGGAAGTTTTGTGTTTTTTTTTTTTT